>CM076996.1:63494950-64019849 GCA_039090855.1 Macrothele yani
CGAGGAATTTTAAGGACCCCTCCAAACCATTGAAATTAATTGTTCCTGCATGCGGCACGAAATGGGTAAGCATTTTGCTTCTGTGAGAGGATTGAAATCCCTCAGGTACGACCCGCGACTCAGAGTAATAGGAAGCTGGTGAATTACGAAATTGTGAAGAATGCCTGGGTACTTGGAAATCATTATCATTAAAGTGAGCCCCACAGGCTTCTTGCAGATAGTCGAAATTAATCCCATCACCACTGAAACTTGCCTTAGGGTGAAATATTGAAGTTGTCTCAGGTAATGAAGACATGGGTAACAATTGTCAAGACCTTGTGTTCAGAAAATGTTCGGGCGCCAATTATAATGAATAAGGTTTTACTAATGGTTGTTGTGTTGAAGTAGTTATGATGAATAATGAATAAAGTCTTATGCTGGTTGTTAATAGTAACACTTAATGAAAGAGCCCTAACAGCCAGACAGAGGTCTGACAAAACTATGAACTGAGAAAAACGTACTTACTAAAATAACCTTTTATTAGGGAAACTCCTGGTATTATCCAACACACACTTCACAGGTCACACAACTACTCGATATCTGGCTCTCACATATAACGAAGTTCCTCTCATATAAACGAAGCTCTCTTTACATCAAACGAAGATCTCTCACATAAACAAAGCTCTCTTTACATCAAACGAAGATCTCTTATGGTATCGTTGAACGCGCCTATTTATACTGCCTACCACCGCGTCATGACTTACACTCATTGCCACATATCATTCAGCGGGAGAAATAACATCTCGTTAAGTAAGAAGATAATTTACATAGGAAAATAAAATAACCAGAGATAGTAAAATCAAAAGGAAACTGAATCTAGAGTTAATATATATGAATCTAGAGTATACGTTACAAGTAGTCTGCGTAAGTTCTACAAGTTCACAATTCAGAAGGAAATGATTCTTTTTTCTTTTCTAATAATGTACTTCGGAAGCATATACTGCAAACGTTATCGTAGATAGTACATGAAAAATAGGTAATTAAATGCTCAACTTTCCTCTTTGATATTGAAGTGTTTCGTTTCAGAACTTTTAAAACATAGCTCTGGCAGTAATCCAATAATCTTGCGAGTGCCCGTTGCATTCAACCTAGTGCGAAGCTCATTTGATTTGGTTCCTTACCCACTAACATGTTTCGCTGCTTGTACATGTTTATCCATGAGGATGGTGAACGAAAGTTGGGTTTACTATGTTCTTCTTCCTTTTATTGATTGAAAGTTTAACACCACTCTGAGGAGCTTAATGAGGTATAAGCAGTGTCCCGTCCCTAATTTAGGGCAATTGGTTCGACGGAAGGGAAAGATATACGGCGGTAAGGGAAATACAACAACCATGCCTTACCGGGATTCGAACCTGTACATTTTAGGACAAATATTCATAAGCCAGCGCTAAGAACACTGCGCCACTGGTGCGGCGATTATGTGTGAATTGGAAGACGGAAAGAAATGTCTGGTGAAGACTTCTAGTTATGTTCATGTACACATGGAATTCATCAAAAAAGCATTTATTAAATATGTGTACTCTCGCGTCTTCAGCTATATTGTATATTAAAATAATAGATAAAATAATAGATTATGTGTGAATTGGAAGACGGAAAGAAATGTCTTGTGAAGACTTCTAGTTATGTTCATGTACACATGGAATTCATCAAAAAAGCATTTATTAAATATGTGTACTCTCGCGTCTTCAGCTATATTGTATATTAAAATAAATTAAAGCATCAAATGATAGGTTCTGTTTACTTTGTGATTAACTTATAATCCTCCCTCCTACTTAGAGAGTGCTGGTATTATTGAACGCAACACAAACATTGATATTCATACATTACATATTCTTTGTTTTATTTCTAATGAATTATGAACAAAAACAAACATCAATATGTTTCGTCCTGACAAAATAGTTTTATAACCTTAGAAGTGATCTTTATGACTCATTTTCGGTAAGGTTTTTATTCTTGGCATACTGGCATAGGATTTTAGTACGTTCAAATAAATATAATCGTAATTATCCATTCGAAAAACCAGTAAACCCAGTAACAATATGCTTTTGGAATTTAATATATGTGACCTTGTTAATATCGGAAAGTTCTTCATAGGTACCTTTGCACCTTTACCTGAATTAAAATGGTTAATTTTTTGTTCTATAGAATAAATATTCGCTTGTGAATAAAAGTTGGGATTTCCAGCGCACACATGACTTTTTTTGTCCCTGCTTTACAAAATAAAAAAAATGGAAATCCCTGGTAGTAGATTTTGCAATAAGAAGTTCTTATTTCAAATTACTGAATACACAGAATATGATTTTGAATATAAAACTTTTCTTTCAATATGAATATTTTAGTTCGTTTTCGTGTAACATAAGACAGGTGTTAATGAATAACTTACCGCACCTTGGTACTGCCTTCTTCCTAAACAATAACACCTTGATTTCTGTAATATACAACGAACTTGATTCTCACACGTAAATATATGAATACAACTTGATTCTTATACGTATATATATGAATCAGTCACGTAAATATATGAATACAACTGGATTCTTATACGTATATATATGAATCAGTCACGTAAATATATGAATACAACTTGATTCTTATACGTATATATATGAATCAGTCACGTAAATATATAAATACAACTTGATTCTTATACGTATATATATGAATCAGTCACGTAAATATATGAATCATCCATACATCCGGGAACATTATTAAATTTTAAAATCACCAGTACACATCAGCAATTAATGGCCTACAAAGTAAAAGCAGGTGCTTTTTAAAAGATCGTTAACCCTATGTTTCGCATATTAGTATATTCCTCAAAAGTATGTTATCTCGATGTATTTGATGAAACATAACGAAAATAACCGCTATAGATATAGTAATTATAAACTATTTAACAATTTCATAGTACATGCATTTTTCGGCGACGTTGAAATTATGGGTAAACAAAGTAATTCTTGTTTGAGATCACGTGAATATTAACTTGAAGGAACGAAAGATGTTTTCCAAACAAAATGAAACATGCAATTTTAGTAAAAGTTCAGAAATTGAAAGTCAGGCGTAGCATTTTCATGGAGAACCAATACAAAATTGCTGTTGTGGGATAAATATTAGTATTATTTTCCTTAAAAATACTTCACCATTAATTACTGAAATTGGATTTCGTTTATAGGTCCTCCACTAAAAAAATACATTTTCTTTCTTTTTTTCTTTATTTGTTTACAGTATAGTTTTTTGAAAATTTGTCAGTACTTTTTAAAACGGTTAAAAAGCGACTTTTCTTTTACTTAAAATACTTTAATTATGTGGGGATAATATACTTCCCGTGGCTTGAAATGCATGATTTATATTAACAGTAAAACGTGTCTTTGTATTTTAAATGGAAATAAACATGCCTCTTTAGAAACAACAAGAATTTTTAATCAACCAGAAGAAACAAATAAAAATATGGGTTTTTATGAGGTATAGCAAAATATCATTAAATAAGTTATGATCAGAAACCATTAAACTCAAAATGTGAACTTCAATATGGACCTCAATAACTGGAAAATAATATGAAACACAGGAATTATATAAATGAGACATTCGGACACATTTTTAGGAATGTATTTAATCCTATTAATGCAACCGACATTTTTCTTTCATGTCCGGGTGTATGTTCGTTTCTTTTTATGTTATCTTGAAAATTCGGTATCCATTCTTTCCAAAGTGTTTCAAATTTAGCAAGCATTTCGTGGATTATTATCGATATGAGATATCATTGAAGAGTAACATTTCTTTATTTTGAATTGTTAAATTAGTTATTCTTCAGTTGTTGGATCTCCTTTACACAATATTATAATAGAATCAAATTTTGAGCAATTTAATTTAAAATTTTCATTTCAACATCATTTAATTAAATTTCGTTCTCGATAAATCACACAATTTGAAATGATCTTCATTTCTTATTCTGCTAAGGAGGAGAGAGGTGAGAAAATAGGAACTAAAAACTTATTTCGAGATGGACTTGACGCTTAAGGAAGTTTCAGTTCGCAATCTCTCTTTCACTGCTTGGCGGTTGTGCTGGTTGTAACGTACCAGGAGGTGTGACGTACCTGCCAGAAAGACGCACACGACATAAAGGCAGATAGGAATCAGAATAAAACGTCCGCGTAGCTCAATTGGTAGAGCAACTTATTCCGGAGTGAGGGGATCCGGGTTCGAATCCTGGCGCGGATAAAAATGACGGAGAAATTCACTTCGTTATAATGGCACCCGAACTATCCGGATGACCCGACCGTTCAAAATCTCGCAATGGTGTGATGTTATTTCCACACCGCGAGATAGGAAAAATAAGAGAATCCCTTCTCCAGCACTTCGAAAAAAAAAATAAAAAAAAATAAAAATAAGGGGGAGATGATGTAACGTACCAGGAGATGTGACGTACTTGCCAGAAAGACGCACACGACAAAAAAGGCAGATAGGAATCAGAATAAAACGTCCGCGTAGCTCAATTGGTAGAGCAACTTATTCCGGAGTGAGGGGATCCGGGTTCGAATCCTGGCGCGGATAAAAATGACGGAGAAATTTACTTCGTTATATGGTCTTCATTTAGTTACACTTTCTGCTGTTATTTTAATTTCAGTCAGGGTCGAGCTGGTCTTGATTTAATGATAATTCCTGCTGTGATTACAATTTGAGTCAGCAATATCTCTTCCATTCCTTGGAGACTGAGCTGGTCTTCATTTAATCCCATTTCCTGTTGTGATTTCAATTTCAGTCAGGAATCTCTCTTTCACTGCTTGGAGACTGAGTTGGTCTTCACTTAATCACACTTCCAGTTGTTATTTCGTAAAAGAGAGATTCCTGACTTAAAACTGTTAAACACTACACACACACACACACACACACACACACACACACCTGCTGTTAGATACTTCTAATGTACCACTAGGATTTAACTTTTTTATTCGTGAATGCTTTTAATTACCAACTTGCTTGAATGAGTTAATTTTCGCAGTTTTACGATTTTTTTAAGATTTCACTTCCCTGTATACTACAGCTAATTTCATCTAATAAATCGTTTCATTCGATGTGTTATAATACATTCGTATACAAATGATTGACACTCGAACTAGTAAACATTTGCATATATGACAGCTTGTGTGAAGTTTATAACCAAACTGCCTTTTGAAAATTAACTGGAGTACTAAATAAAAACAAATACACGAGTCAGTCAATAATTATAGGAAATGCACCTATAAAATTAATTTCAACAAAAACAGGAAACTTACAATAACATAGTTTTTCAACATAGTCTCCTTTCTTTCAAGCACCCTTGTTTCATCACAGGACAAGCTTCTTCATGCCCTCAGGAATTTTTTTCTGCTGAGCAGCGGGCCACGCATGCAACACATCTTTCAGTTCTTAGTCCCTGGTGAATGGACCTATTTGAGTGGACAAAATAAGGCCTGTTGACAAATAAAGCACAAAAGTTCTGTTCATATATTTGGACAAATAAGGTTTTAAGGCTTGTTTGAGTTTACTGAATGAGTAATAAATGCATGACAAATTTTCAGGCCATTTTCCACTTCATCAATAGTCGCTCGCTTGTCTAACAGAACCATGTCACGTACGATCTCAATGCTGTCGTCACTTGCGGTCGTGGACGGGTGTCCCGCTCCTTCTTCATGCGTAACAATTGTGGGACCATTTGTACACTGTTCAATGCATTCGTAGACACTCCGTTGAAAGTAAACAGTGTTCTCGTACTCTGCTGAAAATCGTCGAAGAATTTCGGGGCGTGATGCACCTTTGGGCCATAAGAAACATTTCACTGAACACTATTCTTCTTTGGTGCAAATGGAAAGCTGAACGGCCATAGTTAACGTAATGGCAGCGACAATGGTATTGATTTATGCACTTCAAACCTGGGCAGCACTGATGAGATGGCAACCTTGCCTAGAAATGCGCGCGAAAATGACAGTACTTCCAAAAGAAACACCAATATAACAGCATTGCGAATAATTATGAACTCACCCTCCTGTTTTCAGGGAAATGTTTTTGTATAGATTCTGAATACCCTCGAAATTTGCATTACGTATGTTTTCGTTAAATTGCCCACCGTTAACTTTTTTTACAAATAGGCGTCTCCTAACAGGGTACAATTTCATTTTTATGAATGCCGGCTACAGAAATTAGAAACCGGTCTCAGATTTGACTACCTGGCATTTTATGTGAATGCATGGATAATAATTTTTAATTTATGTAATAACTAAATTTCCAAACCTAAAAAGAAAAACGTGCTGAGCCTGCTGACATTGTCGTTTGGGACTAAAAGAAGGAAATTTTATCTAAGATACATATAATGATAAAACTTTGTGTTGTGGCTCTCTACACAAAACAAAATTCGGGAAGCCACACACGGGATAGAAGCGGGAATTTCGAGTCCGCATTCTGGATGATAGAGCTGTCAAGAAAACAGGCACATGCAAATACTCTTTATGTAGTACAAATCCTAAATAAATGAAACTTTCAGTTCTTTAACCCTTTTAACAGGCAATAAACATGAACCAAATGGTGCCCACAATTTTATGTCCTCAGAAACAGAAGTAATAATATTGCAGCCTGGTTCTAAGAAAAATAGGAAAAAAAATATCCCCTTTCAATGCAGAGGTACTGATTATAAAGCTCTGATAAGTGTTATTTCTCAGCTGCTAGACTTTTGTTCTCGGCTACACGAACCAAAACATGGTGGAGGAGGTAATTTCCACTGACAAAGACAACATGTCACTGAGTTGAAGGGAATGCCTCCAACATTTCTCTTCTTTCTCAGGTTCATCTCCATTGTTAAGGCCCTTTTAACAGGTTATCAATCAAAATAGTTAATATCAATAAACTCCTAGATAAGTACTTTAACTGAAAAAGACAAAGGGAGGAAAGTCGGCTTTCTGATGCATAGCTTCATTCGTTCTAGTCGTGTTCCGCACATTGCTTAGTCTGTGTACACCTACATTCGACCTAATCTCACCACATTTCGTATGCCCCGAGTGAATCCGTTACGTGAGTCCGGTTAAAGTGGTACAGCTAACTCCAAAATCAACTTACACAGCAAATTACCATTATACAGTAAAACAAACGTAAAGTGTATGTAAATTAGTATTTCCGCCGATAGCTTCTGAGATCTCTAATGCCGTTGTTTTCTTTCAAGGGTGGTCCTACAATGTCACTAAAGCTCTTTTTAAATCCGAATACAAAGGAACAGCTTCTTTCCGAGCAACCCTTTCTTTAAAATCAACTAAGTGTTTGCAAAGGGACCTTCACATACAAATCATTAACCTGTTCTCTGAGATTCAGACGTTAGCTCCTCAAAGAAAGACTATGAGCCAATTACACATTTAACTGATAGAACTAAAGTTTAATTACTCTTGGTGTGTCACATGTCTCCATTTGCAACGATATCTGCACACTTCTCGCTCCTCATTAACATCCATCTAACGCCGCACACAAGACCCTTTGTACTTCATACTCATAATCTTTTTCTCAAGGAGACATTCCTGGATCTGTCTCTCCCATGATTTTCTTGGACTTCCTCTGCAAATCTTTCCTGCCACTTGGGCTGAAAATAATTCTCTCAGTCATCAGCTCATCCCTACTTCTTTCAACATGGCCAAACCCCTTGAGAATATTTGACTCCACCTTACTAACAACACTTTGCCTCACATTACACACTCTTCATTCCTCACATTATCAGCGAGGGTCTTAAATTATATTCCGCTACAGAAGTGGTAAGGTGCCCAAATAGTTAATTAGGTCTATTATTGACGTAATGTGAACTTACTAATTATTGACGTAATGTGAACTTACTAATTATTGACGTATAGGTCACGTAACGTTCCCAAGGAATTTGAACGTACTGATTATTTAATTAAAATTATCCATCAAATAAATTTTTTTAAACTATTTTCACGTTCTGTAGTCTTGGAATACAAAGAAGAAAACAGAAAAATGAATTTCTACACCAAATAGAGACATATCAAAAGTATCTGATACATTGTATAGGAAACAAACGCAGAAAACATTTTCCCCAACATAAATCCATGTATATGCTATACCTTTTTGTTTTCCAAAAAAATGTGAACGATGTTGATTTTTCAGGATGTTACCACAAGAAAAGCATTAAACAAGAAAAAAAAAACGAGACACCAGCAAAACTCATATCAGGACAAATAAATCTTTATTGCTCTGGTGAACGCAATTGACTTAACATGCTTTGAAACCGGATTACAAAACACGGTACTGCAATAACCCTCAAATAAAGGTTCCTAGGAATAGTATATTCAAACGTAGGGTGAGCTACCAAGTCAGACTGGCATTGGCTGATCAAATGACGTCCCGTGCATGTGCAATAATTTTGTATATTAATTGTAGATAATTGCTTATACGAATATGTTTGTCAAAGAAGTAGAAATTATTTTTGAAAGTTATCTTCCCTTCACGAGACTTTAATTCCTGTTTTATTTTCATATCACAAATTTGTCAATATGCCGACACGCAATGTCAGGTGAAATACAGCGTTACTTTGTCATCCGAAACTTAAAATTATTTCTGAAAATGCTGTTAACAACGAACATTTATTCATACAGAGAAGCGCCAATCACTTAAATAAATCAGATTTTCCAGCATAAAACATTTAAAACATGAAAAACGATATGCAATTTCACAAGTAAAATTGCATATTGGTACTTGTTGTAAGAAGAATCCTTATTTTTATCTTTGCCTATAAAAGGGATGTCCTGTGCTTTAAGGACGAGGGATAACGATCCACTCAGAAAGCAAAACTGACTAAACTCACTTTTAAAATTTTACCGTATTCTGTTATATGACAATGTCGAAATATCTCTGAAAAGTATAGGAAATGTGGAAATCTCTTCTGAAAATATAAGACTAATGCACTGGTGTGCAAAAATTAAGGACGAAGAGGAGAAATTAGCATAACCGCGGAACGGACCGAAATACCACTCAGGAGATAGACAAGGGTCCGGTACAGTAGGGCATGCGCATATATGCTGCATGACGTGGGGTGGGGGGGGGTCGCAAAAGTATAAAGCACACGGGCAGTGTACGCTCGGCAATACGGCGAAAGCTATTGCCCTGTGTACATCGGTTTGAACGACGTCGAGTTGCGGCGACCGTGTAATATGGCCAACAGGCAATCCAGGAGACGACATCTGGATGACTTTACCCGAGGTCGCGTCATTTAAAATTTGGAAGATGGTCGAAGTGTGACTAGTGTGGCCTAGGAGTTCGGGAAAGCTCACAACATCGTTTCAAGAGCTTGGAGAGCATTTCAAATAGCAGGAACAGCTTCCCGAGAGTTTAGCAGTGGTCATCCACGAGCAAAAACGGCGGCGCATGACCGGTATATTGTCCTACAGGCGAGAAGAGACAGACGGCAGACAACGGGAGAAATCGCAAAGCACATGCAACAGACAACTGGACGTCCGTTATCGCGTTTTACCGTGACCAGGAGTCTGCACAAGGGTGGTCTGTTTGCACAACGACCAGTACGGTGTGTGTCATTAACGCCTGCTCTATGGAGACGCCGGTTTCAGTGGCGCCAGGAACACAAGAACTAGACACATGAGCAATGGGGTCGAGTTCTCTTTACGGATGAGAGCCTATTTAGTCTGACGAGCGATTCTAGACGTAAACACATCTGAAGAGAGCAGGTAACACGCAATCACACCTCCAACATCATCGAAAGGGACCGGTTTAGAGTTGGCGCAGTTCTCGTTTGGAGCGATATCATGCTTGGTAGCCGTACTGACCTCCACATCTTCCAAGGAGGTTCAGTCACTAGTGTCCGCTATTCAACCAAGGTTCTCCTGCCTCATGTGCGTCTGTTTCGAAGTGCTGTGGGTCCTGAGTTCCTCTTAATGGACGACAACGCTACACCTCATCGTACAGTAGCTGTCGCAGAGCTGTTGGAGAGTGAAGATATCCAACGCATGGATTGGCCTCAAGGTCCCCGGACCTAAATCCAATCGAAGACGTGTGGGACCTTCTCGGGAAACGCTTGGAAGCATATCACCAGCCGCCAGCAACGATTCCGCAGCTGCGATTGACGCTACAAGAGGAATGGGCCGCGATGCCTCAACATCTCTTTGACAACCTCGTCCTCAGCATGGACAGACGTTGTAAATCCTGCAACGCAGTCAGGCGTGATCATATCCGCTAATAAAGGCTGGATTTTTTGCCAGCCGCCTGTCACATGAACGTTTCTGTCTTCTGTCCAGTTGTGCTCGAAGCTACCTTTAAAATGAAGTGCCTTTGTATCCTTTGGATTCCTTGTTTTGACGGTTGTGCTCACTTGTCCCATATTCTTACATCTGGGGGATCTTATGGTATGATTTGGGTCGATGTGGAGCACTTCTGCGCGACGTTACATTCGAAAAACCGTCTCGTCCTTAATTTTTGCACGCCCTTGTATAAATTTTATAACGTTGTCCAGAATGAGTCGTAACATATCAGATATAATGAATGATCTGTAGCGGATATTTTAATTTACTTGGCAAAAAAGTTCTAGACTGAAAAAAATATTCTTTTAAACTTCTATTAGTTAGCTGGTTAACTGATATTTTAGTTTACGATTCTATACTGGACGTGCGCACATTTTACTGCAAAGCATGTTGTTTACATTAATGATTTTGAATTTATAATGTATCTTACGAATTAGAGCCTCTTCGTTAAGGATATCCTTTAGAGTTAGATATAAAAGAAACTACTTTATGTTACTTTTTTGCCACATATAATACTGAAAGTTTCTTCCTTTAAAATTATCACATTTTTGACAATGTATCATTAAAAGAGTTGATAGAAGAATCTTGTATCTTGCGGAATTTGCCAGAATCTTTATTTGCAAAAGAAGATATTAATGGAATCTATATGTTCTTTCATGAAATATGGACATGTTTTCTATTCTGACTCTAAATTAAGTTCCTAATTAGTGTTAATGATTCAGGTTGATCTCAATAAATTTTGTAACAATGTAGGAGCTTCCTTCTCTTAGTTTTTTACTTATTTGTCAAACGGTGCCTACATTTTCGCCATGTATCCATACGCTAAATGATAAACACACAGTTGAGGTGGACCAGGATCTTCATATAGAAGTCATCGTTCTTTAAACGTTTATAAGTAAGTCACGGAAAAAATTATCATCGGCCGCCACCGGGAATCGAACACAGGGTTTTCCAGTTACACGCTGGACATGCTTCCACTGCACCACAGCGGCGTTGAAATTATCCAGACGCACAAACGATAAACTGCCAAACCACATGGAAGTGTTGATTCTTTGGAGCCCCGCACAATGCTGGGGATTCACCACAGATGAACAGCAGCAACTGAACAAATAACTAGAAGGCGAATGAATGATAAATACACAGTTGACGTGGACCAGGGACATCAAACAGAAGTCATCGCTCTTTCCACGTTTATAAGTGAGTCACGGAAGAATTAGAAATGTTTCCGTAACTCACTTATAAACGCGGAAAGAGCGATTGCTTCTACTTGATTATATCCATACGCTTTTTAAGGTTTTGTGGAAAATTTGCGTTTTTTAATCCAAACATCATTAGAGTGGACCTCCGTACGTCTGAGACGGATAACCCCAGACACTGATTTATTGGCGGGCATTCAAATTAAATTCGAACGGCATGTGAGAAACTAAAATGATTACGTGACGCGTGCTGAATCTCTGATAACATTGGGTAACGCACAATGTAATTTATAAAATTAGCCATTCATGTGATGCCCTAATATCTGATTTAAAGTTAAATTAATCAAGGCGTTTTATTTAGGGGTGTATTTTTTAAGAACGGGAAAATACCATTTTCTTAAAATCTGCGCTAAGAGGAAAGGGGAAATAGCATTTCCTTAATATCTGTGCTAAGCGATGCTGAGATAGTTATTTAATTCATCGTCTTGAAACAAGTTCTAAAGTTTTAGACACTAACGAAAGAAAAGAACAATTCAACCCCACAACTGGCTGGAACGAATTTTAGCAAAATGTACTAAAACGATCTCGAACGAATATCTCTGTGATTAATCAGTGAGCTGAACCCGTGCAGAAGGAATCTGCTAATAATAATGTGTTTCCTTACCAGGGCCGGATTAAGGGAGGGAGGGGGGTCTGTAGGGGCTATAGTCTTGGATTTTACAATGACCAAGGGCTGAGGAGACATTCCTGTTCAAATAATAGAGGAATATTGAAAGAGAGAGAAAGAGAGAGAGAAGGGTTTGTAAAATAGTTTTACTTTTGTCTCGTATGATTTCCACTTGGTCAGAAACAGAGATTGGAAGACGAGCAGATTTCAAGGCAATGATTTACAAATGGTAAAGGTTTCATGTATCTGTGTACAGCGGGGTTGGCGAGACAGTTTCAGATTTTTCACTACAATCCAGCCACATCTCCAAATTTGTACTTGGAATCATTAATATTCGAAGTCCCCTGTGGCTTCACATTGAATAGCAAAGAAAAAAAGAAGAAAAAAATTGCTCTAAGAAAGTATACAATGTTAAATATTTAGGAATTTCAGGACAAAATCTAAGAATCTTAAGATTTTAACTCATGTTCTTATGAGAACAATGTGAAAATATAGTGACTTTTTATGAAAACTCAGCAGATATTTTTCTTAATTTGAATAAAGCATAACTATTAATTATCACAAGCATATTGCTACAATTACATGTTTTAATGTATTGCACAATGATTCTCCATCATAAAGTTTGAGAGCCCACTCACATATCTTAACCTAGGGGCACACCGAGGCTTTAACCAGGCCATGGTTCTTACTTTTTAGATTTTGTTATTCGATATGCCCATTAAGAACTGCGTGGCGATTGACATGAAAACTTTAGAACTGATTACGTAACCTAATAAATGTCAGAGATGTTTCAGATACGTGTTTTTACAGATTGGCATGATGTTCGTATCTGAGTGACAAGCACTTCCCCAACATGCCTTGACTCACGCAGCTTATAAAATAAAACAGGTAATAAAACAGGTAATCACGGTATCGGTTCTCGATTAAATTATACAAGTCAAAAACAACTTTTGCAGTTTAACATTAGCGGCATCTTTTTTTCCGTAGCTCACTGTACACGTATTTATCGGTCGATTCGTAATAAATTTGGAATTTAAGGGTTTTATTATGTGCTAATTAGAATGTGATTAAAACAACACCTTGTTTTCATGCGACAAACGGTTCGAAAGTTAAGGGGTTGTGGCTCGTTTTTTTTTTTTTTTTGAGGACTGTACAAATTATTTCAGCAAATGTAAAAATAATGTATTCCGCTGCCACTGAAAGAGATTAGTGTTTCACTTAATATTGGGATTTTACTCTGCCTTTTCTTTTGGTGCATCATAATAATTATTTGGCATTTCCATTACGAGACCAACAATGCTAGGCTTTCACTGATAGCGAAAAATAGATTCCTTAGTTCCTTTGTGTACTACGTAGAAAAACAGAAATCGTAAGTTTTCCTTTTTTTTTTTTTTGGTGTAAACTTAGTCTGAAATGTTACCCCCTGTTCTTGAAATATTATTTAATCGATACTGTTTGTCGGGGAAAATTAAAGAGACAGATGCATTTCCAATAGTGTATTTAAATTGCTTTGCCCATGGAGGTAAGAAATTTCTTTCGGAATCCGTGGACTTTCTAAAGGACTTGTGTCTTACCTTCGCAACGAGTTAAGAACAACAAAACACTACTGCCCAAAATTTGTAAATTTGCGATATAGAAACATGCTGCTAATATTTTTGAATGATATACCTTCTACGTACAGACTGTCGCCAAATCATTAGCTCTCGAACGCTGGGGCTACTTGGGGAGAACAGAACGTACATTTTAAATAATTACCTGTTTTTATTATCACCGAAAGAAAACAATAAAAAAACCCATACCCAGTGAAATTAATATACCAAGATCATTAATTCATCATTACAACCAGGTTTACCGTTATCAAACACAAATAATTTAAGTTCATTTAAAATAGAATCGTGGGCAACTTTGCTACTTTGTGTGACGAAAAGAATGTCAAAGTCGGTATTCAACACTGCAAACAAACAATACTTCTGTGGAATGTACCCAACGAAATGAGGTTTAAATGTATTTCATAAAGTTTGTGTGAAAGAAATTTATGTAACTTCAATGTGGAATGTTTTCAATGAACTACCTTTAACGTTGTAGGACGTCATCGACAACCTAGGGGTCATGGTTTAGAACACTTTCGGAAAAACATTGCTATTTGAATCAAGTCTGTAACTGATATGGATGGTGTCCGTGTCGCACCCACGATCTTCATCAATTTTTGTCCTTGAAAGCTGTACCTGAAAAATGAGTTGCAATATGTCATAAATAAAGAAACTTGTAAGAACATTACTGAAAGTAACAGAATCTGTTGACCATATTGTTGGAGCATATGTGGCCAGGCACATTGCAGTAGAAGTCCATATGGTTTCTTCTCGAAACTTATGTCATGGCCACAAAATTGAATTCAGCTGTCACACAGGGAAACTCGGGGAACAAAATGCTTTTACAATCCAGTGATAATGTAATGTGCTGCGAATGGAAACACTTGAGTTAATTGATTTCTCTCACTTGTATGCCGACTTTAAGTTAAGTGATATTCCTGTTTATATAATATATTTTTCAAAAATATTAGTGAAAACATTTTTATAACAATGTGAAGCTTCTCTTTCACTTTCTTTCTCGTTTCGAAATCTAAACACTACTGAAATTACTTCAAAAACAGTTACTGTTATGTTCTTGTCCACTGATTATACTTGGAAATATTTTTAAAATTATTAATGGTTATTATAATCTACGGTTTTGCATTTCTTTCCGTCTTCACATTTCTCCCATGTATCATACCTTTTAATCTCTCGTAGAAGGTTTACGTGCAGCTTATCGGAAACAAAGTTACATTATATTGAAGCTAGAGGCCTTGGTAATAAAGAGAGCAAACAGTTCAGAGAATTTGGCGTGGCAGAATGTCGGTGCCAACACATATGGAAACGAGTACGAAACAAGCAACAGCGATTCAATAAATGATTGAGTGGACGGAATTAGTGTATGCCGGATTCCTCGTGGGGAACTGGAGTCTCATATACCGTATCTGACGGCTGAATCTGACGATGCAGCGAACGGAGGGTATTTTGTCGTTGAGGGAATCTATGTGCATTTACTTAAGGTCAATTCCGCAACTATCCGGTATTAACTTAGTTTCTCATACTAGTATGCTATACCACTGCCCTGCTTTTCGCTGTTTTCTGCCTGATGATGTTTTATAATTTTCAGGCATACGTATAACAAAATTTTCGATCTTTCTGGAGCTATTGTTTTATTCAGAAGACATATACTTGACAACAAAACTTACTTTATATATTCAAGCTCATTTCTATATAAATGTTGAGATTTAATTAATCCAGGCAGTTTCTAGTAGTCCATATTTTATGTTTGATGTAAGTGAAAAGTCTCGTATTACTGAATTATTAAGGCTGTTAATTTTATACGTAATGTCATATAATAGTACTATTGAGTATTACATACTAAATGATACTCCAGTATATTCCACAAGAGGCTAGGCCTTATATTGCAACAAAGTAAGTTGGTGCTCCCTGTAGAGAAGGAAACGTGTTCCGTTTCGTTTATACTAGTTTTCCAATGTACGTTAGTTTCATTTGATCCTTGGAAAAACGTACTAACCAGGCTTCCACTGAAAATGAAGGAGAGGAATCCTTCAATGTGAAGTGAAGGTAGTCCAGCAGAACAAAGATGTGTGACCGATGAGAAAAAAACCTGTTAACACCGAATTCATAGTTTTCCTTTTACAATGAATCAAGATATTATTATACATAAAAGACAACTGGGAAAGAGTGCTTCAAATAATATCAAATCCATTTTTGAAGTTTCCGACTTTTTGAAATTTACACTCATAAACATGATACTACCGTCCTTTTAGAGAACTCATACAAGCATGATGAATTAAATTCAGAAAACTATTATTTTATATATAAATTACTTTTTCAAAAAAATACTGTTTGCTTATTTAAAGTTTTGTAATGGAATTCACTTCAATAAATTAGGATTTCGGGTTTCGGTAGGTTTATTTCAAATGATAAATTATTATCGTTAAAATTTTGTATCAGAATATAAACAGCAAGTGTATGAACATTTCTTGATCTAATAAATGAAGACTTTCAAGTAGTAGTACCACATGCATTGCAGAATTATATTTTTAATTCAGTAAAGAGCCTTTATGAATACAAAATTTATAATTTAAAAGTCTACTATAGTCTCACTGGAAAGTTTGGTCCAGCTTCAAGAAGACCAAATGTTTTTATTTCTTGCTTGTGACGATGTTACCAGTTCAAGTTTCCAACGTCTTGTGCGGGCATCGGTTTTGATGAGGTCTTTCCATGAGCTCGACATGTATGGAGTTGAACATAAATCATATACCAGATTATTACGCTTTGAAAATGTAAAGGCTTTTAAAATATTTAGGTGAAATATTGATTTACGTCTAACAGTTTCGCGTCATCAAAAAGAAATTGGTGGTTATTTTGTCAACAGTTTTAGGATGTGGGAGATTTTTAGGTTCACACTTATTAATATATGATTGGTGTTCTTTTAATTTGAATTTAAGTAATCTCTGTGTGTCTGGTTTATGTATGACAGGCCGCACCGACACTGGATGCTATATAATCGCCAAGGGTTTATGTCAGGAATTGGGTCGTTTTTTGTAGAGTAAACTATCTTAGATACAAGAGTAAACACCGCTTTGAAAATTGATAGCCTAAGGATTTTTAATGTTATGAAACAAATTTCAGGGACGAATGAAAGAACTGCCAAGTTTCGTTGAGTATTTGGAGGGCCTGGATTCAAATCTGATTTATGTTGAGCCTTAACATATTTCTTTATAGTTGAGTCCACCAATGAATGTTGGAATCCTCTGTTCATAGCAACATGTCTGATGTAATGTAGTTCCTTCTGGAAAACTTGCTTTGTAGAACAGACGTTTAAGGTTCGGTAGATATATTTATAAAAGGCATTGGTTTGTGTTTGATGGAATGATTTGATATTGTGTGAGGTGCTAAACGAAAAGGAAACGGTTTGCGATAAACAGCAATGACGAATGAATCTTTTAAAACTGTAAGTAGTACTTCTCGAAAAGGAAGAGAACCATTTTGCTGCAATTCATAAGTAAATTGTTTATTTGGGTTCAACGAGATAATCGTTGGTAACAATCCAAGACCTTTCAAAATTTCACCTTCCCAGTGAATAGAAATGTCGTCTTCATAGGGTATCCAAAAGTTGAAAGAGGTCATGTTGAAAAGTATGTCTTCAAAGTGTTCCACATAAATTTCGCAAATAATTGGTGATTGCGGTTTTTCCATTGCTAGTCCACAAATATTTCTGCAAAATTGGTCTTTTTAAAGGGAATAATTTGAGGAAGTCATGTTGCGACAAAAATGAAAGTATTTTTTTTGGCTTCCAGATTGGTAAAATGGTCGTCTAACGTACTTTTTTATTTGAAAAATCCATTGCCCCTTCAACAGGAATTTTGGAGTACATAGAAATAATATCTTCTGATGTTAGTGACTTGTTTTTCGGGGAGTGCAGCGTAATGCGGTACACAAGTTGTATACAGTTTTTGATAGAACTTTTATCTAAATACAATAAAATGGATAACTTCCAGGACAGGAATGTTTCTAGTTGGTAAAAACAGTAAGAATATTGTCAACGATCGGTCGAAGTCGAATGCATATTTTGTGAATTTTGGAAAATCTTATAGATGAGCTGGTTGAGCACAGTTGATATATTTATGGAATGCCTGTAGTTCAACGGCTTCTACGATATCGACCAATTGTCAATAATACTGGTACAACATCTTACCAACTAGCGAAATTCCTATAGCGGAGGTTTTCCGTCATATTATCTTCAGACAAAAGTTCTATCAAAGATTGTAGAGAATTAATGAACCACCTAAAGCTGCATTCCCTGAAAAACAAGGCATTATTCTTACTAGATATAATTTCTATGTTTTCCAGCATTCAAGTAGAAGACGCAACAGATTATCAAAACATAATTCTGTTAGTCCATCATTTCTCCCAACTCGAAGCAGAACACTTAATTTTGGTTGTTACGTGCTTTTCTCAAAACTGTTTTGTTTAAAAAGGCCAGTTTTACAAAAACATTTGTGACCTAGCATTAGGAAGATAGCATTCTCCACTTCTTTGCGGAATTTATATGGAACACTTTGAAGGCAAACCTTTTAAAAATGATCATCTGCAGCCTTTGTGTACGCTACGTAGACTATATTTTCATCCTCTGAGAAGATGAAATTTCGAAATTCCTACAATGTTACCAACGATCAACTCATGGAACCCAAGTATTCCCTTTACTTATGAAATTGAGCAACATGGTTCTTTTCCTTTTCGACATGTACTAGTTACACGGTGAGAAGATCCATTCATCAGCACTGTTTATCGCTAATCATTTGCTGTTCGTTTACCGCTCACAAAAAATTTCATCATTTATGCAAACACAAAACAAGTGTCCTTTTTTATACGTATTTCTACACAGCTTTAAACACCTGTTCTATAAAAAAGGGTCTCCAGAAGGAACTAGATTACATAAGAAATGTTGCTATCAACAGAGGATTTAAACATTCATTGGTGGACTCCGCTATCAAAACCTTGTTTAAACCTCAACATAAATCCACTTTGACCCTGAACTCTCCAAATTCTGAAGTAAACGTGGCAGTTCTGCCATGCATCACTAAACTTTCTGGAAATCTATCGCATCCAGTGTCAGTGTGGCCTGTCATACCTAGATCAGACACGGATATCACTTAAATTTATATTTAAAGAACACCAAACATACGGTAAAAAGTGTGAACCTGAATTATATTCCATAGCCCAGCACTTTGGGAGAAATAACGATCAATTTCTGTTTGATGAAGCAAAACTGTTAGACAGATCTTAATAGATATTTGACCTAGACGTCTTACAAGATCTTCAAATTTTTCAAAACCGTAATAACCAAGTAAATTTTTTATCTTCATCTTTATACCCATCAAGCGCATTAAAAGCACTTATCAAAACCGATCACTGGCACGAGACCTTTAACACGCGAAACTGGTAACATCGTCAGAAGCATTAAATAAAATGCTCAGTCCTGATGATGTTGGACCATTGTTTCCAGGGAAACTATAGTTGACGTTGTTCTCTAAGGTTGGTTGCCTTTGGCGATCCACATTTATGACGTCGGGAGGTACTCGGTGTACCAGAGGTACATTCTTGGTACACCCTTACTACCTGAAACAGCACACGAGCACCTCTGAAACAGCCCACGAAGTCCGCTGTTTCTGAGGTGATTTCTCCATTGTTGTGGTAGCCAATGATCATTCTTTTTTGAACGTCCTTCAAATCACCACCTCGGCACATTGTGCTAACATAAGGTACTACGTATCATATATCTAGCCGGTCGTTTATATATCCGTGTGTTAACACTGTGTAACGCCCCAGCACGAGTACAATGTGATTCTGGGGGTGGTCATGTTATTCTGATACGACTGTGTATAACGTACGTATGCTACTACAGCTATTTTTTCTTATGTTGAGACGGAAAGGTACTACAGCGAGTGTAAAGTCTTCTTGGACTCAAGAATCTGTCTTCAAATACTTCGCTGTTTCAAAAACCGAAGATTGTTTTTTTCTAATTTGCATTACTACTTGGTTCAGGTTTTTGTCAATAGCAAGAGGTTGTTGAGTGAAACAAACTTCTATTCGGTGTTCCTTAGTACTCCATTCTGTTAAAATACTTCCTGTTCTTCCGACCGAAATTTTATTTGATTTTCGTTTCCAAGTGTTATGCTTTTTTTGGATACCGAGTGCGTTTTAAGATCTATCCGTTAAATAGGAAAATACCCTATTAAGTAATGTGTAATGGTTTTTGCTGCTTAAATTATTTTGCACATTCTGTTCTATTTCTTAAATGTCTTTTCTATTTTTTTTCTCGTGTTTAGTAGACAGAATGTTAATCTCAGTTCTCGAGTCCATTATGGATGGCTACTGTATAATGAATACCAGTTTAGGGACATTAGAAGTTTCCTGCTTTTTCCAAAAAATATATAAATTTAAAATTTCGTTTCTCATGCCAAGTTCAAAATTGCAACTCAAAGGTTGAAAAAAAAAAGAAAAAAAAAGGATACCAGAGTGACAGAAAATTAGTGAATTTTTATTTGTGGTAAAAATTGAACACTATTCGAAAAAAAGAATCCCTTGAATCCAGATACTGGCATTTCAGGGTTTTCCTCTTCACTAAACAGGTTTTTCACACTTCCGTGATGTGAAAATAATCTACAATTTCCCAGAATGGAAGGAACGGTATTATTTACGATTTGTATTTGATTTCCTTTATCAGATCCATATTTAGTGAGCGATGGGTTTGCCTCTTCGGGGCGCTCCGTGGTAACATTGGCACACACAACAGCAGCAATTAGGGAATCTGTGAATCTTGGAGAAGTGCCAACTAGATCTGTGAGACACTGGCGAAAAGACCCCTACTCACTGGGTTTTGTTCCAGAATCCTTAGGTTGAGTGATCAACTGGAAACCTCAGCTGTGAGCTAATCCCCTACACTGATGTAATTATCTCATTAAAGAAGACAAAAAGGAATATTAAAAATGACTCAAGTGTGGGACATGATGGTCCACCACGGAATCGACGTGGACTTTCAGAACGGCGTATGAGAAAGAGATCTCGGCTGATTGAATGTAAGATTGGTGTATGGAATACTAGAGGTATAAACGGCAAGATCAATGAGGTGATTGAAAAGATGAATAAGTATAGACTGGATGTGCTGTGCGTAAGTGAAACGAAAAACAAGGAAATTGTGGTAGAAGAAGTGAGTGGCATGGTGAGTGTGTGGTCTGTAGTATTGGATAACGTGAGAGGACAAGCTAGTGTATGTGTGATTTTAAGTGAAAAGTGAAGAACAACTTGATTCACTATAGTTGTGTAAGTGAGAGAATTCTCTGTATTCGTTTGAAAGTGAAACTTCAGAGAATTGCAATTGTTGTAATGCATGCTCCTTGTGACTCGGAATCTTCTGACAAGGAGGAATATTTCTAGAATGAACTAAAATCTGTTTTGAGCCAATTTGGTGTTAAAAAAAGCTATAATAGAAGGGGATTTCAATGCTAGAGTACGTGTGCAGAATACAATTTCTCACAATGTTCTGGGTAAGTTTAATGATCCTTGTGTGAATGATAATGGTGAAAGATTAATTGAACTCTGCATTGAGAATGGTTTGTGTGTATCTAATACATTTTTCAAATACAAGTATATCCTCACGTATACTTGGGAAAATCGTACTCTTGGTCAAAAGTGTGTGATAGATTTTGTTGTCTACGATCAGCGTCTGAAACACTTAGTTGTTGACACCCGTGTGATGAGAGGCGCAGATGTTTGTTCTGATCATTACTTGGTAGTGTCACGAGTGAAACTTAATGTTGGTTGAAGGAAAATGAATAGGAATAGGCCCAGGATAGAAAGAGTAAAGGTTGATAGGCTCCCTGAAGATCATCAGCGTTATTCTGACTTACTCAGAGAACGACTCAAGGAGCTGATGTCTGGTGAGAGGGATGTGGAAAAGAAGTGGGAATGTTTTAAGAACTGTGTTGTCACTGCTGCTAAAAAGTTTGTGACACCACAGTAGTGGGTAACAATAGAGGTTATGCTTGATGGAATAGTAAGATTGAGAGGCAGTAAAGAGAAAGAAGGCAGCCTATTTGGGGATGTTGCAAGGTAGAGTTTCTCTGAATGAATATCGCTGTATGAAGCGTGAAACTGCTAAGCTGGTTTGCCTGATTTAGGCAAACGATAGGAAGGAGAAGATGGAAAGGCATGAACTGGCTTTGTGGAAAGATAGGAAGTCTTTATGGAAGTACATGAGACTTAGGAAAAATAGGGGAAACCAAGTTGTAAGTTGTGTGAAGAATAGGGTTGGGGAAATAATATGGGAACCAAATGAGTTAAGTGAAAGATGGGGGTGAATACTGTTGTAAGTTAATAGATAAGAAAAGCAAAGATGATTCTGAGACAGACGCAGATGATGTCACAGTGAGGGATCGAAACACAGGAGGGATCTGAAAAGGAAAAGTGTGTAGAGCTCTAAAATTTCTTCAGAATGGTAAGATTCCGAGAGTTGATGGCATAACTGCCGAGATGTTGAAATATGGTGGTGACTCTGTAATTGACAGGTTATCTGAAATTTGCCAGTTGTGCTGGGAGTTAGGAATGGTCCCTCGGGATTGGAAGGATGCTATTATTGTTCCGTTGTATAAGGGAAAAGGTGATCAGACTGAATGCAAGAACTATCGTGGCATTAGCCTACTAAGTGTGCCAGGGAAAGTGTTTGCTAAGGTTGTTATTGAAAAAGTACGGGGTCTTTCATCAAAGAAAGTGTGGGATGATGAGAGTGGTTTTATGTCTGATAAAGGCTGCACAAACCAAATTTTTCCATTACGCGTGATGACTGAAAAGTATCTGGCTGTTTGTTAGAAAGTGTTTGCTGCCTTTATTTTTTTAGCGAAAGTTTAGGTAAAAAGGACACTTTTGTGGAAGGTATTGAATGAATATGGTGTTACTGGTAATCTACTTAACGGTGTAAAAGCCATGTATGCCAGCAGTAGAGCTTGTGTAGGAGTAAGTGGTGTTTTATCAAAATGGTTTTCTATTGATGCAGGAGTCAGACAGGGCTCTTTAATGTCACCAAGGCTGTTTAATATAATTATGGATACGTGAATGCGTGATGCCAAAATAGATAATAGTGGTTTACGTCTTGGTGATATCCGTTGTGCAGATTGCTGTATGCTGATGACACTGTCGTGTTGGCAGAGAGCAAAAGTGATTTGCAGAGTATGTTTTCCCGGATGTATGAAGTTTCCATAAATTCAAACTGAGTATAAATTAGGGAAAAAACAAATTTATGGTCTTTGAGAGAGGAACTAGTATCACTGAACGTAATAAAACTATAAATGGCACTGCGATTGATCAGGTGAGTGAGTTTGTATACTTAGGAGGCATGTTTGGCAGAGAGAACAAATTGGATGGTGAAATTAGTAGGCGAGTGAATTCTTCATTGAAAGTCATAGCTGCTCTGGGAGGTTTTCACAGGAATGATGGGTTCTCTAGGGAGTCCTGCATGGCTGTGTATGGAATTATAATTGTTCCTACTCTGATGTATGGTAGTGAAACCTGGGTACTACAGAAGAAACATAGGAGACGTTTGTGTGCTGGAGAAATGCGTTACTTACGGGGGTTTGTGGCAAGACCCGGCCTGATTGTGTGAGGAATGAAGATGTGTTGCAGTTGTGTGATGTGAAGCAAAATGTTGTTAGCAAGGTGGATACTAACATGCTTCGGTGGTTTGGCCACGTCGAAAAAATGAGTAATATGATGCTTACTAAGAAAATCTTTTTAGCCCAAGTGGCAGGAAGGAAAGGCAGAGGAAGGCCAAGGAAGACATGGGTGGATCAGATTCAGGAGTGTCTGCATGAGAAAAAGATTATGGGTATGAAGTACAGAATATCTTGTACACGGCGTGCAATGAATATCAGTGAAGCCTGAGTTGTATGTCAAGATCGCTGTGCATGAAGAAGTTTGATACGACAACAATAAGTGGAAATATCTGGTAGTTTGTATTTCTTTTTGGTACTAACCTCTAAATCTCAGAGAACAACTTAGTGATATATATGTATCTATGTAACCCTGCAAAGTAAGTTCGTACTTTAATTCCTCCAAATGCGAATGTCCAGGTGTTAAAACGATTGCAACGATCTTTTATGCTGTATGCATTTGACGACGCCCGATGTTATTGGATCCATAGACCACCACCTTCCTCGGTACTGCCGCATTATCTGCGGTGAGCAGAAATGTTCTTCCATTCAACCAGTGATAGTCCTCCTTCCAAAATTGCTTACACGTTATCTCATAAAATTTAAAGAAGAGTTTGTTTGTATATTCGCTTCGTTTAGCTATTTAATGTTTTCTTTCCTTTTTTTCTTTCATTAAAACAATTGCTGAATCATGTGACATTCGTTATCTCATTTAGATTTCTTGGACCGGTTTTTCGCCAACACTTTGCTGACCTCTGTCCTGCTTCCTCGACAAAAAATTTCTATTGTGACTTCAACAAGAATCATGCTATTGACGCAACATACAGTAATGTTTCTGCCCAAACTGCGCATTTATTCGTATAGAAAGAAGAGGAACCTGTATTCTATAAAGATGTCATTGGATTAGGCTCAGTTGATGGTTAGATCCAATGGCACTCGTATTTGCTGCATTTCCCAAAAATTACCATAAAAATGCGTGGCAAGGTGTTCACCTTTATCCGTTAATTTTGCTACAGCTTTAGTTAAATATGCATTAGGATCCAAACGTTATCGAGCTGTGCCTGTAAGGCAAAGTACGTGTATTGTCGTCGTATACCTACGGAGATTATTGTAACTCGTAAAGACGTTGTGCGCCCTTACAGGGAACTTTTTTAAATTAATTTACGTTACGGGTGCCGTGCAGTACTTCCGGATATTGTGAGCAATTTACGCTGTCTTGGAGTTTGATGACGAATGGAGTTTCTGAGCAACGCATTAACATTGAAGTTTGCATTCGTTTCGTCAGAAGCCCAAGAGAAACGATGTTGAACTAAGTTTGTGTGGAAAACACATTGTCGCTGTCACAAATATTCGATTGGCATCGACGCTTCACAGAAGTCAGACAGGAGGCCGAAGAAGACGAAAAAAGCGGCCGATCAGTGTCAGTTTGCACGGGTTAAAACATTTCAAATGTTACGGCTGTCGTACGAGCAACAGAAAAGTGATTATCGAGCAAGTAGCAAAGGCTGATAGGATATCGGAGACTGTGTGTCAAATGATACTAACAGATAATATGATGATGGACCGGGTGTGTCAACATATCGTCCCCCGCATGTTAACTGAAGATCAGTTAGACATACGGATGGAAATAACTGGTGCATTCGTTTCTTTAGAAGAATCGTAACGGCGGATTATAGATGATGCTTCCACTTCGATCCCTGACTAAGCGGGCTTTAGCTACGTCTCCACTCAAACAAAAACTCCCCAGAGATCGCAGCAAAGGCGAGATCGCGCTAGAGGCATCTTCAACATTCAAAGTATTATTATTGATCTGGAATTATTACCTGAAAGAAGCAATGTTAATAAGGAACCCTATCTGGACATCACGCACCATCTACGTGAGTCGATTCCCAAGAAGAGGAATCGCCTGTACGGCAATCAGTCGTGAGTGCTGTTGAACGACAATGCACCGACCCACAGGTCATTCATCTTTCGTGAGTGTAACATGAACACTCATAACCAGCGTTCTCACCTAATCTCGCCCTCTGAGACTTCCATCTCTTCCGTGAACTGACACGTCGGCTCCAGTGCAGTCAGTTTATGAGCGCAGAAGAAGTGAAGAACTCATTGCTGGTTTCAGGGTAGGAAAGAATGGGTTCCAGAAGTGTTTCGACGAAATCTACAAGCGCTGGCAGAAGTGTGTGTTTACAAGATGGTCTTGTTTTTAGAGAGGATGTGTTTTGTAACTCTAACTATCTGTGAACTTATTGACCCAGTCCAGGAATTCTGGACTTAGGTAATTTTGTGCTCATACTGGACTCTGAAGTAGAAAATTTTATTCCAATAGCGGGTTGAACGTATATACACTATCTACCAATAAGTACTTGGACACCCCTGCAATCGACGATATCTGCGGTCCGGATACAAGTCACGGCCTCCGCCGTTAAATATCGTGTGGAAAACAAAAACCCAACCAGTCGCATGCAAGATGCCACGCAGTTCGGAGCTCTCTGATTTCGAGAAAGGTGTAATCGTCGGGTGTCACAGAAATGGCCGATCCATACGTGATATATCCAGCCAGGTGAAGTACCCAAAATCGACAGTGGCCTACGTGATTGGAAAGTGGAACATGAGAGGTGACTGTCGGCATGTTCCCCGACCCGGCAAAACAAAAAAACTAGGAGTTAGAGACTGACGGGTGCTGGCCTAAGATATTCGGAAGAACCGCACTAAACCGATGGACCACATCCGGAAGGAGTTTCACCAGGCATCCGGGAGTGTTCTTTTGATGAATACCATCCGTAAGGAAGCCCATCTGTTCGGTTATCATGAACGTGCTGCCGCCCACAAGATTTTGATCACCAAGTCAAATAGCGCTGCTCAGCTAATGTGGTGCAAATAAAGTCGACAGTGGACAGTTGAACAGTGGAAACAGGTTCTCTTGAGCGACGAATCAAGGTTCACCCTGTACCGTTCGGATGGCAGGGTCTGGGTTTGGCGTCTGCCTGGAGAACGCCTTCTGCTGGATGGTATTGTGCCAACTGAAGTTCAGCGGTGGTGGAATTCTGCTATGGGGGTGTTTCTCCTGGTATGGCCCGGGACCTTTGGTCGCAATTCGTAGGTAGACTCAACGCCGAGACCTACTGCACCATTTTGGATGACCATGCGCTTCCTACGTTGTGGCAGTTTTACGCGGTGGACCCATGTTACTTTCAGGATGACAATGACACCTGTCACGTTGCGAGATCCACCATGGCTTGGTATGGTAACAATGGGGTTAATCGAATGGACTGGCTTGTGCAGAGCCAGGACCTTAACCCTGTCGAGCACCTCTGGGACGAGTTGGGGCTGCGACTTAAGGGGTGCCCCTACCGTCCAAAATTGGTGAAGGAACTGATCTGTCTTCTCCAAGCCGAATGGAAGGAAATACCGCTAGCCGTCGTACAACGCCTGGTTGAGAGTATGCCCCGGAGGGTCACAGCTGTAATCGCTGCTCGTGGAGGCTCCACCAACTATTGAAGGTGAATAAACTTCGTTTTCCTTTGCTATTACAGGTGTCCAATTACTTGTTGGTAGAGAGTGTATTTTTGACCGAATTACAGAACATATGCTTTTTGGCATAGATTCCACAAGGTTTTCGAGTTCATATACACCTACAGCATGCCAGGTGTTCACCAAATAGTCCTTGAGCTGTGTTAGATAAAACGCAGTATGATTTTGCTCCCGTTTGCTTTTCTAAAATGTCCCATTCGTTCTGAATTGGGTTTAGATCCAGGTCTTGTCCTGAACAGCGAAAATGGAAGTAATCGCTGTCATGCTCCCTAAGCCACTGCTCAACACAATACCATTGTCGTCCACGAAACTGCCGTTACCTGATGGATTCAAAGTCCAAATTCCAGAACGGACTTGATCGGCAACAATGTTCGGATAATCTTCGGTGGAAAACCGACCTTTCAGCAATATCAGAGGACTAGATCCGTATCCGTATAAAGCATGCTCCACCCCATGATCCCGTATTTCTATTGCAACTAGTCTAATATTTTGATTTTCCGTATTCATTAAAAGTGTTGGCACTTTACTATTGACGTCAACCGTACCCATAGCATTACTTTCTTCAGCTTATATACTCATCAAAAAGTATATCGTAGATTTTTCTCTAAATAGCAACATTACATAAACTATAAATTGTGCCCTGACTTTATAATGCTGGATTCCGTTTTTCCAAAGTATTTACACTGGCTATGGATCTTTCCGATGAATGACCTTCGGGTTCTCGCAACCCCATGGGTATCGCGAAGCTCATGTGCCAAATTCCATTAGCCCAATCTGTCAGACGTTACACACAGATCGCACAACAGATATGCGTCGCCCAGCTCTTATTTTGGTACCCCACCTTACAGCCAAAACATAGTTCATAACATTTTTTAACTAGTAGATTTAAACTTCGTCGTTGATCTTTAAACGCCAAATTTTCACACACATAATAGAAGTTATCACGATGATTTATACACTTCCTTGGCATATTTACTCACTATATAAAACACCCCACTTACAGAGCAGCTTTAAATCACTCGATAGAAGAGAAGTTAACCTCAGTATGTATGCACAAAGAGGATGACTGTGCAATACTGGCGTCTTGATGAAGCGTCGCCGTCCCTCTGCATGATTCAGCACAATGCTGTCTGGCACCATCTCGCTACGCGGCGGTTCATGAATCATCATGGTCATTCGGTTTTGGTTTCCGGAGCACACGCAGCTAGTGCCTTCATTACATTAAATTGTCCGGGGCCACCATGTGTTAGAAATCAGTTAACATATTATTATTCGTACATTAATTATCACCGGAAAAATACCTAAATTTCCCAAAAAGGAATAATAAATATTTTTATTGTACACAAACTAAGCGTGATAAAAACATCCTGATTGCATATTTTAATTCAGAGTCGAAAGTAACATTAGAAACACAATAAAGCTTTCATGTGCCATAATCTGTGGTTACCAATGAAATTACACTCCTAAAGAAAGGCTTTGTATGATTGTCAATAATTTTTAAGAGCGCTAAGTGGACCTGTGACAAAAACTTTTGAAAGCCTGTGCTGCATTTTTTTAGCTTTTATAAAGATGGGGGGGGGAATTCGATTCTTGTGCTCTATCCTGTATGTGAAACAACGTCTCAAACTGAAAGCAGGGCGCACTAAGCTGTTGTAAAAATGCTTAATAATTAAAATTTTTTTTGGTGAATTTCCTCGGTCTCCTTATGGTGTAAAATAGTCCAGTAACAGAGCTCTTGGGCTCTGACAAATTCAATTTATCAACTGACATAAGCGGGCAGTGATGCGAAACTGGTGGAAGTGTCTGACAGCGTCGAGAATTTATGGACGAAATATTGATCGTGTAGGGAATCGTGAAATTTTAAAAGTAAATATCGAAATGTTTGAAAAATTTTAGCTTGAATTCAGAGATTAAATAATGAAAGGAAGTTGCAAAAATACAAAAAAGACCTCAATTTTTCTTATGTTGTGTAATAAATTTAGCACAATGCACCTAATACTGTGACAGTGATGAGCTAGTATTCCTGTTTACTAAAATAATCATATGAGGCCAATAGCGTTTCGGACATTTCTCCCATCTGAGTGGTTGGCATCTCTCTCTATATTGTTAACATGTCATCAACTGCCAATGATGCTTTTAACAATACGTTGATGTTGATGTAAAGAAAAACGTCATTTTCACTAAGGACACTTACAGAATCCATGGTGGATGAACATTGTTGCTTCCTCAACAGACAGAATGGACGCAATCAGTAGACGACACTATTAAAAGAAAGAAATGTCTTAAGATATCTTTAAACTACTATAGAAATTCTACAAATTCCTTAAATAAAAAATGTTTATGTCACTGAATCCCTGAGAGAGGCCAGGTGACATTAATCGTTAAAGAATCACCACGTCAAAATACATAATATCCGAAACATTCAAACGGTGATGTTTGTTTAAACAGTCTGAAATAAACTTCATTCTACTGAATTAGGAACTAACACATATGTTTTGCCAAATGGTTTGCATACCATCACTATATAAGTAAAATTACCTGTTGCATTGTATTTCGGAATATATTTTCGAAAAAACAACGTTTTAGAAACATTTAAATACCGGTTCATGGTTACCAAATAGAGCGTTGACATACAGACATATTTCTGAATTTAAACAAATGCTATAAACACCTAAATCGAGAGCAGTTGTAATACAACATTCGCAGTGAATTTTGTCAGATTTGAAACACAACATGAAGGGTTAAAAGCAATGCCAATGTGTAGTACGCTCTTCCTTCATACTTTTCAACAGCTTTTATAATATCCCGGTGTTTTAAACACCTTTCGCGAAGCAACATAAAAAGACAAGCATTTGTTGTACAAAATTATTTTTCATAATATTTTATTACATATTTTTCTCAAAAATTTCTGACCATTGTTACCGGATGTGCAAATTTAATTACCTGATTTAGTGTGGCAATATTTTGATTCCGAAGATTAAAACAGACAGTTAGAGTGAAATATAGGAAAAAGGAAAGATGTTCAGTAGCTTGAAGGAAGGTATTACTAAATTTCTAAGATTACTAATTTTCTGTATTCCTGAAATGCTTCGTTCATTTTATCTTATGATAATAGCGCATCATTGTTACCAAATCAAATTGAGGTGGCGATATGTTCGATTGGGTTCATGTCAGGTGAATTTGGAGGCCAGGGCATTAGAATGAAGTAACCAGCACGTTCCTCGGACCACTCCTTGAGGATTCTGGCTGTGTGGCATGGCGCATTATCCTGTTGGTAATAGCCATCGCCAGCAGGGAACGCAATTGCCATGAATGGGTAAACTTTGTCCACAATGATGTTCAGATACTTGAGAGCTATCAGAGATTGTGCTATTCCGATAATGGGGCCTAAAGTGTCCCACAAAAACATCGCCCACAGCATAACACCGCCCATGGCATAACACCGCCGCCACCGGCATGTTTCCGCCCAACATTGCATCCAGGTACCATAGACTCTGTTGGTAATCGTCATATCCCCACTCGTCCGTCTACATGATGCACCAAGAATCGTGATTGTCAAACCAGTCTACTTTCTTTCAGTCATCACTGGTGCAATCTCCCTGAATTTGGGCCCCTTTCATGCGTTGTTGGGGATGACGCCAACATAAGGCTGCTATGAACTGTGTGCTGTGGCGCATTGACTTGATCATCACTGATTTAGCTGCCGGTGATTTGTCGTACTGTGGCAATGCAGTCGCTTAAACAATTCGCGACATTCTCCGCTCTGCTCTGTCATTAGTGAGCTGCGGACGACACACTGGTGAATGACTATCTGTAGTTTGGCCATCTGTGCACAACTTTTTTTACGTACTCACTACAGCAGCACGTAAACAACCCGCAAACGCGCTGTTTCCCAGATCGTAGTTCCGGGGTGGTCTTCCGTCCCAATTTTTCCTTTATCAAACTCTGACTCCAAACACTCTAGTAACATTCTGACTCCAAACACTCTACTAACCAAAAGCCCGTCTTTTGGTTGTATATATACTGCTCTTTCAACTTCAACTGCGCAACCATTCGGTCTCCCAGGGCGCTCATTTCTCTCAGCTGTGGTTGGTCATAATGTGAGGGCTTATCGGTGTACACTAACTATTGTTCATCCGGGATTTTAAAACTGAACCAGCTCTGAACACTGACTCCATCTGGCCAGCTTCATGCCAGCGCTTATACCAATGAGCCACTTGGAGAGTACAGTTTTTTTTTTTTTTTTTGCCTAATCTTAATTTCAAACTGTCGTTTATCATGAAAATGTTTTATGTAGAGTATTTAACTATTAAGAGCGATGAATATTTTAATTGTGGTTGAGGAATTAATTCGTCAGGAGAGACTTCGGAGCGATGCTTTAAAAACTGGTTATTACACTACTCACTGGTAGTGCCCTAATACACAAATTTGAAATTCACTGGTAAATACAAATAAGTATTCCGTTGTAGATCACTGGCTGAGCAGAGACTTGTCTTCGGTGACGACCGTCGATCGTGGGACCCCTAAGCAACTCCTCTGAAAATTGCGTTTGAAACAATAACATAAAATTCAGGAAGTATTGCCAAAGGGGGCACTCAAATTTAAATCTGACTTACGAAGACAACCAACAACAATATACACTGCCGGCCACCCAAAATGCAACACCAAGAAGGACACGAAAGAGCAAAGCCAGATTTACTGGGCACATAACAACAGATACAAACATGAAACGATTGAGCTTACAGGCCCGTGCGACTTGCGGAACAAGCAGACATCGATAGTTTGTGTGGTCCCCATGGCTGGCAATAACTGCCGCTACACGCCGCGGCATCGAACGAAAGAGGCTTTGGATGTGTGCTTGGGGTATATCGGTCCAGGCTGCTTCTACACGTTGCCACAGTTCATCAGGCGTAGCCGCGGGTAGTGGTTGCTGATCAGCGACCAGACGTGTTCGATGGGCGACATATCGGGAGAACAGGCAGGACACGGCAGCACTGACACCTGGTTGGCCGTGAAGAATTGTTGCACGATGCGTGCCACGTGCGGGCGCGCATTGTCCTGTTGACACGTGGCAGCTGGCAGGTCCTGCAGGTATGGGAGGACTACAGGCTCCAAAACGTCGGAGATTTAGCGATGGCTGTTGAGTGTACCGATGATGCGTACCAGAGGGGTGCGGGTGTCATATTCAATTGTGCCCCAAACCATAATGTCAGGCGACGGACCGGTATGGCAATGCATTATGCAGGCGTCATACAGACTCTCGCCGCGGTGCCGCCACATGCGGATCCGACCATCGTGGTGTTGCAGGCAGAAGCGAGATTCGTCGGAGAAGACCATGTCGTGCCATTCCGTTGTCCAGTCGCGGCGTTCAACGGCGAACTGCCGCTGCACTCGCCGGTGGTGTAACGTCAATGGTAATCGGAGCAATGGGCGCCGTGCGACAAGTCCCCGCTCCTTCAGACGACGTCGAACGGTACGTGCTGAAACAGGTTTTTGCACAACACACCCTAATTCCTTCGCTAACGTTCGTGATGTGGCGTTGCGAGACGTCAATGCCCGCGAAACAACAAGCCGGTCATCTCACCCGGCGGTGAGCCGCGGCCGCGGCGATCGCTCACGTCCGTCCATCCGTCCTACCTGCACCCAATTAATCCATTCTCGCCTCACTGTGGCTGGTTGTTGTCCCACACGGGCGCCGATGTCTCCCGTACGATAAAACGCTGTCGCGAAAAACCACTATTCGTCCTCTGTCGAACTCCGAAACGTGCTGCAATGACTGCCGTATTCTGCGACGAGACATCAGGAAAATTTCCCACGCACAGGTCCGGCAGCTCAGCACATTTCCACTACTTACATCCCGCCTTCTGTGCACCCTTCTTTTAGTGATTCTCGGTGGCGTGCCGGGCGCACATGATTTGCATATGCCCTGCAATGCTAATCGTTTGCATGTCCTCTCGCGGGCGACGTATGCTGCGAATTTCAGGCCAATCGGATGCTTTCTTCTTAGTGTTGCATTTTGAGTGGCCAGCAGTGTATATTTTTTCTTCTTTTTCCCTGTAAAATTTACCAACGTAACCTACACTTTATGATTTATCTTGTGATGCACTTTATGTCAGGCGCTTCACCTTGACTTGAACCGAGTTTTTCTAATTTTTAAGACATAAAAGGAAGGCTCTTGAGGAACATGGTCGAGATGTTTTTATCATGTGGTAATTGGTCCTCATCATTTCTGGTGTAGCCAGATTCACTAAATACTCCTCCCCCCCTCCGTCCGGCGGCACCTCTTCAGAAGAGTAAGCAAACTGAAATATATACACATATGAAGGACACTTCATCCATTTGTCTTTACAGAGCGCAACTTTTAAAATCCGACTTTGCAGAAATATTCAACTTCACGTTAGAAAAGCATAAGTGATATATCCGCATGAAACTCCATAAAATTTTAAGCCGATGACACATACTGTAGCTAAGCACATATTACAAAAGCGAGCAAAGACGCTGGATAACGTATAGAACTAATTACTTGTTAACGAAGTTAATCGAAAATTAAACGGCATACCTTAATATTCCGGCGGAGGATGTTAATTTTCATGTTCTAAGTGTTGTTACCTTCCGAAAGATCCAATGCTCCTATGTAAAGATAAAGATACACTATGCTCCAAGGATTACATCATTGAATAATACACATTTTGTAGTTGTGAATCCATTTATTGTTGTAACAGAGGTGACGAGGGTTCGCATCCCACCCCAAAGACAAAGAAAGTTTCAAGTTTTCGGAAACTATCTGTGTGATACTATCATTTACTGAGTGATAAGTTATGTTGTAACGTTTAAATACTGTAATTTACAAGAGTAACATGATTTTGAATAACAGTTTCAGTTTAATGTTTAAAACGTTTCTTTAATAAATTAATATTTCAATATTGAATTGATGGAATTCGATTTGCTGTTACCATACTACAAATCCTTTCGTTAGGAGTTTTTCGTTAAAATGGTAATTTATTAGCTCACCCGCAGAATATGCGCGTTAATATAGAATATATCCATTGTTTCAACCGAAAACCTTAAAAAATATATTACAGTTTTTAACTGGAACTAAACTAACCAATTATAATAATTATCTTAGTGTATTTATAGACTTAACGTAGAAATGATAAGTTACATATGTTAGCAACGGATGTACGTTAATTTAATCACAGTAGACATGCGGGCTCCGATTATTATTTCCTTTACTAGGAAATTACCACAAAAAACGAAGTACTCTGATGAGTTTAAAATGTTCTTATTTTTGTGAATTTCTAATACCTTCCCCGATATCCATTTAGCTTTTAAAATTATATTTTAGTTTGTGGCCTTCGGAAATTTTATTTTTTCGCCTTTTTCGAGCATTTTTATAATACTTTTTTAGCCACTACATCATACACTCTACGATATGGAACTTCAGAAACAGAACAGAACGGAAATAGATTTTAAAAACAAAAATAATAAGATTTTTCCAATTGCGAGAGCATCAACAATAGGTATTTTCATTATAACATAAATGCAGTTCAACGGAGACCTTCATTTAAAATGCCATGCATAATGCTTAAACGACTACATAAAAAATGCTAAATAAAAAGTACATTTGAAAAATTTACTGCAATGTTGATGCAATCAGAAATAACTTTGTGTGGCCAATTTAATATCTTTATGCGCCGGGAAAACGGAATTTAAAGATCACCGCAATGTAAAAATATTTTTGGCGTACGGTCTATCGTTCTTTTCAACAACCTGGAACCGCAAAAATGTAGTTCCAACCAGAAATCGAAGTGTTTCGGCGGAAAGTTGCCGATATCGCGCGTAATGCTTGATTGGAAGCCCATTCAGTTTGTTAGGTTCAATGATAGCCGATGTTCCCTAGATGTCACAGAAGAAAAGTCGCTAGGGTTCAGGTCAGCTAAGCGAACTAAGCAATTTGTAGAACTTTAGTTTTCGATAATTTTTTGTTGGTAAAATGTGCTTCCAGCAGTTACTCGCGGACGTTTCGCTTAAGAAGGATCGTACAATAAAATCCTTGAATCAATTAATTTTCGGTGCTGAGGTGTTGGAATCATATGGTTCTCAATACTAGAAGCTTATCTCTAGCCCTTGATATCGCGTTTAACGAGAAACACATAACATATATCTGGAGAAAGAAAGTTCGAACGATGAATTTAGATGTAAAGCTAAACAAATCTGTGATATCGGGTGAATGAGTGGAACCTCGAGCAAATTGTGTCAATTTTCTTCCTCATGCGCTCGAAGCCGAAGCACGAATCTTCCCATGCACATCGGCCTGTGATAGTCAAATGCTGAACATGAGTATACTCCGAAGGATACTATTCCAGTATTCTTATTAGGAATATTTGAATCGGGCTCGAGGGCGTGCACAAAGACTGAGAAATATGAGCTAATACAATTACGCGATTTGGCAAACATATAAACCGTGCAGGTAATAAAAAGTGTGCTGAAATAAATCCTTTGAGACAAGATCATCCACGGAGACGCTTACCCTAAGAATAGTAACTGCTTGCTAAAATAAACTATTTCTCCAGGTTTTTGGTTTTTTGTACAAGCAGTTTTGCATGTAGATCACCTAGTTTCAGCTTAAAACAATACTTATGTTTTTCTAGAAGTGAAAATCCATATGTTAGTGATCGATAACATCAACTGAATGGCTTGCGATCGGTACTGCTGGTACTGCTTCCGCAGACCGAGAAAGTAATATCTGTAGACCTTGATTATTCAAAAAACATATATTACTTCTAGTCTGATATGAATACCATGGTTGAAATATGCAGATGACAATCGGTGGAGATTCTTGATGGACATCGTGTAGCAGCACTGCCCGGAACATATGTCATCAGGAATTTATCAAGGTAATATCGTGTATTTACCATTTGGCTCTTTCGGAACGAAATAAAGGAATGCATGTTTACAAAGTCCGACGTTGTGCTTGGAGATAAGACAAACCTACCCAATAACCTATATTAAAATTTACGACCTGTGTTGATATGTTGTCTGTCTGAGAAATTGCAGTAAACAGTCAGTAATGTTTCTTGTTTCCCGAAATTTAAGTACATTCGGTATCTTGCAAACAGACAAACATATCTTACTCCAATAGTTTTATGATTTTTAGCTTTTAAAAACTAGGCAGGCAAATTTGTACTTCCAGGTAAATTCCTGTGTATTCTTACCCTGAGTAATAATCAGTATTTAGGGAGAGATATGATTTGAGGTAACAGTCGTAGAAACTTTACATAACCTGAATTTAAGGTTAAAGTTCGCAGTTTAGTGTTTGGAAAATATTTTTTTCATGCAATTACATAAAATGTCTTAATCATGGACTTTATTAAGGGATTGTTTTCGGTAGTCAGAAAATAACATTTGAAACTACTACGGAAAGTGTGTTTCCAAAATTTCACCGGAGAAAAGAGGAACTGGGTTTGACAGCTAGACTTACTTTTAACGGATTATTTGATTTGAAAGCAGCTGAATGCCGTAGCTTTATTTGTTCTCGTATCACGATTTGGCGTATCACGCGACGTTTTGTTTTTCTTCACGCAAAGGTTACGTTTTCCGTAGCCCTTATCCTTATCGAAAGAAGCGCAATGCTCCACAATGGATATTTTATGTAAACCGATTATTACTGGATACTTAACTTCGACAAATATAATTTTTTCAGCACGTGACCCATGTTTAAACTTCCAGAATAAACAACGAGAATAACGCTTTTCACTTTCTGTTCATCTCACTGAAACGTAAACTTTCGTTTTTAATAATTACTTAACCTGAAGAACAACAAAGTGCAAATCTGCATACCTTCACCGTTTACTCTTTCGGTTGCAGTTAACTTTAGTTTCGCATTGTCATCATGTATCAATATGGTTTGACTCCATCTTTTCTACACTTTTTGACACTAGTAAAAATGGTGAGAAAGTGAAATTTCCAATCATCAGTGCCATCGGTGGAAGTTGAATAGCTTACACTTACAGCATTGAAGCAATAATATTATCGATAATGAAAAAAACTATCGGTGCACTATCTATGTACTTAGTTGTACAAAACTATCGATACTCTTATTACTTCCGTCTCTATTTGTTAGGTCTTTGGGATTCCACTTTAATAAAGCCACATTGGTTAAACCGCAGATGTTGCGAGGCTAAAATGGTAAAGAAGTTAGTTTGCTTCAAGATATGCACTCATGAGTTCACATTTCTTCAATGAGCTTGAAATGGTAGTGTTTTTTTAATGTTTTGAACGAGGAAGTATTTTTTTCCATTGGTTTGGGAAAAAAAGATATGTTAGGAAAGTCAGAAATATACAGAAAGTACGTATTTTAACAAGTATTAAGAAGCTTAATGTAAAAATCATTTCTAACAAACAGAATCGGTAATTAATTTTATGGAGATAAAGTTATTTTTATCAAATTTAATTTTATGGTATAATTTTTTTGTATCCAAACACAATCGAGAATTAATTTTATGGTCTCTTTTCATATCGACGGATATCGATGCGTTGCTAGTTACAATAGGTGATTTGAAAAAGGTCTGTAAACCAAATATTTAATACAACAGGATCTCTATTATCTTTTTATTTCGTCTTTTTTCTGTCCCATTAGTAGGTTCTATAACGAACAGTTAACATCAGGATTTTTCTAATGGCAGGTGATTTGGTGTTGAATTCATGTGTTCAAGGAATGTGCTGGACGTTTTACAAAAAAAGAAAGAAACCGTAGAATGAAAGTATCCCACAGCGACGCATTTGAAGATATTGCAGACCAAAGGATTTAATTAACAATGTGAACACTGAGAAATTTGAATTGTTTTTCTCTTCTGAGAAAAGAGTTATCCTCTTATTGAAACCTAAAATAATTAAAACGCAAATACGAATGACAGTAGAAAACAAGATGCAGCTTATAATTCCTTTTGTTAAATGGTAGAAGATGAGACTTGTAATTCTTCATGTGTTCAGTCCAAAACGATATGAATTTTAAACAAATTCAACAAATATGTGTCTAAGGAGAGCAGTTTAATTTTCTTTATTTCAAGTTAATTAAAGTTTCCTCAGAAATTTTCAATTTGAAAAGTTGAAAAGCTTGTAAGTACTGAGAACCTTTTCATGTAAATATTTGACCTATTACATGATTCACGTAATTGCCTGAGCAAAACGATGGTTTCAAATTTATGTCCTCCTTTAAGGCCAAATTATTGAGATCGATATTTATGTATGGTTGGATTTTGCGATTCCCGTGTTTCTTTACTGAAAACATTTGGTGAATACGTTATGCACAAAATTCGGTTTTAAGGTGTTAATCGAATATATAACCACAATTTTTTTTAACGCAGTTTCTGGGTTTATAACGGTAACATATCAGAAAATAATGGCCAAATGAATGGCGCAGAGCTAATAAGAATTCAAGTTGGCTAATGAAAATGAAATGATCATAATGATGATCATATGTAGAGGATTTTAGGAAGGGAGTGTCTGACCCCAGGTCTTAAACAACCCTTAGAAATAGGAAGCTAGGAGATTTGGGCTAGAGTGCCCGATAGGAAAGTGACACGGAAGCGAAGTAGAAAGTTGGAGGAAGACGCCCTTATTTATTACCGGAGGGTCAGTACCCGGGGTCAGACGGCTTAACGTGCCCATCCGACGCACGGCGGATATTTAGTGGATCGAGCGTTCGTATCTGCCTGGGATCTAACCTGAGGTCCTTTCCATGGCAGTCACGAACGTTGCCCACTCGGCCACCTGCGGCATATATGAAAATGAAGTCATTTTCATGTAGGACTTCCGTCCACAGGGAGTAGAGTTTTAGGTCCTAGCCACCTACAGCGAGATCGCCTTTTGGGCAGGACACAGAAACGGAAGGAATGAGAGCAAGTCTAGCGACTTTTGACAGAACAGTTTGTAGTGAGATTAGAGTACAGTAGATGGCGCCACCATACAAGTACGATATTGCACATAGATGGGTGAGAGAATTTCAGGGAGGACATAGGAAAGGATACCCATTTAACCAGTGGGTCCAGCCTGGGGGCCATCACTTTACGTGCTCGTCCGATATTCAGCGATTGTTAGTAAATCACGCCATCTCTGAAAGATCAGCCCAGGCTAGAACCTGGGGACCCAGCATCGATAGTCTGAAACACTAACCACTAAGCCATCCGCGGCTATGAAAATGAAGTTAAGGAAAGTGATATTAAATATAACAATTTTTCCGATATTAAACTGCAAAGCCTTGATCGGAATGCAACAATGCAATGACATTACACAAAAATATTTCGTAAATTATAATTACTCAGCTTATTACAAAGCTTTAGTTGAAATTTCTGTTACGGTCTTTCGAGGGAAGAAATTACTGTCAAACCTCCATTTACGTACACCTCCAACCAATGAGAAGTTTTGGGTCGTACCTAGCAAATCCTATTGGATTAATGTGAACAATTAATCTGAACAGCAATTAATGGATATCACTCAAGGCAATGTAACGGACATCATATACTTAGGATTCTATGCAGTCGCTTCGGTATTTCGCCATGATCGATAAGATGGGATTATAAGACAAGAGATATTTCGAAGGGAATTGTGCCTCAGAGAGAATGTGTTGGGTTAAGGTGTGGGCAACGGTATGCCTAAGTAAAAAGTTCTACGTGGGGGGTCCTCGAGCACACGCGTATGCTTCATCCGCGCATCGGGCATATGGGATATATCTTGATATTTGGTATGTTGTCCTTTGCTGACGGTATCTCTTGATTTGATTTGTCTGAATTATGTTCCTATTTTCAGGGGCGCAGCCACCCTTAACATTCTAGCTTGCAATTCCTAAGTGGTGTTTAAGACCGCGTCAGGTATTACTTTCCTAAAACCCTCTACACTGTGATTTATTTATTAAATTATGAGATTGAGTTCATTCAGCGTTTAATATTTGTAGAACGCTCTGCAACCCTTTTTGTTATTCATAAAGTTCAGGCATTTATAATACTGTTGTACAAAAGCAGCGGCCTAGGAATGTTAACTTAGGCCTAAACCCCGAACAACGGCCAGCTCCCGAAAAAGGTCACATTTTCCCAATCCGAGCAGTTACTGTTATTCGGAGGTTATATATTTTCCTCATTTTTGTAGAGATATATACTTTGTAAATAAAAGGCACCGCCACGGTGGCGCAGTAGTCTAAGCGATGGCTTCTGATCATTCGACGAAAAGGGGTTCGGGTTCGAATCCCAGTGAGGCATGGCTGTTGTGTTTGTCTCTCTTCCCTGGAACCAGTTACCCTAAATTAGGGACGGGCGACTGTTTATAGCCCATTGAGTTGCTCAGGGGGTCATTAAACCTCCAGTCAAAAAAATAAATAAATAAATAAATGACACAGAATTAGAATGTACAAACATTTAATTTCATCATTGGCCCAAATTCCCTAAGATAATCCAAAATCATCGATATCCGATATTCCCTTCCGTTTTGAAGGGTGCCAAGACGACGTTTTCCCTTTGAAATGGGTTTATGGTCGGATGACTAAGGAAGGGGGACGATCACGTGACACTTTTGGAGAGTGTCCGGTACGACATTGAAAATTTCGATTCCGCTCAGCATGTTTCTTCAAAAAAGGGTTGGCTAAGCTACAGGTCTATTCTCTCTATGTTTTGATTTTTTCAATATCTGGAACAACCACAACTAAAAAAAAAATATGGATTATGATAACTCCTGTGCATGTAATTATTTCGTTCTATATTCCTATATCTATAAAATGTTATATATGTCATCCTTTTTTGTATTTTCATTCATATTTTTAAATATTTCTACAATGTATTGCCGAACCCCTCTTTGTTTGTTACCTTCTGCAGGTTAAGAACAGCTGCCGTGTAAACAAAAATCGCTATTTCTGTTCAGCTTAGAATTTGATGAATTTCACCGATTGCACTGATCCATTGAATTCGATTTCTAATTAGCTCCTTTCATTCTGAAGGGCACTTCTCACACTGAACATTTTACATGATCAGTGAATATTTATATTTGGATATTTTGTACAATTTTCTAGTATGCGTAGTGCTTTACCGTTGCATTTCTTTGGGTAAATTCCTGATCATAACCGCTTCGATAATTTTTTTGTTACTCCTTTTGTGTTTCCTTAAGGCCGTTGTAGACCCACTATCTACCAACAAAAATGTATGTCCCTCCTCTAAAGAAACACATCGAGACACTTGAGACTCAGCGCAAAAAATAGGTCTAAGTTTTGAAGAGGGTTGTCTTCCGAATAGAATGCATTTAAAACATGAATTAGAGAACCAACGAATACATGACGAGCAGAGTATACGTTTTTGGCTTAACAGAAAAGGAACGCAAAACATTATTTATACTTAAACCATTTACTGAATGGTAAATCATAATATTTCTGATTTATTTCTTCCATTCTCTCAGCTGAACAGTTTTGATTAATTGCTGAATGTGGACTGAATGCTGCATTTGGCACCTGCACCGAAAGAAAAATGCATGATGCACTCAGTTAAATGTTCCGAAACTGATGCATAGATTCTCAATTTTTGCTTCTGATTCTTTTACTGATAACTTAAGTAGCCACGAAACTGCCAAAAAGAATACTTCCGGTGAAATGCAGCACAGCCAATTGAATTCCAGTGTGAAATGTAGTTGTCGTAGGCATTATGTAAACACGGCGGAGTGATACACAAATTATTTGAAACGGTAATAATTGAAAATATACCCATCTTTCTTTTGCAAACAGTTTACTTTGAAAACTTTTCTTCAGGATGCGAGACAATAAACGACCTACACATTATAACCATGAGATTCAGGCGTATTTCGAGATTCTTTTATCGGTTTTGTTTTTCACATCAGAATAGTTTTGGAGCAATCTCTTTTCCAGAAATATGGAAACGATCAAATTTGTGCTGAAACATTCATCAAAATCCTAGGTACTTGCGTTTTTCATAGTACATCATTGTTGTTCCAACTTATGATATTGATTTGACTTCTACGAACTACCCAGTCCCATCGTGTCATACAGGAATTGAGAAAATTCAAAATTGGGGGAAAATATTCATGTTCACATTTAATTGATTCTTCTAAACGAAGAGCGTGAATATGGACCGTGCATTGAAACGCTGACTTCTAAGATTGGCAATTGTGACAAATACGCAAAAACTTTGGAAATAAGTCAAGTGTCGAATTTTAGCTGATATTTAGGTATTTCCGTAAATGTGCGTTTGCAGAAATTCGTTTTATCTATTCATATCCACATTATCTGCTTATTTTTATGCAACTGAAGGACATATGGGTTATGTGAAACTGTTATGTCTATTACTCATGATCTTTTTAAAGTGGGGGCATCATCTAACTTTAAGATTTAAAAACACATGATATACAGTAAGGAAGATAATGCTCAGTTTTCTTCCATTCGTTGTTGCAAAATCTCTCAGTACTCAAAAGACAACACTTTTTGCCTGCTCACGGCTAAAGGCGATCGACTTAAGCCACCTACATGCTGATGTTATGCAGATGTCCTGCTGAATCTAAGTGACCATTGCGCGCCGTAGCCAGGGCTTGGACTTCGGGTACCAAGTCATCGAACATTACTTTCTTTCCAACCCAACGTTTTGATAAACGGTGCCGAGGTTTGCACTCCCCGATTTCATCTGTAATTCATTAAAGAAACACTTGATGTGTGATATTTTTGCAACACACTGGTAAGAGAGACAGATCATAAGACCTAAATTATCTCAGTTTCTTCTCTGTTAGCACTGACTCCATAACATCACATAGGAATAGTTTTTGTTTAATCATTGTGGGGTGAATCCACGTGAATGTCTTCATTTACCATGCGAGTGGTTTCATGGTTTCGATGGAACTCTCGGTGTTTCACGAATCCTAAGGACACGTCGAAGACCAATGAAAATCCGTCCGAAATATCACGCATGTTTCCGCGAGTGACCACAATTTGTAATTTGTCGTTTAGAGATTTGAAAAAGCCTTTGGCGGAAAACGCGCCGAGCTTTTCCGGTCTAATATGCTTCAGCAAGCTCGGTCCCAGATTCCTTTGCTTGCAGAATTTGTATCACCGCATAGTAAAATACTGGGAATACGACAATGCAAGAGGAAGTATTTGTATTGAATGGCATATTACTACTCTTGAGGAGATAATTGACAGTATTTTTTGTATATTTTACACATCAATCTTTTCGATGTCTTACCTGGATTGTAGATCTCAAAGCATATGACCGGCTGAGTATTTGATTATTTCTCTCTACGTTAACGGTCTTATAAAATGTCCGTTTCCATCCTTTTTTTATATTCTGCTTTACACATTTGACATTGAAAGGAAAACGTATATTTATCCCTGTGCTTCCTGGCTGTAATTTCCTGACATTTTATTAAAAATACTGATATAATGTTAGGGCCGCGGGTGGCCTAGTGGGCACCGTTCGTGACTTCCACGTAAAGGGCCTCAGGTTCGATCCCAGGCAGGTACGAATGCTCGATCCACTAAATATCCGCCGTGCGTCGGATGGGCACGTTAAGCCGTTGGATCCCAGGTACTGGCCCCCGGTAATAAATAAGGGCGTCTTCCTCCCCTTTCTACTTCGCTTCCGTGTCACTTTCGTATCGGGCACAGTAGCCCAAATATCTTAGCTTCCTATTTCTAAGGGTTGTTTAAGACCTGGGGTCAGACACTCCCTTCCTAAAATCCTCTACATATGATCATATGATGTAATGTTAATCTCATGTTTTTTATGGTAAACTGACCCGTTAATACTTATTATGGCATAAAGTTTTAAATTAGTGTTTCTTTTAGTTCTAAATTCGTAAGAAATTTTATATTAAGAAGGATGATTTGTGCTATCATGCTCGTTAACTAACGAGAAGGAAGCGACTATCACGTGATTTCCGTCCTCTCAGTTACATTAACAACAATTCAGGTAGGAAGTAGAACTTCATTTGTTACACATAGCTGTATCTTGGGATTTCACATTCGGTAATTAGGAGTGCTATTTCTGGAATTTCCATTAAGGAAATGTTTTACTTCTTATTGGAATTTCGAAATTGTTGCAATTCCCTAAAATAAACTGAAATCGATTTTAAAAAAGAGTGACATGGTTAAGATTTAATTACCTTTAACACTTTCATTCGCAAATCGACTTTTAAAATGAATTTTCTTATTCTCATTAGTATCTTTTATTTCATTGTTGTTTACAAAACGTATTCGTGCATGAAAGTCATATTGACTCCACTTGACCTGGGTTGTTAAACTGAATATTTCATTTTCTCTTATTACATTCGCGTTCACTTGAAACATACACTATGTATAATGTTTACTTTTGCTGTTGCTTATAAACCTTTTGATTTCACTATCAATAATTGCACGAAAGAATGAACTGCTTTAAGAAAGATTATTTATATGCTATACTTTTCTGCTTGGTTTGGTCATTAAATATAATTTTTTTCTTTGACTGAGGGTTTAACGGCCACCTTGAACAACTCAGTGGTCTACACGTAGTCTCCCTTCCCTAATTCAGGGTCATCCGTTCCAGAGAAAGGAGAGAGCCAGTGCCAAAAGACAAACACAACATCCATGCCACACCGAGATTTAAACCCGGTACCATCACGGACAAATGGCCATAAGCCATCGCTTAGACCACTGTCCCAACGGGGCGGGCATTATATATAAGAGAATGATCTTAGAAAATTGGTTAGAAATGGAGCTATTCGAAAACTCACCATACACGTATAATGGAAATAATTTCCGCTATATGTTAACAACACAAGTTTTGCTTGTCATCAGATCTGTTGTTAACAGAATTCGTAATCCTGCAGTTATTCAGTTTATATGAATTATTACATTTATTAAATATTTCACCTGTTCTGAGTGATAAGCTTGAAATATGCTTTTTGTCTTGTTCTAAGACACAATTTTCCATTCACTGTTAAATGTTTGTATAATGTTCTTATTCTAATTTCGTTACAAAAACTTTGTTGAGAAATTGTGTGTGACTTTATATTTCCAATACATGAAAGTCAACTTAACTTTGAAGTAAGCAGTATAGAATAAGAATGTACCATCTTGTAAAAAATACATAGTTGAGGTGGACTTGGAATAACAAATTATTGTAAATTTTAGTTCTCCGTCTCTTCTATAGCTGCAAAAATACTCTTCTATCAATATTTGATATCCCACTTTGATTTATCTCAATACCCTTTTTACATATTCTCATTTAAATACATCACTCTATTCAAAGCAGTTTTTCCTCTAACGGATTTAGATTTAGTGCCGGGGAATACATTTACAATTCTTTGCTTATTTCAAAATTTTTGAATTCAAAGGTGAAAGATTATAGTGAAAAGCATTATATAAAATTTTATTCCACCGTCTCTTCTATCGCCGCAAAAACACTCTGTCAGATGGTAACAAAATTAAAATATACTGGTTACTTATAAAAAGTAGGATACAACAGTATTTGTTTGGTAATCTGAAATTCAAAATGACTTGAATAACACAGGTCTGCAAAAAAAAAAAAAAAATCAGCTGCATGGGATGTTTTTGGTAAATATTATATTTTTGAGTGTGCTGAATCCAAAAATGACCTCCATTTCCCTCCATCACGTACAGTGTTTTTGCAAAATACAATTTGTTTGCATAAAAAAAGCATAACGATAATGAAAAAACCACCATTTCATTACAATGAACTAAAAAATATTTCTTATAATAAACAAACAATCTCTTCATGAAATGTACTTAACATTCCGTGTTCATTCTTTTTGCCTATGAAACCTTTTCTTCTTCTCTTTGATACTTCTCCGAACACGCTTCCGCTTTCTACTTTCTGTTTCCCGCTTGAGCATCCAACAGTAGTCAGCTAGCATATTGTCGTCCCATCGTCCTTGGTAGTGTCTCTCGATATCACGGACATCCTAGTGTAATCTTTCATCCTGCTCTTTACTGAGGGCTCCCAAGTTTTCGGGAAAATAGTCGACATGGGAGTGTAAGAAATGAACTTTTAAGCACATCTTGCATCCTTGAGCTTTATACGCAGCCAACATGCGTTGTACAATGGTTTTGTAGTGAGGGTCTTTAGTATTACCCAAAAACTTGTGCACTACGTCTTTGAAATAGTCCCACGCTTCTTTTTATTTTCTACCATTGTTTCTGAAAAGAGGGGATCGGATAACAGTTTTCGTATGTCGGGGCCAGAAAAAACTCGCTCTTTCAACTTGGCTTCAGACAGTTTTGGGAACTTGGAACACAGATATCTGAAACATTCCCCATCTTTTGGCAGTGATTTCACAAACTGCTTCATAAGCCCAATTTAATATGAAGAGGTGGTAATAAAACATTTTCAGGAGGAACCAAGGTTGTGTTAATGACGTTATTTTCGCCGGGGATTAAGGCGTCTCGAAGTGGCCAGTCAGTTTTTGTCCAATGGTGATCTCTGGCTCGACTGTCCCACAAGCAAAAGGAGCATGGGTATTTCGTATGACCTGCCTGCTGGCCCAACAACACGGTTAGTATTTTGAAGTCTCCACAAAGCATCCAGGGATGTTCTTGATATCTTTTTGCTTAAGTATCATTGCCATATCGTTATAGTTTTCTTCCAAATGCACCGAGTGTCATACAGGAAGTGATGCAAATATATTCCCATTATGCAGCAAGACTACTTTGATGCTTGTTTTTGAGGAATCAATGAATAGGCGCCACTCAGATGAATCATATTCTATTTCAAAACACTTCATTAGCCCTTGAACATTACTACAAAAAACGAGATTTCCCTCTTTGGTGAAAAATGTAGTGAATTTTCTCTCTTGGTGCCTGTACCACGAAAATGAGTTTTCAGGTGACAGCAGGATTTTATTTTTTAACCTTCATCCCAGCAATTCGGCAGCATCTTTTGAAAGGCCTAAATCTCTAACTAGGTCATTGAGCTCGCTCTGATAAAAAAGTTGGTGTCCCTCATCAACAGAAAAATCTGAACTAGATTCGTCCTGGGGAGGTAATCTGTTTCTGTCCTCAGAATCACTCAGGATATTATCCAAACTGAAAGGTGGGTGTGTAACTGGTACTGCAGAGCTATGAGGCGCTGGACGAAAAGCTGAATTTAGGTTTGGGTAAGATATTTTTTTTATTTTTTGTATTGAAACCTTTCACATCTACCGAACAGAAATAGCAGTCAATAGTGTGGTTTTGCTGTTCACGATACATCATAGGAACGCCAAAACGAAATGAATGTTTCTTACCCTTAAACCACAAAAGGAGATCTTCCTCGCACCTTCTGCACACCTTATGAGGAGCCCAGGCTTTGTCTTGATCCCCAAGCTTCAACTTGAAGTAATAAAATACACTTTCTTCACGAAATGACTAATGTTTCTTTGTTGACGTTAAACAGTGTATTCATCACAAATAAAACAAAAGTTGTCAGGAGAAATAACACAACCTCTTGGATCCATAATATATAACTAAAAACACGAGCACAGTCACGTTTGAATGCCAAATGTAAACTGAGTGTGTCTCCTCGCTGTTTGTATACACCGCATGGAGACTCTCCGTATATCTAGAAGCAAACGCTTTTTCTGTGGTGAAGCAGATGGAATCTTGCCTCGCTCTCTTCAAAAAGACCAGTGAAATAACACGTAAAACATAGGTGAACACGAAAGCGAACGAGGTTATGTTGACACCTGCGCGTCTGCAGATCGTCTCTCTCTGTAGCTGGGCAGGTTGATCGGCAACACCTGCTTCTTCCAGACTCGATAAAAAAATAATTCCAAAATGGCACTGCATATAAATAAAAGAAAACAGCAAAACGTTTATTTTTTTCATTTTTTCCATTTCTTAAAGATAAAAATTAATGCTTTCGAAGGATTCTCTAGGAACTTTTTGCCTCGAATATCCAGTAGTCATCTATATAAGCTATGCAACATAACCAAAGCAACCTAGATCCTGAACTTATTTAGCATGCTGAAACATGATCAAATCTGACAATACGCTTGTTTATACTCATTCCTAATACCCTAGAGAACGTGTATAAACATGCTCAACCCAGCCAGTAAGATTCCTCACTTTTCGCTATAAACAAATTAAACCGGTTGGGACATGATCAAACTGAGCTTCCTCACACCGCCAACACTACCCTTGCCCTGCAACCCTTCCACTGCCCCCCATTCCGCTTATTTTCTCTTTGTATTTTTTCTTGAGTCTCACTCTTATACATATTAAATGAAAGTAAGAAATCACTTTTGCATAGGATATTTAGAATCAAGAATAGGATACCAGATTTCGAGTTAAACAGGAGTTTCACTCTAAATGAAACTACAAACACGAGTATTGCAAGAAAACCTGACGTGATATAGTTTTTTGAGTATTTTTACCGGTTTCAGTGAATAAAAATCTATAAGAAACAGTATAAAAATTATGTGCAGTTTTTTGGTTGCAGACCTGCGTAATCAGAACTATCGCATATATGAATTTCTGGCAACCGAATTGGAGAAGTAAAGAATTGCAGTAGAATCGCAAATTTCCGTGGAATAGTGAAGAAACTGTAACTGAAAAAGAATAGCTGAGGCTTAACTGCATTTCTGTTAAGCTTTAGCTTCCGAACAAATTCGTTTTGGGAATGATACTATTCCGAAAACGAATAATTAATACCTTTCCACTGATATCAATTCTGTATTAGACTTTAGATATCGCTATGTGTATATGCGTAAATTATTTTATTTGTGGGTGCATGAGTTTTCAGTGTTAATATAATGGAAGAGGTACCGTACATAATGCAGATCGATTTTAATCTTCCCCAAAACCACCTACATTTCTTTGATCGAATGGGATATATGTTGTTATAAAGGTCTTTCAAATCTTATCTCTGCGTCTCATTTTGGCAGTATGCTTGGCTGCTTCTCCTGCACACTGCGCTCACCAATTTCGAATTTTACAAACACGTCGTTACTCACGATGCTATAACAATTTTCTCTCTCTGGATGCCGAAAACAGCACACTCGTGCTTCCGCAGTAATTTACCGTCCATTAAATATGAGCAGACAGTGAGTTATATGTAACTCTCCGATTCCTAACTTGAATGTCAGAAGGTATGTGCTGTGAGCCAACTCGCGTTGTTTGACACAATGAACTCGCGTTGTTCGACACAATGAACTCGAGTTGTTCGACACAATGAACTGGCGATGTTCGACACAGTTATCTACACTGGCGGAAAGTGAAAAAAGAACACCAAGAAGGAGACGTCTGATACCAACGAAATTTATACAGCATAGTAACGGAATACAGAGGATAACGTGATCAAAACATTATGGTAAACTACAGCTGTATTTGCTGGTAAACTGAAAAATAACATTTCTTGTAACATGGTTAGTACGAGGTTGAACCCCCATGAACTGCGTCACACTGTGCAATTATGGCATGAGGTCTGCCGTACAGATGTTGGATGTAAGTTTGGGGTATTGAGTTCCAAGCATCCTCAACCTGGACGCGTAAATCGGGGATGGTCGTGTCTGGCCGTGGAGACCGGATAAGTCGCTTTACCATAAAATCTTACACGTGCTCAATGGGAGACAAATCCGGTGAACGTGCAGGCCATGAAAGTTGTCTCACACCATCAAGTGCATGTTGCGTTGCACGTGTCGTGTGTGGGCGTGCGTTATCTTGCTGGAAAACACCACGATGGACCGACCTTACAAATGGCACAACAACGGGCTGAATGATGTTGTTGATGTAGGAGGTGCTGTTTAATGTACTCGGTACAAACACTAGTTGTGTACGGGGGTGATAGCTGATCGCTCCTCACACCAGAAGACCAGGTGTTGGCCCTGTGTGTCGCTAGCGGATGCAAGAAGGGTGAAGACGCTCCTCTGTGCGTCTGCGAACATGCATACGGCCATCGGAGGCTCCCAAGCAGAATCTGCTTTCATCGCTAAACACGACAGATTGCCATTGCGTTCTCCAGTGCAGATGTTGGCGACACCACTGCAGCCGTTCCTGACGGTGTGCTAGAGTCAGAGGTACGCATGCCAGATGCACACGTGCACGTAGTCCTGCATCCAGTAGACGGTTGTAAATTGCTCGCACAGTCACCTCAGGTGCAACGGCAGCTCGGATTTGCGTCGCAGTGGATGTTCTGCTTGACAACGCCGCTCTTCTTATGCGTCGATCGGTCCGCTCATCAGTCCGTCGGTGACTCTCGGTTCTACGTCTTCTCGTGTGGGAATGTTCCTCGGACCATCTACGCCACCATCGTACCACCACCGATACTTCCCGTCTAATTCTCTCTGCAATACGACGATACGACCACCCGGCCTCGGGGAGTCCGACTAGACGACCTCGCTCAAAGTCCGATAACTGCTGAAATTTTATACGTCTTCCATGTCCAGGCATTGCAGCTTCTTCTGGGTCTTCGCACGTGTTTGTACGCCAACGACTAATTACATTCACTTCGCCGTACTCCTTAAATACCACCGACGATAATTTTCATATTATGTCGTGCTCTGGCGTAAGCGTTCACCGGTTGGTCCCGAAATTTACACCACAGCTACGTAAACTCGACCCCATTAACATATGTAAATTTCACGATCGTCCGCCAATTCCATCTTGGTGTTCTTTTTTCACTTTCCGCCAGTGTATTATATTTACTACACACTAAAAACTGTTGAAAAAGAATGCAAACACTACCCCTTTATAACCCGGTACGTGGCGTGGCAGAACTTAAGGCGTATACCTAAGCCTTTAAGTATCTACATATAAAACATTACTTGTATACCATAACTAAGAATACATATTTAAAAAACAAAATTGCTGTTAACATAACGAGAAAATATATCAGCGAAGATAATTGTTTAGATTGCAGTTCTTTCTGCACCAACTTCATTATCCCAAAAATGCATATATATAACAACACCGATGAATTTGTTCAAATACTGACAGCAAATGCAACGTTGTATCTTTTGCTGGAGTGACATTCTATAAAATAATATGGAACGGTATGAAGGAAACAGAATCTTAAAAATAATGTGCTAAGTCAAAGAGCAAGTCCTGATTAAAACGACTGTCATTAAACAGCGCAGTTATGAAACAAAACTTTATACAATGCGATTAACGCAGGATGAACTGCTGAAGTGAGTTTAATAAAATATTTTAATGTTACTTATTATTTCGATATGAAGGATCCTCAAAGTATTGTTAACATCTGACAGTTGTACGTTGAGAAAATAATATATAATTACTTATTGTTCATAGAACATTTTAATGCTGTAACAGTATAGTGTAATTTTGCAATTCGCCTTTCACTAGGCTTCAAGATTAAAGAAATGATGATTTTTTAACACTTGTATTTAAAAAACATATCTTTTATTTACATGTACATTATGTTCATGACAAACGTTTGCTTCAGGTGCAAACAATCCTACAATACCCTCGGATCTATTGAGAGGAAAATAAAACCGGGAAATGTGTCCGATAAATGGCGTTAGGAAATTTTTTAACGTAGTTCCCTGAACCCTGATTCTGTAAATCACGCATCTTTCAACAAGTCTGTCATATCTCAGTAGAATGTGCTTTCACTAGTCAGTAGGATCGGCGTCAGTTATGTAAAAAAATGTGACAGATAAACCATCTTTTACACGCTTTCAATTTACGTGTCTTTATGGTAATACCCTATCAATAAGTTCAAAACTCCATTATCCAGCGACCGTAATTATAAAATGCAATAATTAGAAGTTATTTTATCGCGATCGATTGTGCGTGAGGCAAGCTTTTCAGGATAATTCCCATTTGGTCGTAACCCTTCGTAAAGTACGATGGGGATTTAGAAAGAAAATATCCCTATTGTAGAACCTTAGAAGTGATGCTGGTATTGAAAATATTTTTTGCTGACGTGTAACTTGACATTTTCTGCCTGCTTTAGGTGGCTTCTGTTTCCTGCTCCAGAAACATTACGTTCATTAACTACACAGATTCAAAATGGCTAATGTACATGTTGAATGGACAAAGGAAGAAGTCCGAGGAAACATTCGCTTCTTGGGGGCAAAAGGGACGCCGCCTATTTGAAATTTCCCGGGAACGTAAAGCTGTGTACGGCCCTAACATGACGACAGTGCAGCAGGTACGAAGGTGGTGTCGTGATTTCAGTGGTTGTAGGGTAAGTATCCATAATGGACCAATGACCGAATGTCTTTTCTCATCCGCAGATCATGTCGATGCAATTGAGTAGTGCTTACGTGAAGGTCTCCGTGTGACACTGCATAATATAAAAGAAAATCTCCATCTTTCACGTGGTACCGTATGGGACATTGTTCGCGACCGTTTGGGATATCGAAAAGGGTGCAATAGGTGGGTTTTCAAACAACTGGCCAATGAACACAAAAATAATCGCATGGGTGCTTCTCTCGTCCATCTGCTTCGTTTCAATCTACATGTTGACGATTTTTTATGGCACAGCACCACAGGAGAAGGAACATGAGTACCCACAGATATGCCCATTCACTGCTGCTGATGAAAAGGGTGAAATATTCTGCTTGTTAAGAAGACATCGTGGCTCCCACCCATACATTGAAAAAATCCAAGGTTTCCAACGATACATTGGGCGTTTAAACAAATATTACCTTATTAGATGTTGCACTGGTGAGTATCACTGTTACATCAAACAGAGATTCACATATCGATTGCCCATTCGTTGCTGCAGATGTAAAAGAGCGAATGAAATTTCTTCTCAAATCAAAATAAAGTATGTGTCGTGCACGTTGGTGTCCTTTTCATGTTGATGCCGACGTTTTGTTGGGGGAGTTATTTAAGTCGTTGTAAAATTCTGAATGGAGTACAGCCGCGTTTGGTTGAGTGGTTAGCGTGACGGACTGTCCATACAGGGTCCCCAAGTTCAACCCTGGGCTGACCGTCCACAAATGATGTGATTTGCTAACAATCGCTGAATACCCGCCGAGTATCGGACAAATACGTTAAATGACGGTCACAGGGTTGGACCCTACAGTTACGTAAGGTATCCATTCCTACTCCCCTTTACTTGCTCTCATACCTCTTTGAGCAGCATCGTACTTGTACGTTGGCGCCATTTACTGTGCTCTCTCTCTCACTTACCAGATGTCCTGTCAAATTCGTGACACTTGCTCTCACTCATTTCGTTTCTGTGCAAAGCACAAAAGGCGGACCCGCTGTGGGTGGTTTGGGCCTAAACTTTCTCTGTGGAAGGAAGTCCTACATGAAAATGCTTGGCTGTCTCCCTCTGAAGGACGTACGTTGCCGGTACGAAGCATTGCCAATATGTGGTGTTGCGTCGACGTTGCGAGTGTCCTTGCTTGTGAAACCGATCCCATGTTCATACGCGGGAGCGGGGAAACAAGTGTGTTGGTTTTGCTGGGGAACGAAAGTTTCTAATGGGAGAGAGGCAGTCGTGCTTCAGTGGGCTATGTTCTGCACAAAGACCTTGGGGAAGAACAGACTGGAAAATACCTAGCTACAATGTGTGCCATATTTAAGAGGCCCGAATGTAATGAACGACAACATTCAGGCAATGTTATTACATATGGTAAAGAATACTTGAAATGAGAGAAAACAGGAGTAATTTACCTGCATTTACAACAATTGCTGAAAGTGCTGTATTCAGACATCAAGACACAGCTGCATACGACAGAACATGATGTTCGTAACTGGCCACAACTCATCGCCAATAATCTTGGCTATGACATCTGTAATGTTCACTTTTAATTCATCGAAGGGTGTGCGTATTAGTTGTATACACTTTCCATTTCAATGCTCCACACAGATAAAATCAGAGGTGGAGGGATCGGGTGATCTGGGTGGCCATAGTCCCTTTGAAGCAGTTCTGTCCTCCCCAAACACTTCGTGCACAGCACGTGGAGTGTTACAAAAATATGCGCCGTTGCACCATCGTGTTGAAAGAAAGCATAGGTTCGCTCTTTTTCTGTAAGTGCGGCAACAAATCGGTTAAACAGTTGCTGAACATAACGCTCCGAGTTGATGGTGTCAGTGAAAAAGGATGGGCTGACTATCCTCTTAAAATCAAAGCACACCAAATGCCTATCTTTTGGTGGTACAAAGGAATCTCAATTGTCTGCCTGGGATTCGTATCGGTCCAAATCCTGTTGTTTTGAGAACTGACGTACCCAAACAGATGAAGCCATGCTTCATCTGTCATGTAATAAAGTGTAGGGTCCATTATCCAGCTGTTAATGGTCTACTGAAACCACTTACAAAATTGCATCCGTTTTTGCATAATCAGGATATTTAAGTTCTTGGAGCGCCATAACTTTGTACGGCCGAAAATGCAAATCCACCTTAAGTATGCGTCGGCTTGATGTAACAATATTGTGCACACATCCTTGATATTGTCTTCAGTACGAATTGTCTTGGGTTTGTTTCATTTCCTGTTGCACACCGTGCCGGCTTTACAAAATTTCCGCACTAATTTCTATATCACTGATTTCGCTGGTGCTTCACAATGCGGAAATTGTTCTGTAAAGAACTCATTTATAACTTTGTACGAGTTATTTCTGAAATACTGTTCCACAATAAAAATCTGCTGTTCCGTACTTAAAACCATTTCCGTTGCCTTCGTTTTTTCTTCACTTACACTTATGACCGCGTACCTACTCTGCTCTGGCTGTGACTAATCACTCCGGAGAATTACTTTGCAGCTGTACACGCAGAAACCGGTTAGAATTGGGAAAAAGCAGTTTTAACTGGAAACCCGCCAGGCAATTTGAACCCGACTAACAACGTCTGGACACGGGGCCTCTCTTATATGGCGCACCCGGTACTTCCGCCAGAGTTAGAAAACCGGATGTTCCGCCATTAGAGAGGACGGAAAGTGTTTGACATGTATTCCCCTGTAGTGTGCGTGTTTCAAATCGTGGTGTAATAGTTGTTAAAATATATCATTAATAGTTGTTCTATATCATTCACGCAGCGGAACTCAGGAACGGATATCATTTCACAAGTAAGTGATTGTTGTTTATATGTCTTCTGTTGTTTACATTACTTTTATATAGCAGTTTGCAGGCTTTTCTGACTGGTTAGAAAGTCGGTTGTAAGGTAATAACTTTTCTGAGGACATTGTTTTTTTTTTAAAAGACTCTGCCCGTCAGAATTTTTTCACGTCTCACGAATGGTGAGAACTTCTTCTCAACTACAATACGTAGAAAGGGAAATGCAAAATTAAGCATATATTTATCAATCATGTTCATTTGAAGTTTTCATGTAATTAACTTATTTCCGTGTAGTAGCACATGAAATTTGACTTTTCGACCGCAGCAGATATGGAGCGGTTAAAAATATAACGGGGTCTGTTGCTGCCCAAGGTCTTTGGTTCCTGCTGATTTGTTGTTGTTTTTCTAACTTGTAGCCCACCTTTGGATTGCTACTGTGGTAATCTTACCTTCTAAGTTTGTCAGAATTGATCTAAAAGAAGGTTCAAATATGTTTTTATTTTTTTTCAGGAAGATTTTATGAAGCTTCCAAAATAATCTTAGGCTTTCCTACGCTGATAATAAAAAAACTTCACATGTAAAAGTGTACAGTGCCGTAGGTATGTTATAATCAAGGGAAGGCTGAAAATTTTGTTGGTACTTTCATAATATCACTTATAATTTATATTATGTATTAAAATACTGTATATATATCGAAAAATTGATAAGCACAGCAAAAATATGAGCACAGCAGAATATATACGTATATTCCGAGCAAACCTCATAAATTGGTACTTCCTCTTTTGATGTCCTTAATATCCGTAAAGTAGCCTCCCGGTGGAGCAGTGGTCTAAGCAATGACTTCTTATCATTCGCCTATTGGAGGGGTATGGTTCGAAGACCAGACTCCTCCAATAGGCGAATGATAAGAAGTCAGACATGGATGTTGATGTTTTTCTTTCGCAGATTTATTCGCTGTGGTCCTTGTTCACCTATGTACATTGCTGGCGTCGGAACATAAAATGTCTCTGCTGTTTGCATTTTCAAAAGCGCTAGTATGCACATTTTGATTCATTTGGAAATTCAACGTTGTATTTCAAAAAAAAAGCAATGAGAATGGGTCATACGCTTTTAAGTTATCCATGTTTTACAGCCTAATATTCGGACATATTTCATTTTAACGCGTTCAGCATCGGACATACTTTTCATAAAAATATCAATCATCTCTGCAAAATATTACCGCTTGATGCTATGATACTGTCTTGAAAATGCTATTCAATTTTTCTAATATAATTCGTAAAAATTATTCTCGCTTGACGTCATTGATATAAAACATCTGTATTAAATTTTATGACTTACCGCTAATTTCTAACAACCAATATTCTCTGAATAACATCAGTTTTCATGTGTTTTCCTATATTAGCAAAAGAGCATTCATTTAAATATTTATATTGATAGGCAGTTATCAGTTTAATATTTATAAAATAAGTTATATGTATATAATTATGTATCTCAATTTGTTTGTTTGCTAAACCTTTGGTTTTCATAATGTCTTTCAATAGGCTATTATTTTTAAATTGAGTTAACATGCACGAAATTCTGCCTTTATAAAGAATTGGGTACTGAGAGACATATCACATCAGAGATGAGATTAAATATAAAAAACGCGGCTACCATACACGGCTAGCAGCAGTGCCTCAGGTAATGGAGTCAGCCAGGTTTAGGAAACGTTCGGGGAATGTTGTGGTCCATGATTTAAAATAAGACCTCCGTCCGTTGCCGGCAGTATGTGTCGACCACTAATATATAGTCTCTTTCCCTTCCATAGAATCTTAGCGGTGTTTCGATCCGGTGGTTGACAAGAGGGTGCTCAAAACATTCCGACAAACAGAAGCAAAAATTCGGAAGATATCTTATAGGACGAAGACATCCTGCAGTCGTAAGTAGATATACATAAAGGGAAGTAAGTTTTGAAAGGGCTCGTCCACGTAGTTTTCTGCGGTAGTGGTGGTTTTAGTAATTACAAGGTGCACTAAAATTGTCAACGTGATTATTCAACAAACATTGCCTTTGCTGGTAGGCAGCATCTGATTTTAAAGGTGGGAAAACTGGTTTTGCAGGTTGTACGTCATTCATGCAATCCGACGTAGCCACGTTGTATTTGAACTTTCCATCTGGTTGACTTAACTCCGCGTTTCCAACATTTCAAGCAGCAGCGCCACTCTTTTTCGCATACTGAAATTTATAGCTTAGTGACGTGATCGAAATTTGTTTTAAAGTTCCTCACATTTCTGTTTAACCTTCAGTGTTTATTATTTAATTTATGCAATAAAATACATTTTGCAGATTCCTTACCATCAGGCGATTCCTATTATTGTAGTGGAGTACAAATGCGAAAGCAATTACTTACGAAGCCATATATCATTTTGAACAGCTTTGCTCAAAGTTGAAAAATCCCAGAACGCACACGCATTTTCTTTACTTTTACGTTATTGCAGTACTGAAACCAAAATATGTAAAATTGCATACGAAACTTTATATCATTGAGAACAAACAGCTTCATTCAAATATGAAAGTACACTAGTCTAATTTTATGTTATCGTTGTACTGAAACCAAAATCTATTACACTGAGATTATTAGAGATAATATTGTTTCACTTGTAAACAATTTAGCGGGTCCTGGTTTATTTTTAGCGCGCCTGCATTAGAACTTAACTATATATTTTAAATTACCAAATTTTCCAGCACGAAAATGTTTTTATGTGAAGTCCTGTGATTTTTTTATCATTTTCGGCAAGCTTTTAAATGTCTGCTTTAGAATATGATCAGCTGTACATACCATGAAAACTTCGTTCAGGAAGATTTCAGAGTTTCTCCAAATTAGTGAAAAAGTAGAATTCTTCGGGAACAAATGTTGTAAGCAAGACTAAACCAAATGACTCACAAAAAATGTGAAGAAGCTTTGCTTTCCGATTAAGATAGACAACTAATACGAGAATGCGAGAATAAAGAAAGGGGTTTCCTGGATTAAGAGGAAATACAGGTCTTCATCTCCATGCAACGTCTGTGCAAAGAGCAACATCGAGAAAAAAAGACATTGATAGCGTTAAGGTACAAAAGAAACTATTGTAGTTGAGAGAAACGCAGGTTTAGGCTTTTCCACTGCACAGTCAGGTATGCTCAGTAAATGCAGTTCCCTTTCGGAATTCAAGTAATATTATTCCTCGTGAAAGAATTGCTTGAAAATCTTTACTTCAAAGAAGAGGCTTTCTACGAAATTATTACTCTACCAATGTTATTTGGAAACATCTGCAGAATTTAAGTGAAACATCTTATCACTTGTCCAGCTGTGGACTTAGTCGGAGCGAAAGTTTAAAATGCATGTAAGAGTATCAGTTTTGTTTTCAGACAATGATAAATTTCTGCACACATAACGTTTGCTTAAATCATACCATCTTCCCCAACCTACCGGTAAATTTTACAAATAATCGTTGCCCATAGCAAGTCCCTTTTTCACTGGTAATAAGTAAAATAAGCGAAGATTGGAAATTCTGTAATTAATTAATCAATTGAAGTGGCAGCTGTTAACTGAAATTAAAACAGGGCATCAATAAAACGTTACATTCGAATGTAAGTGTAAGAGATTTAGCAAGCAATTTCTGTTCAAATTACTTGTTTTCATTAGTTATTTGACTGAGAAGAGTAAACAATTTTCATTATTTCATTATTGCGCAACATTGCACGAAAATAAGCGCATTATGGTACATTAATTTAATTAGCAAAGTGCAAAAGTAAAACCGCAGTCGTTTAAACGAATAGTATTGCGCTGGAGTTGGAAGTCAGATTCGACTCAATTTATTATTATTTATCTGAAAAAACGAGGAAAAGATACAAAAAAAAAGAAACAGAAATTTTGCGTGTTAAAATTTTTTCGCAGTTTGAAACATTTACTAATACTAAAATTTTGGACATGAATATTATAGTTATAGTTAAGAAATATGTTATATGTTGTATATATGAAAAAGGATAACAAATCGCTCTGATTAAGAATTGCAAAAAGTACATATGAAACCAAAATTAGTACACAAAAACACCTTAAATATGAGAGATATGCAACATACTGTATTTTTCTTTCCTTTTCTTAAGAGGAAAAAATATGCTCTAAAGTGCCCGAAACTAGAGATGAGCGTTATTTCACTACCTGTGATTTGATCACGGTTATCGAAAAGTCACAGGTAGCGCCTGCTACTGAAAACCGTGAGTAACAGTGATCGTCCAATAAACGTTCCTCACTCTGTCATTGCTACCCATCATGATCTTCGTTATTTTTCACAGCTCCGTCTTAACTGTTACCGAGTGAATTCTGTTCCTATAGCCTTTACTCGTTATCTGCTGTTGCGATATGGCAGCTGCCTGCTATTCGTGATTTTTTTCACAGCGTTGTTTGTGAGCTCATCGTTCTCGCAGTGAGTGAGGTTCAATTTTTTTGAATTCTGAGAAAATAGTGAATGGTGAACGTTACTTAGTAAATCTTTAGTAGCTTCATCCATTTCAAGGCTGAAAAAATGCTGCCTCGTTTCTTACAAAGTTATGACATACCATGTTAGGTATAAAAGAACAGTGAATTTTTTATAATATGAATTCAAAATTTAACTAATCGCAAAAATTGTATAAAAGAATTGCGCATAATTCAACTGAAAAAGCCGTAAAAACTACAGCAAAATATCAGAACTAGCGCAGAATTACGTGTAAAAGTTTAAAACAAGTTTAGGACATTTGTGCACCGGACCTAAACTTGTATTTAGGCACTAATCTTAACAAGTTTAGGACATTTGGGCACAAGACCTAAACCCGGAATTTAGGCACAAATCTTTAGCGGTCGTACAAAAATGCAGTTTCTTGACGCTGTGAGGGGAATTGAATGAAGAAAACGTTCCCAGTAAGACAAAGGAAAATTACAGTAGAAATTAAAAAAAATTACAAAGAATAAATTTTGAAGATGACAATCCGTTTTTTTGGCGTCAATATGACAAAGAGAATATCCGAAAACTTGAAAATTTCGTCGTCCTGGATCGGTATTGCATAGTACATAATCATGAATATGGATTACATCGTATTCATGATTACATAACACATTTCTTAGGTTTCAACGAAACAAAACAATTATTACCACAACGCTTACTATGTTCGGAAAAGGACGACAAGGAGGGAATTTTTTTTATAACGCTGCACTTTTACTTAGGTACTAAATATTTACGTCATGCTTCAAGTTATTAGTATTTCTCTCTTACTTAATTAAGCACTATGTAACGTATACTCTAGATTCAGTTTCCTTTTGATTTTACTATCTCTGGTTATTTTATTTTCCTATGTAAATTATCTTCTTACTTAACGAGATGCTATTTCACCCGCTGAATGATATGTGGCAATGAGTGTAAGTCATGACGTGGTGGTAGGCAGTATAAATAGGCGCGCTCAACGATACCGTGGGAGATCTTCGTTTGATGTAAAGAGATCTTCGTTTGATGTAAAGAGATCTTCGTTTGATGTAAAGAGAGCTTCGTTTATGTGTAGAGAGCTTTTTGTTTATGTGCGTAGAGAGCTTTTGTGTTACGTGAGAGAGCTCCGTTCTATGTGATTAGGATCTTCGTCATTATTGTGCTGCGACTCAACGAAAGTTCAGATATCGAGTAGTTGTGTGATCTGTGAAGTGTGTGTTGGATAATACCAGAAGTTTCCCTAATAAAAGGTTTTTTAAGGAGGTACGTTTTTCTCAGTTCATAGTTTTGTCAGACCTCTGTCTGGCTGTTAGGTCTCTTTCATTAAGTGTTACTATTAACAACCAGCATAAGACTTTATTCTTCATAATTTAATACAACATAATAATAACTTACCAGTAAAAACCTTATTCATTATAATTGGCGCCCGAACCTTTTCTGAACACGAGGTCTTGACAATTATTACCCATGTCTTCATTACCTGAGAGAACTTCAATATTTCACCCTAAGGCAAGTTTCGGTGGTGATGGGGTTAATTTCGACCATCTGCAAGAAGCCTGTGGGGCTCACTTTGATATTAATGATTTACAAGTACCCAGGCATTCTTCACAATTTCGTCATTCACCAGCTTCCTATCACTCTGAGTCGCGGGTCGTACCTGAGGGATTTCAATCCTCTCACAGAAGCAAAATGCTTGCCCATTTCGTGCCGCATGCAGGAACAATTAATTTCCTCCTTAAAATTTCTCGAGGATTTGGAAGATCATTTCGATCTATACAATATTCCTCAAGACTACAAAGTGCAAATAGCAGGCACTTGCTTGAAGGATACCGCTAAGACCTGGTATCGGCAGTGGAGAGTGTCGAACCCGGATTCTCATTATGAGAATTTCCGAGCGGAATTTTTGGAAGTCTTTCCTTTCGGCCTCAGTCGAGCTAGCCTTGCACAACAACTTTTTTCTCATCAGCAAGGACCCAACGATAGCCCTGTTGCATTTGCTTTAGAAACAACACGCTTGTATAACTTATGGGATCCACATGCCAGTCATGTCGACATGTTGGACACCCTATTGCAGCAGCTCGATCCATTTCTACAGGATTTCCTTGAGGTCCGATACCCTGCTACAATTCATGAATGCCTTCGCCTCATACGAACGTATGAAGAGCGACACGGCAAACATGGTCCAACTGACAATGCTCGGGCACCCCGTGAGGCTTATTACGAAAATCCCCAGCGGCATAATAGGCCTAATGACTTTCAACGCGAGCGTACACAGGTGCAAGTCCAAGCATCATACGTTCCACCGCATAGAAGAGTGATACACCAACCGCTCGTTTCTAATCAATTTTCTGGGTACCGTACAAATGCACAGTATGCTCGACCCCGTTCCAATCCGCAGAATTCGGAACGTTTTCATGCTCAGGGCAGTGATGATTTTTCTGCCCGTGCTGAGGGAAGAAGTAATAGAAATGAAAATTTCAACAGACATGCGGAGTTCCCGCAACAGTTTTCACGCAGATTTCCTCATCGTGAAAACTTTCCCGATACCCGGCAGGGCCGAGGTTTCAGACCGCATGATAATACAACCAGGAATCCTTTAAACTTCCAAAGGAAGTAGACCAAGGGTCGGTACTGCTTCCTGATACCAAGCATTCTGACCCTAAAACAGTATTAGTGACTGTCCAAACTCCTCAGTTGCCTGATGTGTTCTTGACAATTGAAGATATTATTGTCGAGACAAAGTTCGACACTGGTTCTAAAATATCAGCCCTAAATACGAAGTTTTGCAATGAAAATTTTCCTGCAATACACGTTCAGCCTGCGACGCAGTATTTTCGAAGTGCAAATAACGAAATCTTCAGTATCACAGGAACTGTCACATTATCTCTAAGGCTGGGAAAGGCTCGTTTTACGCATTCTTTCCTGCTCATAGACGAACTACCTGTTAAATGTCTAATGGGCATTTAACAGGTAGTTCCTTTCTGGAACCTGTCGAAGTGATTCCTACGGATCCTATAGACATAACGAGTTTGTTACTGAGTAACCAATTAAATGAGAGGCAACGAAACCAGCTTTCTCTACTTTTGCAGGAAAGCCCTGGTTTATTTTCCGATCAACCTGGTTTCCCACTGGTGGTTTATCATGTCATTGACACTGAGGGTTCGAAACCGATAGCAACGAAACCTTACCCTTGTGCTCCCCATAAGAAACAGGAAATGCAACGTCAAATTTCAGAGATGATTAAACAGGGCATAATAAGGGAATCAACAAGCGCCTGGGCCGCACCTGCTTTTCTTGTTCCAAAGAAACAACCAAACAAATTTCGTTTCGTAACAGATTTCCGCAAGCTAAACCAGGTCACGAAAACGATCAATTAAACCACTACCTGTCATGTCGCATATTTTTCATGATCTGTCGTCAGCTAAATGGATGTCAACCTTGTATTTGGCGAGTGGATATTGGCAGGTGGCAGTACATCCAGACTCCGTCAATAAAACAGGCTTTGTGACTCCTTTTGGGGCTTATGAATACCTGCGTATGCCCTTTGGACTAGCTTCTGCACCTGCTACTTTCCAAAAGCTTATGGATGCGGTTCTCAGACCTGTTCTGGGTCCCCATGTGCGTGTATATTTGGATGACATTATTATTACATCCGAGACTTTTGACGAGCACCTTTCTCTGCTCAAACAGGTGTTCCAACTCATATACAATGCTGGCTTCACGTTAAAACCTAGAAAATGCCAGATAGCGAGGGACGAGATTGTATATCTGGGGTTGAAAATCACTTCCAACGGCTTATTTACGGATAATGAAAAAATTAGGCCTATTGTTGACTTTCCTCGGCCTAAAACAGCAAAAGAACTATCACGCTTTCTGGGAATGACCAGATGGTATCAGCAGTTCGTCTCCGCTTATGCTACAATCTGTGAGCCATTGTATTCTTTGAAGCGTAAATACAAGAAGTTTGTTTGGACACCTGAGGCTAACGCTGCGTTTGAAACACTGAAGTCTGCGTTGACTCAGCCTACTGTGTTGGCTTTCCCGGATCATACTAAGGAATTTGATATTTATACTGACGCATCCGGAGTTGGTCTTGGTTGCGTTTTGTCACAAGCTGGGCATCCAATAGCTTTTGCGTCTCGTACTTTAGCCAAAGCTGAACGCAATTATTCAGCTACGGAACGTGAATGTCTTGCTGTAGTGTATGCTCTTGACAAATTTCAATGTTATTCGTTAAGACGAATTGACAGTTAACATAATTGCGGATCATTCTGCCCTTCAGTATTTGAATTCTGCTAAGCACCTCTCTCAAAGACTTATGAAGTGGGCTCTTAAGTTACAAGAGAGCAATATCAAAATTTCGTACCAACGAGATCATAAGAATCAATTACCGGATGCATTGTCTCGCGTCCCGATTAGTGGGGTCCCCACAGAAACTACTCCTGGATGTCAGCCTTTACCTTTAATAGCTGATATAACATACAGAGAGCAGATAATGGCAGAATTAGTAAATGATCCAGATTTTGGGGATATCTATAATTTTTTGCTTGCGGGTTCACCACTACAAAGTGATCCTTCTTTGGCTGGGAGGTGACAGCATTTTGAAGTCATAGAGGGTCTTCTTTACTATACGAAATCTAGGACTACTGGGGCAGAGTTTCGCCCATGTATTCCGCGAACCCTTAGAATGGCCCTTTTAAACGAATTTCAGGACAAACCTCTTGCAGGCCATTTAGGTATTCGCAAGACCCGTTGTAAATTGTGGGATGTTGCCTATTGGCCTTGCATGTACCAAAGTATGCTCGCATACGTTCAATCATGTCACTTGTGTCAGATTAATAATTACCGTAATGTAAGACCGGCCGGTCACTTGAAATCTAGTTCAAGTTCTCATGTTTTTGACATTATTTCAATGGATTTATTGGGACCTTATCCTTTATCTGTTAAAAACAAAGCTCTTTACGTTTTAGTATTAACTGATAATTTTTCTAAATAGGTTGAAGTTTTTCCCATTAAAGCTGCTACGGCAGAAGTTATTTGTAATGTATTAATTAATGAAGTATTCTCTAGATATGGTGCACCCAATAAAGTAGTTTCGGATAATGGTCCCCATTTTATTTCTGACATTTTTGAAAGAATGTGTGCGAGACTACACATTAAGCATAAATTCATTTCCCCATATCATTTCCCCAGAGTAATCCTGCGGAACGAGTAAACCTCACGCTAGTTAAAATGATTGCTACATTTGTCGTGGATCATCACGAGCGGTGGGATGAACATTTTGAGCTTTTTTCGTTCGCCCTCCGCTCGTCTGTTCACGAGTCTACTAAATTTACTCCTGCAGAACTTTTTTGGGTCGAAAAATTAAGACACCTTTTGAAAATTTAACGGGGATTATCGACGAACTAAGCCAGCGACCAACTCCGCAATCAGTACGAATCATGGCAGAAAAAACTCGTGTTGCAATGATAGGAGCACAAGCGGCTCAAGCAAGATACTATAATACTAGGCGTAGGGAACCATATCTTGTCGTTGGATATCTCACTCTCGTGGAAACGCACTTCCAGTCTTCTCTTTCTCATACTTTAGTAAAGAAATTGGCACCCAGCTACGAAGGTCCATATCGGGTGGCAAATGTGTTTGAAAATAACATTAGCCTTGAAAAACCTGACAATCAATTTCAATACGTACACGTTGCTCAGTGTCGCAAGTATCATGAACGAAATATAGACTTTATAATCAACCCTACTCAACCTTCTGTTTCACAGACTCAAGAGTCTATATCTCACGATCAACCTGCAGAAATTTTGGACGAACCGACAAACCTTTTTAAAGTATCTCCAGTGATTTTTTCTTCACCCTTCCCTCTTCAAGACGGGCTTCCAAACACGCAACCTGATTCTCTAATGAGACGAAGGCTCGAATCAAGTTCTTCAAATTCTAGTATCGTTCCTTTCCCTCCAACCATTGCCAAGCCTATTTCTGCACTATTCCGTAATAACTCTGCACCAACACAAGCTCCTACTTCCTTGAATACCTCGTCAGAGAGTATTCCTATAGGCAGAAATAAACATCGCCCTGCACGACCACTAACTTACAGCAGCGACTCAGAGTCATCAGATATTTCTGATTTATCAGATATAGACAATAGTTTGACTATTCCTAAATGTCAGACACAAATTACAAACCGTCCAGCAACACCAAAAGCTGGTCGGAAACGCAACTTGTCTCCCCAATCTGCTTCGCCTCAACAGCGCCGAAGGCAGAGATCCTTGCATTCGCCTTGGTTTCGCCCCTGGAACCTACGCTCAGGGCAAACAGGGCCGATGCCTGCTTTTACTCTCATGCCCAGAGGTAGAAAGGGAAAACAAACGATGTGGCCGGAGCCACGTCCCTTCAAAAGAATGCTGGAAGGACAACACGGGCACCAGTACAAAGGGACTACATATCAAAAGCCTGGGGGAGCCCGTTCCTGTCAGCCGCAGAGATTTCCTGACCGCCAGACTTCAGCCGTTCCTGACCGACGGACTTCAGCCGTTCCTGACCGACGGACTTCAGCCGTTCCTGACCGTTCCTGTCCGCCGCAGGGATTTCCTGACAGACAGACTTTAGCCGTTCCTGACCGTCGGACTTCAGGCGTTCCTGTCCGCCGCAGGGATTTCCTGACCGACGGATTTCAGCCGTTACTGACCGTTCCTGTCAGCCGCCGGGATTTCTTGACTGAAAGACTACAGATGTTCCAGATCCATTCCAGTCTTTGAAAAGATCGACGTCACCTGAATTTACCAGTCCGATTAGGCCTGGAAAACGTTATCGTACAAGAGTCTTTTATGCGTCCTCGAGATAAGTAAGTTCTCGTGGACAGGTTCTTTTCTCCGTTTGTTATTTTTCCTGCACGACCAGTTGGCGTGTCAGAATTTTTTTTTTTTCGTGTGGGCCTATGCATTCTTTTTGTGTATATACGTGTTTGTTTTTTTTATATTTCTTCTATGTCCGTCTACTAATCCAAATTTTTTTATATATACCTATGTGCTTAGGGGTAAAATAATGAAAATTGTTACTGTTAGGCAGCTACAGGCAATCTTCGCTGCTGATACAGTTGGTTTGTAATCAACGATAGTATGAGCACGTAATTTGAAATTAAAAAAGTGATTCCTGCTAGGCAGAATAAAAGTAAGGTATGCCGATGCAGGTTTGTTCTGTTCAAGTATAAAAAGTGTTTCCTGCTTCACCGACAATTGCTGCGGTCACAGATTTCTGGATTTTGTCATGCCAAGTTTGATATTGTACATACTGCTGCCACCAAAACAAAAACAAAAAAGAGGTCGATTAACGTCAGTCAACGAAGTGTAAGACTTACACTCAAAATTTTGATAGGTTTTTCGGACAAAAAAAAAAAAATTAAGGGGGATGATGTAACGTATACTCCAGATTTAGTTTCCTTTTGATTTTACTATCTCTGGTTATTTTATTTTCCGATGTAAATTATCTTCTTACTTAACGAGATGTTATATCTCCCGCTGAATGATATGTGGATATGAGTGTAAGTCATGACGTGGTGGTAGGCAGTATAAATAGGCGCGCTCAACGATACCGTGGGAGATCTTCGTTTGATGTAAAGAGATCTTCGTTTGATGTAAAGAGATCTTCGTTTGATGTAAAGAGAGCTTCGTTTATGTGTAGAGAGCTTTTTGTTTATGTGCGTACAGAGCTTTTGTGTTACGAGAGAGAGCTCCGTTCTATGTGATTAGGTTCTTCGTCATTATTGTGCTGCGACTCAACGAAAGTTCAGATATCGAGTAGTTGTGTGATCTGTGAAGTGTGTGTTGGATAATACCAGGAGTTTCCCTAATAAAAGTTTTTTAGGTAAGTACGTTTTTCTCAGTTCATAGTTTTGTCAGACCTCTGTCTGGCTGTTAGGTCTCTTTCATTAAGTGTTACTATTAACAACCAGCATAAGACTTTATATATCATAATTTACTACAACATAACAATAACTTACCAGTAAAAACCTTATTCATTATAACTAAATTACTATGCATCATTCATACGACCATTTGACAATCGTTTTTCTACCGATTTCATATTCATAACGTTTACGTATCAACTCAAGGTATATTCCGCCTTTAATTTTTCTCTAAACATTTTCTCACAGGCCTTAGGCCTGCGCCGAGGCCTTTTAAATAGTTTTTATTCAAGTAATGTCATATTCTCAACTATTACTTATCAAGTGAAGTTAATGATATTTCGCTTTTACTTCGGCACGAAATATTAATTCATTACCCTAGGCTTAGGTCTTTTAAATAGTTTTTACTCAACCAATGTCACATTCACAACGTTTATGATTCAAATAAAGTAAGTAGCATTGCGCTTTTACTTTAGCACTAAATGTTATTTCACAGGCCCGAGGCCTAGACCTTTTTAACAGCTTTCGTTCTATCGATGTCACTTCCTTAACAATTACGTATTAGCTCAAGTTGTGTGTAGGAGAACTGGCCACAAAATGTTTAAGTGGCCGTATAATAATTGCGTCTTTCACCGCTTCGTTCCCACGACCCCCAGAGGTTCGTAATCTGAGTCATATATACACTGGCGGAAAGTGAAAAAACAGCACCAAAAAGGAATTGGCGGACGATCATGAAATTTACATATGTTAATGGGGTCGAGTTTACGTAGGTATGATGTTAATTTCGGGACCAACCGGTGAGCGCTTACGCCACAGCACGGCATAATATGCAAATTATCGTCGGTGGTATTTAAGGAGTACGGCGAGGTGAATGTAATCAGTCGTCGGCGTACGGACACGTGCGAAGACCCTGAAGAAGCTGCAATGCCTGGACATGGATAACGTGTACGATTCCAGCAGTTATCGGACTTTGAGCGAGATCGTCTAGTCGGACTCCGCGAGGCCTGGTGGTCGTATCGTCGTATTGCGGAGCGAATTGGACGGGAAATATAGGTGGTGGTACGATGGTGGCGTAGATGGTCCGAGGAACATTCCCACAGGAGAAGACGTGAAACCGGGAGTCACAGACGGACTGATGGGCGGACCGATCGACGTATAAGAAGAGCGGCGTTGTCAACCGGAACATCCACTGCGACGCAAATTCAAGCTGCCGTTGCACCTGAGGTGACTGTGCGAACAATCCGCAACCGTATACTTGTGGAAGGACTACGTGCACGTGTGCCTCTGGCATGTGTGCCTCTGACTTCAGCCCACCGTCCGGAATAGCTGCAGTGGTGTCGCCAACGTCTGCACTGGAGAACGCAATGGCGATCTGTCGTGTTCAGCGATGAAAGCAGATTCTGCTTGGTAGCCTCCGATGGCCGTATGCATGTTCGCAGACGCACAGGGGAGCGTCTCTACCCTTCTTGCATCCGCCAGCGGCACACAGGGCCTACACTTGGTCTCCCGGTGTGGGGAGCGATCAGCTATCTCTCCCGTACACAACTAGTGTTTGTACCGGGTACGTTAAGCAGCACCTCCTACTTCAACATCATCATTCAGCCCGTTGTTGTGCCATTTGTAAGGTCGGTCCATCGTGGTGTTTTCCAGCAAGATAACGCACGCCCACACACGGTACGTGCAACGCAACTTGCACTTCCGGCTGTGAGACAACTTCCATGGCCTGCACGTCCACCGGATTTGTCCACCATTGAGCACGTGTGGGATTTTATGGGACAAGGACTTATCCGGTCTCCACGGCCAGCCACGACCATCCCCGATTTACGCGTCCAGGTTGAGGATGCTTGGAACTCAATACCCCAAACTTACATCCAACATCTGTAAGACAGACTCCATGCCAGAATTGCACAGTGTGACGCAGTTGATGGCGGTTCAACCTTGTACTAACCATGTTACATGAAAATGTTATTTTTCAGTTTACTAGCAAATACAGCTGTATTTTACCATTATGTTTTGATCACGTTATCCTCTGTATTCCGTTATTATGCTGTATAAATTTCATTGGTATCAGACGTCTCCTTCTTGGTGTTCTTTTTTCGCTCTCCGCCAGTATAGTTTCCGTAATTTCATCTTTACTTAATTGCCACAATTAATGTAATTCTTTATAACAAATGTTTATGATCTACATCGCAACAAAAGTTTTCAGGGTTTTCAAACTACATGTCTGCAAATTATCTGAGCGCATGTGTTAACTCAACACACCTATTGGGGGGGTACCAAAAGTGTAAAATATAAAACATATCCGGTCCTATCGCAAAATTTTCAGCCTTTACAAGCTGCACACAACTCGACACATTATCTGAGGGCATGTGCCTACTCAGCAAACACGTTGGGGTAGGGGATACCAAAAGTGTAAAATATGAATCTGTTCTCGTCCGATTGGGAGATTTTCAGCATTTACAAGCTACAATTCGACACATTATCTGAGGGCATGTGCCTACTCAGCAAACCTGCCGGGGGAGGGGGAGATGGGGTAATACCAAACGTGTAAAATATAAAAATTTTCTCGTCTGATTGGGAGATTTTTGGCATTTATAAGTTACAACTCGGCAAAATTTCTGAGGGCAAGTGCCTATTTAGCAAACCCGTCGGGGGAAGGGAGTGCATGGTTTAAATACCGAAAATGTAAAATATGAAGTATTTCTGATCCAATCGGGAGAGTTTCAGCATTTACCAGCTACAACTCAACAAATTTTCTGGGCGCATGTGCCTACTTTGAAAACCTGTGGAGGGGGGGGAGGGCAACTCGACAAATTATCTGAGCGCATGTGCCATATTATACACTTTTTACATTAACCCCATCACACACCCACACCCCCCGACAGGTTTCCTGAGTAGGCACACCTAAGATAGTTTGTTGAGTTGTAGCTGGTAAATGCTGAAAATCTTCCAATCTAACGCGGAATGCTTCATATTTTACAACTTTGGTATTACCCCCCCCCCCCCCCGCCGCGACAGGCTTGCTGAGTAGGTACATGCCCTCAGATAATGTGTCGAGTTGTAGCTTGTAAATGTCAATAATATCTCTCAATCGTACGAGAAATTCTACATACTTTCAATTTTGGTACACCCCCTTCCTCCCCGACAGTTTTCCTGATGCAGCAGATGCCCTCAGATAATTCGTTGAGTTGTAGCTTGTAAAAGTTGAACATCTTCCGATTGGACCAGAAATTCTTTGTATTTCATATTTTAGGTTTTAAGATCCCCAACCCGGAAAGAACATAGGAAATAAAAATAAAAAACATATATCCCAGGATCCGCTGTATTACGGCCGAGCCGAGACCAACCCACTGTTATCTGTTACTTTATTCGTTCGTTAGTCGTTCCTGGCGCACGGTTTCACGGAAGTCAAATAACAGGTCCTAAACTGTGATTCCAATCACAGTTAAAAATCACTGTTACTTTTGAGTAGCAGTAACAGTTAAGCTCATCTCTACCCGAAACGTCTGAGAAGTTTATATTCTCTTTTAAAGGCTTTGTGTTGTGGAAGAACAAGTAAAGTTTCTTTTCCATATATTACTTCGAAGCAGAAGGAGGATATGCGTTATCAAACACAATTTCATGCGTTTGAAGTATATTAACAATTACAAAGACAGTGCTGGATGAAATTATTTTCAATGATCATCCACAACTATTTGCCTTCAGCGTTTCCCTTAAACGCAATTCTAATGTGCTTTAGAATTTTATCCAGCTATTTAACAAGTGGCCTTCACACGGATCGTTGCTGTTGTTTGGAATCCAGCCCGACACTTCCAGCAATGATCCGCTCTTTCAACAACCTCTTCCATTGAGAGTATGTACTTTGATTATAATGCCATCAAATCCTGTCAGTTTTCTGATTCATGAGTTCTTTCTATCTTCCCCGGTAAGAAAAGTTTTGCATGTGTCGTAACGATTTGAGATCTTCATCAATCTGAAGCCACTGCACGCTTTTAATAGTTTAGATCGATGTACGGAATCCACAAGTAAGAACCCGAGGAATGCGTCATTTAAGCACAATCCCTTTCAGGGAAATGGCAAAAAAAGATAGTTCTTTAAAATTTTAGTTTCCGTGTTTCTCTGCTTTAGATGTCTATCGCATTCAGTTCTCGTCGCAATGTCCTTTCGGGAATTCGTTGGAGTGGACTTTCATTGATTGTTTGGAGCAATTTATGCCTGCTGTGAAACCGATTTACAGGAACCAGGAGTGAAACATGGCAGCGGTCCCTTTTGGTGAGAAACGTTTTCCGGCCACAGTTACGTCTCCGATTTTTAGTTGACTGCGAACTACACATCTGTTTCTAGACCCGCTGGACATTACGCTTCGACACACCAGCAAATTGGGCGACATAATTAACTTTGTGTCCGTGGGTACCGCCAAACACGATTATTCCTTTTGCCACTCAGTAACGTCTGTTTTACAACACATATTGCAAACTAAATATTCAAGGCACACGCTTCTCTTCACCACTGCACGAGACAGAAATTATCCTGTAGACTACGTCAGTGCTATTTATCTCCCAACAATGCTATCACGACACCCTCCATGCTACCGATAACTTCCTACTGCATTTCTGTTAGGGGTTATTAAATTTTTGTCCGGTGTGCTTACAACTGCTTTTTAATCACATGAATCGGCACAGACTATCCAAAAGAGGAAGTTTAGGACTGATAATAAAACATTCTGCGATTACATCCAGGATGATATAAAACAAATTTTCATACGAATTTGTAACATGGATAACAAAGGGAATTTCGATTAAACGTTTTGCGACAACTGAATGAAATACGCTCCCAAGGTATTTATTATGTATCGAAATTATTTTGTGTAAATCACATTCATTCATGTGCGGCCTTTGTACTTTAACTCTCATTTATTCCCGTGTGTTAGAAAAATTCCTATAACTATAATCATCTTCTTTCTACTTTGCCCTGTTGCTTTCAATTCGTTTCTTTGTGGAAAATGTCTTCCATTTTGACCTATCGTTTGCTTAGTATCACTTGGTTTATTCGAAACATAAATCACACTTTATTTATGATTTAAATCTATATCTGCATTTCTTTCTGTTTTGCGTTACCCACGATTAAATATATGCAACACTGCCTTCTGGTGGAATGTGTCATTAAACCAAATAAATGGTGGTGTGTTTTACATGAAAAGACGATGAGAATGTAAAACAGTATTCATTACAAGCATAAATTCGTTAGGAAATATATCTGGAGATGACCTCAGCAAATCAAAGGCCTAATTACTGAATGTTTGGAGAATGTGCTCAAAGAAAACGCTAGATTTGGGGAGGAGAAATGTTTCAAGCACAGACGGATTTGCTGCTGCTCATGATGTGAGTTAATTCACGGCTCAAGGAGTTAAAATGTTTATTCAACACTCAGGCAAACGACGATGGCAAGTACCTTTAAATTGCGCCTTTGCAGTTGCTTTGCATGATCTAGTACTGTTAGAAGTACTGCATTTTTGAAATGAAGGAAATCTAGCCCATCTTCTTTCACGTCGCTACAGCTTTTACTGTTATGGTCAAAAACCTAGAGAAACGCAAAGTGCTTTCAATACAAGGAGTCGTCCATAATCTAAGTCAATGAGGAAACAAAAATTATATACATATCTATTCTTTTACAAAATAAACTAGAAATATTTTTCCCGAGTGGCTGTATATGATATTAAATTTTTTCGTAATGTGATGTACGGCAGTGAAACCTGGGTACTACAGAAAAGACATAGGTGTCATTTGTGTGCTGGAGAGATCTGTTACTTACCGAAGGTTTGTGGCAAGACACGATCTATTCATGTGAGGAATGAAAATGTGTTGCAGATGTGTAATGTAGGGGAAAATGTTGTTAGTAAGTTTGAAACAGATATTCTTAGGTGATTACACACTGCCGGAAAGTGAAAAAAGAACACCAAGAAGGAGACGTCTGATACCAACGAAATTTATACAGCATAATAACGGAATACAGAGGATAACGTGATCAAAACATCATGGCAAAATACAGCTGTATTTACTGGTAAACTGAAAAATAACATTTCCATGTAACAGGGTTAGTACGAGGTTGAACCGCCATGAACTGCGCCACATTGTGCAATTCTGGCATGGAGTCTGTCGTACAGATGTTGGTTGTAAGTTTGGGGTATTGAGTTCCAAGCATCCTCAACCTGGATGCGTAAATCGGGGATGGCCGTGGATGGGCGTGGAGACCGGATAAGTCGTTGCCCTATAAAATCCCACACGTGCTCAATGAGGGACAAATCCGGTGATTGTGCAGGTCATAGAAGTTGTCTCACACCCTGAAGTGCATGTTGAGTTGCACACGCGCCGTGTGTGTGCGTGCGTGCGTAATCTTGCTCGAAAACACCACGATGGACCGACCTTACAAATGGAACAACAACGTGCTGAATGATGTTGTTGATGTAGGAGGTGCAGTATAACGTACCCAGTACAAACACTAGTTGTGTACGGGAGAGACAGCTAATCGCTCCCCACACCAGGACACCAGGTGTAGGCCCTGTGTGTCTCTGGCGGCAGCAAGAAAGGGTGGAGACGCTCCCCTGTGCGTCTGCGAACACGCATACGGCCATCGGAGGCTACCAAGCAGAATCTGCTCTCATCACTGAACACGACAGATCGCCATTGCGTTCTCCAGTGCAGACGTTGGCGACACCACTGCAGCCGCTCCTGACGGTGGGCTAGAGTCAGAGGTACACATGCCAAAGGCACACGTGCACGTAGTCCTTCCTCCAGTAGACGGTTGCGTATTGTTTGCACAGTCAACTCAGGTGCAACGGCAGCTCGAATTTGCGTCGCAGTGCATGTTCTGCTTGACAACGCCGCTCTTCTTATGCATCGATCGGTCCGCTCATCAGTCCGTCTGTGACTCCCGTTTCCACGTCTTCTCGTGTGGGAATGTTCCTCTGACCATCTACGCCACCATCGTACCACCACCGATACTTCTCGTCCAATTCGCTCCGCAATACGACGATACGACCACCCGGCCTCGCGGAGTCCGACTAGACGACCTCGCTCAAAGTCCGATAACTGCTGAAATTTTATACGTCTTCCATGTCCAGGCATTGCAGCTTCTTCTGGGTCTTCGCACGTGTTTGTACGCCAACGACTGATTACATTCACTTCGCCATAATCTTTAAATACCACCGACGATAATTTGCATATTATGCCATGCTGTGGCGTAAGCGCTCACCGGTTGGTCCCGAAATTAATATCACACCTACGTAATCTTGACCCCGTTAACATATGTAAATTTCATGATCGTCCGCCAATTCCTTCTTGGTGTTCTTTTTTCACTTCCCGGCAGTGTATTAACCTCGAATATTTAATATTACTTTCAAATTTTATATAACTATTTTCTACAAAACATATGGTAAAATAATGATACAAGTACAGCATTTCTAAAAAGAAGGAAATCTGGCTATCTTCGTTCACGTCACTACAGCTTTTACATCTATAATACACAATTTTGCAGCATATGAAATATGATATACTATGTGAGAAGTATGCAGGAAGTGTGTCCTCGAGTACCCTTTCATGGTCCGTCACATATGGCAATACCCGGAGTGAGACTTGTTCATTTTAAAACAAGCAGAATGAAAGTCTATAATTTGAGGAAACAAGTAGGTAATTCATTCCTTAATTTCGTCTCCTCAACAATCTCACGTTTCCATACTCAGTAAGATCCTCCAAATTATATACACTGCATCCTTCTGAGACCTCAGACCTCAACAAACTGTTGATCGATGACGGAACTTCGACTACGGATGTAATTCACGATTTTTACAACAGTGATGATCAAAACATTCAAAGTTTTATTTTCGAGCTAACGAGCACACACATTCTCATGCAGAATGCAATAGAAGAACGGCAACGTATTTTTCTCAACATTCTCACTCACATCCTTCTTTAAAGAAAAGAAAATCCCAGTTAACATTCAATCATTGGGAGGAGTACCGTGTAATGGAAGCTAGTATTATAAGATCAAGGTCACATTTCTTTGAAGATTCCAACAGTTCTTCGGGTATATCAGTTCCACAAAATTTTACTGGCCGTCCACAAATTAAAGGGTTTCTCACGAATTGTGAAATCGGAAAGAACAAGCGAAACTAAAAGTATTAATTGCACCATTCGTAAAACCGGTTGACTCGTCCAGCGCCAGAAAAAAACATAATAGTCCTTCAATTATTCAAGCATTTGTTCTTCAATGTGTTAGATAATTCCATCAATCTGCGAACAACCGCTCTGTGACTTAACTGCAAATTCTGCCCGTTTTGGAAGACATCATTCAACACCTTTCATTCGTAGTTTAACAACAGAGCCCGTCACTGTGATTAGCATGTCTTTAACCGTCTCAGCATTGGATTTTTTTTCGAAATAAAATTCAGAAACGGGCAATTTCTCTGACACGATTACGGTCATCAACTGAAAATTTGTTGTTGAATTCAATGCTAATTTTTAGGTTGTGCTTCTTCAAACTGTTTGTCTTATTCTCACGGAAACATTTTTGCACAGGATGACGTTTACATGAGTCACTACAAATTTTAGCTCCCAGTTTTCTTATAATTTTCGTTTCACGTTCTTCAATGCTCGTGACTCTTTACTTTTACCCCTAGATTGTATCTCAGCATCATCTACTACTGTTGGTTCATTTCTTCTTTGAATCACCAAGTTATCCATCTTTCGTTGAAGAGTGATTGTGCTGGTTATCATTTTTCAGCCGGACAGTGGCCGACCACATGATGCACAGGAATGAGAAACAAATCCACGATGCTAGACATTTACCACGACGTTCTTGGCCATCGCGTTTGCCCGATTTCTCCCAGTGAACAAGTGTGGATATTGTCGCTTGACGTCTGACCCACCAGGGTTCGTCTCCAGTTACCCAAGACGAAGCCTTAGTACGAATCAATCTTAGCACCCTTCCGCAGGGCGACATCCAGGACCTCCTCCAATCGAGGACACATCATGTGCGATGTACTATCGCCGATGGTGGCGTGCACACAAGGTACTGAGTATGGTGAGTACGAAACAAACTACGGATCATTGGGTCTGATTACTTACGTCTTGTATCTTGGCCATCGCGTTTGCCCTATTTCTCGCAGTACCTACTCACTTGATATCTTAGGTCATGTCACTTTGATATCTCACTTTGTAAATCTCACTTTGATATCTCACTTTGTAAATCTCACTTTGATATCTCACTTTGTAAATCTCACTTTGATATCTTAGGTCATTCTTAGTATCATATTTTCACCAGACAACAGTGTACCATATTTCACAAAATTTCGTCTGTTTCACAATTAGGAAAGACAGAGCTAAAAAATTGAACTATACACAGAAATATAATTTAATGCAAAACATCCAGAGTGAGTGTTGTCCAGAAGTCGGAAAAATCAGTACTTCAGATGATCTTTGTCAGAATTATCTCATTGGAAAAGGAGAAACTTTAAATCGGGTGGATATAAATACTTTAATTTGGTACAAAGATTCTAGATGGGCACGCACTATGTGTCTGCCATTTTATTTAACGGTAAGCTTTCTTGTAATTCTTAGAAGAATAGCTGTCTCAATTTCAACCATATATTCACTGTGGGTAGAAAAATCTTAACGCATTTTATCAGACAAAATTAGCATGACATCGTTTTTCAATCTTTGATGCAATTAAAGAAATATTCAAGGTTGGAAGGAAAAATTAGAAAAACATATTATCAGGTGTTAAACGGTAGAATCTGTATATGTTTTCCTGTCATTGCGTGACATCATTCATATGAACTATAAGAGGAAATATGCCACAAATACTTTTCTAATCTGCTGGACAGTGCAGTTTTCAATTAAAGAAATGCACTGCCACTGATGCATAGCAAACAGATCATACTAACATTTTCTGCAGCTTGTCACAGTTTCGTAACGGAGGACATCAATAAACAGCAACTAGGAGAAAAATATTTTGAGTTAGTTTTGTAAAGAATGTGTTTAAAAATATTTAATACTAAATATATTACAAAACAATATTAATTTTATTACTAAATATATTACAAAGGTTTATTACAAAATGAAACTTAAAAAGATGCATATTTCCATTTCAGGCTGACAAATATTTCAGTTGTATTTAACTGTCGAAATTCTACCCTTTCTTTTAAGGAAAACTTACATTTTCTTCTTTTTAAGAAAAACTAACATTTTCCTTTTTTTAAGAAAAACTTACATTTTCTTTGTTTAAAGAAAAACTTACATTTCCTTTCTTTTAAGAAAAACTTACATTTATTGCTGTCTGTTCTATAGGAAGTGGAACTTTTTAGTTCCTTGGGAAATATGAAGTAGAAAGCAAGTGTGCATTTCTGGATCAGCGTTGTGTATTGTACAAATCATACTTTCCCAATAAAATATTAAAAGTAGAGACACCAAACGCAAGACCTGAGTTATGTCTTTAGCTGTACCATATTTACAAGCTATGCATCATGGTTCGTCAACTCTGCAAATTTTGATGCGTATTTTTATAGATACATTTATATTTTCTGCTGCTGACAGCAAAACACATTGCGAAAATATATATATTTATTTAATTTCACGAATATAATGATAGGACCTTTACAATTAAATCTGCTTTTCAAACATGTGGGTAACAAAAGAAATATATTGTCATGTAATTTTACTTTGGGGAAAGTTTAATTTTGTACAAGCTACTTGCTTTTGAGAATGCAAATGTCTTGTGTGATATTCTGTCTACTACAATATATTTTGAGAATTATTGCTGTTACATAGTTTAGAGTTTTCTATTAATGAATCAAGTTTTCGTTAATTTACTCCCTACATTTCAAACGATCTCTACATTGGACAAAGTATGATGCATTTGATACCGTCACAGCTCACCAGGTACGTACAGGGGTTGTTCCGCACGAATTATTCTGTAACATTTCTTCTTTCCTGCAGGAGTTTTCCGAAGGATTACTGTTCTGTAACTCATCGCAGCTATCTGCTGATGAAAAAAATTGCTTTGCGCAGCACAAAGACCAAATGGTGATTTTCCGTAATTTCAAATGGTCTGTACGAACTCCAATGGTAACCAAAGAAAAAAAAGCAAAAGTACGGAAAATCCTTACTAGTTTTCATCAATGAAACGCACTAAATGCTGCAAATTACGTTTATATCGCACTTGAAGTTTAAATGCATCGCAAATTTGATTCGATCCCGATAAACAAACGCTGGAACGTTTATTGAACGCACATTGAAATTACTGTTTTGAAATCAAAATTTATCTCTTATCCCTTGTGGCTTTGATTATGCAGCTAGTAAATATCGTATACAGTATATATTCATACATTAACCGTGTAAGTAAAGCCACTTCACCATTAAAAAATAATCATATTCATGTGATTAATATTATCAAATTCGAATAAGCTTTCATCATTTAATATTTTATAGAAATGTTAAACTGGTAGGTGTTTTCAACGAAGTATAATGTTTACCATTTCTTGCACACACGAAAACCAAATATTATTTGATACGTTTCAAAATAATTTGGGAATCAAACATTATCTCTAACATCCACGAAATAATGAAAATGTACGAGAGCAAGAACAATATGTAGATGAGGGGAAACAGAAATAATATTTTTTTTTAGTGTGGTAACCTTTTACTTTCAAATACAGATGTAAATGCATTTTTAACAGGTAAGAAAAGACATATTAGAAACCCTCCCGGTTTGCAAGTTATGGGCTCGGCTAACCTGTACTTTTTATCGTCGTATTTACTGTTACATCTGGTGTCACATTTCTTGAGTGTGTGGAATCAACAATTCGAACGATAGTCTCGTAAACGTCGGCGCGTTTCGCTTTTTCCTTGTTCTCCTGTTTGAAGGCGATGGACACACTGTTATCGCGATATTATACGTCTAACTGTTTCTGACGTATAATATCGACATAAACATTTAATGAGAGACTTCCCCACTTCCTTCGGAGATGATGTGGCAACATAGCTGATTTGTTTAAAAATAATTTTTGTTAGAGCGCCTGATAAAAAAGGCAGATGAAAGTAAAGTACGAAAAGATACCTGTTTATGTTGGTTCTGACTTTCACTCATTTTACGCTGGGTATAACGTTCTTAGTTATTGGTTCCTAGATGACCGTAGCCGCCTCGGTGGCGCAGTGGCTAAGCGATGGTCTCTGATCATTTTCCGAAAGGGGTCCGGTTCTAATTCCGGTGAGGCATGGATGTTGTGTTTGTTTTACGGCACTGGCTCGTTCCCTTTCCTGGAACCAGTGACTATCAATTACAGACGGGCGGCAGCTTATAGCCCATTCAGTTGCTCACGGTGGTTTTTAAACCTCCAATCAAAAAAAATGACCGTACAGGGAAACTCTGTATCCAGTGGAGCAGTGAAAGACATAATGTGAATAACTGTCTGCTTTGCATAACACACACTCAAGTTCACCGTGTCTAAGAATGTCTGCATACTTTTAGAAATCAACATCTTTTGATGCAATGAACAAGACCCACCTCAGGAATCGTCTGAAGAGTAAAAGCTAATGAAGACTAAAAATTATACAATTCCTGCTCTTTTCTTTAAAAATTCATACTGGTTGTCGTAAAATATTGCTTTATTCTAGAAAAACTAATTTGATTAACGATCCTCCCTTGTATTTTGTTAAAACCCAGAAATTTTTGAAAACATCTGTAGTACGATATTTATGTTAATGACATTTTTTAAAGTATCACACATTTTTATTCGCTTTGAAGAATACGGGAATTCATCAGATTTGTAAAAAAGGGTATGTACATAACTTTTTATTTTTAGGAATACACCGCTGACTACATTCAAAAGGGAAACCATTTTTATTTGCACTAACATTAGTTTTAATTATGATAATTATTTCCTAAAGCTGACTCAGTTGGTATCTTATAAAAAAGGGTTACTCAAGTTCTATTGTTCTTAATATCCAATCTGATGTTCAATGATAGTTTGTCGAATGTTGTGTTAATATTTAAAATACCGATAGATTTAAGTGTTCCTTCGCATTGAGGTTACATCCAATGCTACATTAGATTTGTCAGGTAATGCATAATTCACGCAAAAACATGTGATGTATTTAATTTCAGGTATAAGTTTCTGGCAACACTTTCATTTTTTTCTTATAAAAAACATGTTATGTTCCTTTAAATCGTGTAACTTGAGTCTTCCAACAACTGAACGTTCTCCTTTAAAGATGAGTAGTGGTTATTGAAAATATTTTCCTGGCGAACAAAATTTTCCTAAAAAATGATAGTACCTCTGAGGAATTCGAACAGAAACAATGCGCTGTTTTTTAATAAAACACATTTTTCTAAGATATTATTCAATCGTACGGTAAAAATACCATTGCACACAAAAAGTACTCTTTCTGTTCAAATAATTATAAATGTTCAACTTGATTTTCATCAATATACTATTTCCACAAAAAATATGTAGAATTTTTAAAAAAACACATATATATTCTATATTTTTTTCCATTTTAAAAAATTATGCATGATTTCAGATATACGACTGCAGATGTTATATAAGAGCACATACGCTTTTATTGTGATTTTCAGAAATTAGTTAATATAATATATTATTCAGAATATATTATCAGAAATTAGTTAATATAAATTATTACAGACCAACTTTTTTTCTTATAAAAAAATGTAAATGTTCCTTTAAATCGAGACTCCGTGAGGCAAGCGAAATACACGGTATATCCAAGGGATAGGAATACAGACAATTCCATAAAGCAAGAGAAAAATAATATAGAATAATATTTAAAAAATTGTCAGCAAATTTCTGTGAACAATAAAATATTCCCTTTTAAAAATACACTGGCGGAAAGTAGAAAAAGAACACCAAGAAGGAGATGTCTGATACCAACGAAATTTATACAGCATAATAAAGGAATACAGAGGAAAACGTGATTAAAACATTATGGCAAAATACAGCTGCATTTGCTGTTAAACTGAAAAATAAGATTTCCATGTAACACGGTTAGTACGAGGTTGAACCGCCATGAACTGTGTCACACTGTGCAATTCTGGCATGGAGTCTATCGTACAGATGTTGGATGTAAGTTTGGGGTATTGAGTTCCAAGCATCCTCAACCTGGACGCGTAAATCGGGGATGGTCGTGGCTGGCCGTGGAGACCGGATAATTCGTTGCCCCATAAAATCCCAAACGTGCTCAATGGGGGAAAAATCCGGCGAACGTGCAGGCCATGGAAGTTGTCTCACACCCTGAAGTGCATGTTGCATTGCACGTGCCGTGTGTGGGCGTGCGTTATCTTGCTGGAAAACACCACGATGGACCGACCTTACAAATGGCACAACAACGGGCTGAATGATGTTGTTGATGTAGGAGGTGCTGTTCAACGTACCCGGTACAAAAACTAGTTGTGTACGGGAGAGATATTTGATCACTCCCCACACTATTAGACCAGGTGTAGGCCCTTTGTTTCGCTGACGGATGCAAGAAGGGTGGAGACGCTCCCCAGTACGTCTGCGAATACCCATACGGCCATCGGAGGCTACCAAGCAGAATCTGCTTTCATCGCTGAACAAGACAGATCGCCTTTGCGTTCTCCAGTGCAGACGTTGGCGACACCACTGCAGCCGCTCCTGACGGTGGGCTGGAGTCAGAGGTACACATGCCAAAGGCACACGTGCACGTAGTCCTTCCTCCTGTAGACGGTTGCGTATTGTTTGCACAGTCACCTCAGGTGCAACGGCAGCTCGAATTTGCGTCGCAGTGGAGGTTCTGCCTGACAACGCCGCTCTTCTTATGCGTCGATCGGTCCGCTCATCAGTCCGTCTGTGACTCCCGTTTCCACGTCTTCTCGTGTGGGAATGTTCCTCGGACCATCTACGCCACCATCGTACCACCACCGATACTTCCCGTCCAATTCGCTCCGCAATACGACGATACGACCACCCGGTCTCGCGGAGTCCGACTAGACGACCTCGCTCAAATTCCGATGAAATCGAACACGTCTTCCATGTCCAGGCATTGCAGCCTCTTCAGGGTCTTCGCACGTGTCCGTACGCCGACGACTGATTACATTCACGTCGCCATACTCCTTAAATACCACCGTCGATAATTTGCATATTATGCCATGCTGTGGCGTAAGCGCTCACCGGTTGGTCCCGAAATTCAGATCACACCTACGTAATCTTGACCCCGTTAACATATGTAAATTTCATGATCGTCCGCCAATTCCTTCTTGGTGTTCTTTTTTCACTTTCCGGCTGTGTATTATAATCTGTAATTGTAGAAAATAATTCATTCTGATTTACACATACACCTTTCGCTTCCACTGTTATAGACTATATCATATTGACACATTTTACAGAGGGTATATTTAAAGACCTTGAGAAAAACGAGATCAAGGAAATACTCGGAAAATAATTTAAATATTTGTCGGTAATGTACAAATATTCTGTTGGAAGTGCTGATTACTAATTGTGAACGCCATTAGTAATTGGCACTTCAGTCAAAAGTGCAGTCACCACCGTTAGCCTCAAACTGCTCCATTATATGGCTAGCTGTTGGATAGCCTTCCTGAAGAAATGCGGCGGGTTGGAGGCAAAAAATGTGAGTGTGTGCGCGTTCGACATCTTCCGCATTAGTGAACCATTGTCAGTGGATGAAATGCTGCAATGACAGGAAAATATTCTAATTGTTTGGGACCCAGCATATCCGGGGAATAGGCTGGTTGCTGCGGCAGCTCCCCGCCTACGTCCCTGATCTTGTGACAGGCCTCCCGTGCTGTGTGAGATTTCGCCCTATCCCGCTGTAGGAGGACGCCCTTGCGGTTCAACAATTCTAGTCGTTTCGATTTGAGTGATGCATGCAGATCGTCGAGCAAGTACACATCGGTTGTGATTGCAGTGCTTTCCGGAAGCAACTGTAAATTGACACCCTGCATATGCACACCAAACAGGCAGCAGGACCTTAAGTGGTATAAGACGGCTTTGGCGGTCAGCATTGGCTTCTCTTTTATTTGGGTGCATCCACTTTTCCCGGGCGCTAACATTGCCATACAGAATCCATCTCTCGTCACCTATCATAATGCGGTCCAAGGATTGTTCAACTTAGTCATGTGCAAGCTAGGAAAAGTATGCCCACATGCGTTTTGCTTTGTGCCCACGTGTGAGGTAACTGCGTACACAAATATTCTCTTGTGCACCTTTTTAATTTGCCGCAGTTCCGTGATAATGCTCGTGTGGGTAATCCCTAGCTGTGTGGCCAACACCCGCATAGTCACAAGTGGTTCGGCCTCCACTAAGATCTTCAACATGTTCATATCCACTTTTGCAGGTCCAACAAGCCTTTTGTTGGTATGATAGGTCAAAATTTCCCTTTCGTAACCATTCGAACCAACGACAGCACTGATGATGTGATATGGGATTTGGTTGCACACTGGTAATGTTCCTAACAACATTTGCAGTTTTTGTACCGCATACAGCATGCAATACGGATGTGCTACTTGTTCACTTCCATACTGGTTGGCGTCTGCACTCTTCGCTTCTAACGGCTAACTGCCAGTATCATAAACCACTTACATACTCATGTCATTCCGGTGTGCTGCGCACTCTGAGTGGCCACCGAGCGCCTTAAATTGGGATAAGGTAGGAACAGTGAACCTTGCGTTTTTGTCAGTTAGAGACTATCGAATTAAAAAACATAATATACCTTTGCTCTAAAAACCAATTGGAAAAGGTTATTTTCGTTCGATACTGTTTAGACTTGCATCGTTGCTCACCAACTTGCTTCTTCAACTAATACAGTTTTCTCGATGAGGTAGAAATACGTGTTAGAATTTCCTCGATGTCTCAGTTTCCAAATACCGGTTCTGAAAATTTAACTTTCAGTTGGATTGGATATAGAGTTTGATATCTTTTGTATTCAATTTGTTTTTATATTAAAACTTTTCTTACTAGGCTCTTAAGATGGCATTTAGGTTTCCAATGTGTACACTGTGGTATCTGTGTTCTAAAAAAAAGCCTTTTGAAGACTTTCACTACCCACCCAAACGGGAGAAAGTGTTGCGCATAACTCCTGTTCGTAATAGTACACAGCTTTTTCCGTCACATTTATATCCGGTTATTTTTATATATTAGTTCCTAACAGCCGTATTGTATTAATATACCTTCATCGGACAAGGTTTCTGGTCAAGAACATTTTCAATAATCATTTTCGGTTTTCTTTAAGCACATTTTTGGCAGTATCCATCAGATATGCATGTTTTAGATTTAACATATTTTCAGGTTTATCCGTGTGTCTAAAAGTTATGTTACTTAGACGATTCCTTTCCCTTAATTAACCTCTCACATTTCTGAGAAGAGGTGAAGTAATCCGTTATTTATGTTTTGATCAATCTCTCTCATCTTATTGTAATTCGATTTCGAACTTTTTTCTTGCGTTGGAAATCACTGCATGTGGAGATCACTTCACGTTAAAATTTTAGATTCCTGTGATACCGGCTTGATAGTGGTTAAAACTTGTTCTTTGGGAGGATATTTTCCAGCGAGTAGAAATCTGATTATTATTATTTTTAAATGGTTGTCATGTAATATAAGAAATACCGCTCTTTTTCTAAAATTTAAATGCGTATTTTTTCACCAATAGGCTGAACGTTCGGGAATGAGAATGTTTTTTTTCTTTTTTGTTCGTTTGTTTTTTGTTCCACGAATTTTTTATTTTTCTGGAAATGAACACAGAGGCATATCTTCAATTTAATGACATTTAAAAATCCTGTACATTCTCATTGGGTGTCAACTTTTTTTTTTGCTCTATTTTTTCAGAATACAGTGTCTCATCCAAACTTTTCGGTAAATTACCTATTAAAACTTTTATATATATATATTTTCCATCACTTGGATTACTCAAAGTTGCATTCATTAACAACATTTAAAAGCGGTTAGTAACACGATGTGAAACAGAATCTCTTCTAAAAGGAAGCTTGAGAATTTGTCATTATAATCTTTGAAAACTCTTACTGAGAAATAGCTTCCTTGGCAGAATTCAATCTGTATTAGTTAGAAAAAAACCTGCTTGCAATTAACATTTGTCTGGAAATACAGATCTGAAAAAAATTATTCTCTACAGATTTTAACCTTTTTCTGAGAAGTAGCATCCTTCGCACAATAAAATCCGTGTTAGTTGGGTAAAACGAATTTGCTTGCAATTAAATATTTGTCTGGAAATACAAAGCTGAAAAATATAAGTTTATCCTCAATACATTTCAATTTTGATATAACACGTGTGCTGTTCCTTCAAGGAAATTGAAATCTAAACACCCTTGTGAGAGTTCTTTTGAAATATCATTTTGACTAGAATGTAAAATATCAATGTAACACACTGGTGTGCAAAAGTTAAGGACGAAGAAGAGAAATTAGCATGTCGGAAGGGTATAAAGCTCACGCGCGTTGTAAGCTCAGCAATTCGGTGAAAGCTATTGCACGCTGTACATTGGTTTGAACGGCGTCGAGTTGCTGCCACCGTGCGATATGGCCAGCAGGCAATCCAGTAGACGACATCTGGATGACTTTACCTGAGGTCGCATCATTGGGAAGTTGGAAGAAGGTCGAAGTGTAACTACTGTGGCAGAGGAGTTCGGGATCGCTCACAGCATTGTTTCACGAGCTTGGAGATCATTTCAAACGACAGGAACAGCTGTCCGAGAATTTAGCAGTGGTCGTCCACAGGCAACCACGGCAGCGGACGACCGGTATATTTTCCTACAGACGAAAAGAGACAGACGGCAGACAGCGGGAGAAATCGCAAGGCACATGCAACAGACAACTGGACGTCCGTTATCGTGTTTTACCGCTGAAAAAAGGTGGTCTCTTTGCAAGACGACCAGTACGGTGTGTGCCATTAACGCCTACTCATCGGAGACGGCGGTTTCTGTGGTGCCAGGAACACAAGAACTGGAAACATCAGCAATGGGTTCAAGTTCTCTTTACGGATGAGAGCCGATTTAGTCTAACGAGCGATTCCGGACCTATACACATCTGGAGAGAGAGCAGGGAACACGCAATCACACCTCAAACATCATCGAAAGGGACCGGTTTGGAGGTGGCGGAGTTCTCGTTTGGGGCGGTTTCATGCTTGGTACCCGTACTGACCTCCACATCTTCCAAGGAGGTTTAGTTACTGGTGTCCGCTATTGTACCGAGGTTCTCCTGCCTCATGTGCGTCTGCTTAGAGGTGCTGTGGGTCCTGAGTTACTCTTTATGGACGACAACGCTACACCTCATAGTACAGTGGCTTTTGCAGAGCTGTTGGACAGTAAAGATATTCAAAGCATGAATTGGGCAGCAAGGTCCCCGGACGTAAATCTAATCGAACACGTGTGGGACCTTCTCGGGAGACGCTTGGCAGCACGTCACCAGCAGCCAGCAACGATTCCGCAGCTGAGATTGGCGCTACAAGAGGAATGGGCGGCGATGCCTCAACAGCTCCTTGAGAACCTGGTCCTCAGCATAGACATACGTTGTAATTCCTGCAACGCAGTCCGGGGTGATCATAATTCCCTACTAAAGACTGGAGTTTTCTTGGCAGCCGCCTGTCACATGGACGTTTCTGTCTTCAGTCCTGTTGTGCTCGAAGCTACCTTTTAAATAAAGTGCCTTTCTGTCCGTTAGATTCCTTGTTTGGTCGGTTTTGCTCACTTGTCCCATATTCTTACATCTTGGGGATCTTATGGTATGATTTGAGGCGATGTGAAACACTTCTGTAGGACGTTTCATTAGAAAAACCGTCTTGTCCTTAATTTTTTGCACGCCAGTGTAGTTTGATACGATGTACTCACAGTGCACCAGTGACACACTGGCTCGTGAAAATCCTAGTGCCTGCACGACTTCCGAGATGGAGTGACCCATTCGTCGGACCCCGACAATTTGCCCACGATCAAATGCGCTTAGATTATTCGTCTTACCCATACTGCATCCAACTCTTACTGATTCCCGTGGCATCACTCCTTATATTGTCAGATCGCTGCATACATCATGTCGTTTCCGTCTAGAGGGCCGCCCACAGCGCCACATTTTCCTAACGCCAGCTGTCTCAAATTCAATTGCTCTTTAGTATATACTCGAAACTGCTGAAAAACTAGAATTTTTAGAATTATTACTAATTTTTTGTGCTTCCCAAACTAAAATATAATACACTGCCGGACAATTGCTGAGGACGGATGACAATAGCAACGATAACAACCATAAAATGGAAGGCAGGAAAATGTGGAAATTAGCATAAGTGCGGGATACAGTAGACGTGTTGTGCGTATGCAAATTTTGGATTGCCGAAATGGTTCGTGACGTCATAGCGCTGATAAGAGATATAAAGGATTTGACGCGTATTGACCGTTGTTGTTCAAACGCAAAGCTGAAAAGGAAAGAATCAACTGACGAACTTGCAATTTTCAGTACGTCTTCCCGACATCACCTAGATGATTTTACGCGTGGCCGTATTATTGGCAAGATTGAAGAAAGGCGAAAAATAACAGATGTTGCCAGGGAGTTCGACGTCAGCCACAGTGTTGTTTCAAGGCTTTGGAAATCATTTCAAACAAATGGAGAGTGTAGCAAACGTCACGGTGGAGGTCGTGCTCGCAGTACGACACCTGCAGAAGATCGGTACATAGTGCTATCAACAAAAAGACACCGGCGCAGCACAGCTAGTGAGGTAGCAAATCAGTTTATGGCTGCTACTGGCAAGCGGATCTCCCAAAAAACTGTCGCCAGACGTTTGCATGAAGGAGGACTATACGCCCGCCGTCCTATTGTGTGCATCCCATTGTCCAGACGTCACCGTACCGCCCGTTCGCAATGGTGCCATCAACATCGCAATTGGACTGATAACGACTGGTCTGCTGTCCTCTTCTCAGATGAGAGTAGATACAGTCTATCGTCTGATTGTCGACGACAACTGATCTGGCGTGAGAGTGGTACTGCATATTTTCCAGCAAACATACAGGAAAGAGACCGATATCCGACATGTAGTGTCATTTTATGGGCTGGCATTTATGATCAATGGCCGTACGTCCCTCTATGTGCTTCCAACTGGGACTATGTCTGGCCAACGATACATTAATGATGTTCTGCTACCTCATGTTCGCATGTTCCGTGGTGCTGTCGGTGATAGATTCATTTTCATGGACGACAACGCAACATGTCATCGAACAGTCGCTGTCCAGGAGTGTCTTGAGAGCGAGGATGTTCAACGCCTTGTATGGCCAGCACGTCCTCCAGATATGAATCCCATTGAAAATGTGTGGGATGCTTTGGGGAGGAGTCTTGCTGGTCGCCAATGCCCTCCAATAAACAAGGACACCCTCATCCGTGCACTGACAGAGGAATGGGATAAATTACCCCAACAGCTGCTTGATAATGTTGTGCAAAGCATGACACGAAGTGTGGAATCTTGCATCGCCCTCCATGGTGGCCATATCCCGTATTGACATCTTACGCCGGAACGCTTGCGGACGGTAATTGCATTTTTTCACGTTTACGTATTATGCACAAAATGGCCTGTTTGCCCCTTGAACACGTTCCAAAGCCTTCTGGATTTTAGAGCACAATGAATTGTCTTTCTTGTAACGTCCTGGCATTCTGACATTATTTTATTTCACTTGGCATCCAAACACACTTACTTTTTTATGCGCTATATAGCCGTTTATGATCTGTCCTTAGCAATTGTCCAGCAGTGTACCTTAAAACATCACAACGAGTAGGAAGCAAAGACTCACAAATCTCTTGGTTACTGCCAACAATGGGATTGTCACTATTTCTTGTTACTGCCATGGCTGCAGTTATAACAACGCAACCACAAAACTGGTACCAAAAAAGCACTGAAATGATGTAATATGCTAGCCGTCTTCCTCTCACCACTGCCGTTACACGACTGGCGAGGCAAAACATTAAGCAGCGCATAAGTCTGGACTAGTGGACGACGCGGGAAACGATTAACAACCAAGATGCCGCAGCCGGGGCGTCCAGAAGCGGGTGGCGCCATGTGCGCAGAGCGTTATCAGAGGTGGAGAGAGATTTAATTTAGTTTGTTTTTAAGTTTTAATAATAATTCAATCCTATTTTGACGCTTTTAGTTACGGTAGTATTATAAATTTGAAAAGTACACAATCCTGCTAAGAATTACGAACATATGCAAAAAATCTGATATTTTGGCCCAAATGCGCAAACTGAAGATGTAAAAACTAACGGTAGGGAAAAATTTATGTTGTTTTCAAAGTCTTTCTCTAGCATTTCATCACTACCCAAAAACTGTTTATCAAACTTAGCTTGTAGGAAAAACATGCTGAAAATTTTTAAATTTAAGCAAAAATTTAAAATTTTAGGCACGATGCGTAGATTGAAGACGACTTGCAAAAAAAAAAAAATTCACGGAAATGTTAGTGGGCTTAATACATAACTATTCATAGGTACCCGTTTCCGCTTATGCAAATTTAGTTTTTTTCGCTCCACCCTAGTGCGCACACATATACTATTGAACAAATCTTAATCCGTGACTCACTCACTATTTATCGTATTTTCTCGTGTGTAGTCGGTGCAAAGTGTTTCCGCTTCGTATTTAAGTTATGTGAAGTTACAGCTGCATCACTTTCACTTGCTGAGGCACCCATTCCTCCTGATAATAAATATTTTTGCTCTTCATGAAAATAAATGTAGTTGCTCTCCTCATAATAATAAATATAGTTGCTCTCCTCATAATAGTAAATGTAGTTGCTCTCCTCATAATAATAAATATAGTTGCTCTCCTCATAATATTAAATATAGTTGCTCTCCTCATAATAATAAATCTAGATTTCTAATTGTAGTAAATCGTAAAATATCTACGATTTTTACGATGGCGTTGAATATTAAATTTCAACTAACGCTATCCTTCTGACAAATATTTCATATAAATTCTATGATTCAATCATTCATGCGGTCTGATCTCATATCCCAACAACTGTATTCTGTGTTGTAAAGAATGTCGATCAGCTTCCTATAGTATTCGGAAGCTGATCACTCGGTAACAGACTTTGACGTCGAATACTCTTTATTCCTATGTTATTCGAAAATAACAACATCGCCGGAATGCAGATGTGAAAAGCAGCACTAATGAAGGGTATGAATTTTGCGTTTTTAAGTACCTTTTTCCAGCATTAAATTAATACGTAAATATGTACGTGTCAAACAAATCTGCGGTACTCTGTTTTCGAAAATTCCCATATTCGCAGAAGGATTGCTGATGTATACAAGCAAAATTTGCATAAACCTGCAAATTCCATGAATCCGAAGTGACATAGCAATCACTACTGTTTTTTTTTTGTTTTTCCATTATTCTGGTATTAGAAGCGAGAATTTTGGTCGCAACACTTAATTTCTGTCATTTCAAAATCATTACTTTTGTTAATACTCGCGTGTTGTACGTAAGTTCTAAAATCCAACATTTTTACGATTTTTTTTAAATGCGCGATCTTTTCAACTAATTGCGCAGTGCAAGTGCAAAGGAACTAAACTCTTAGGAATCACTTTCTTTACATGGCTTTATTTTATTTAGATTTATTCGTCTGTGTAGATATCAGATAGATTCACGTTGAGATCCCTGCCGGATATTTCATTGCCTTTACAAGCAAGACTGGGCTCGACTGGCTCTACATTTTTTTTTCGTTGATAAAATACTATTTTACATTCTGACGTTGTTCCAGCATGAAAACATTTGTACTTGAGGTTTCACAAACTTTGAAGTTCAGCGTTTTAGAACTTTAAGAGTTGTATGCATTAATTTTTTGTGCATCTGGTATAGCATGTAATATGAATAGATATTGCCGTCCTTAATGCTGTGGCTCAGGATCAGGCGTACTGCATTCCTGCTATTAAAGAACTCATTCCACTGGAATAAACACAAATGCGAAATCATTATACAAATGTCCATTAACGATGGAAGTCACTATTTAAACCTAATCAAAGGTATGTTACTAAGGTGTGTTCTAAACTGGAAGTAAAAAACGAAAATTAATTTGTCATATAAATCTTTTTTCAAGTACTGCACTGAAAACTTTGAGACCAAATACAAGTGTTCATCAGCAGAATGAAGTTCCAAATAGAATAAAAATTATTTACTATTTAAACCATTATCTGATGACCACGTTATTGTAAATAATCTTACAGAGATTTGAAAAGGAATGAACCCAGAAATATCAGGAATGTACACTGTGGCAACCCAAAATGCAAAACCAAGAAGGGAGCATCCGGTTGGCCTAAAATTCGCAGCATGCGTCGCCCGCGAGAGGACATACAAACGATTACCATTGCAGGGCACATGCAAATCATGTACTCCCGGAACGCTACCGAGAAGCACTATAAGAAGGGTACACAGAAGGCGGGGTGTAAGTAGTGGAAGTGTGTTGTGCTTGCAGACCTGTGCGTGGAAAGCTTCCTGATGCCTCGTCGTATAAAGCGGCAGTAATTCCAACACGTTTGGGAGTTCGACAGAGGACGAATAGTGGCTTATCGCGACAGCGGTTTATCGTACGGAGACATCGGCGCCCGTGTGGGACGATATCCAACCACAGTGAGGCGAGTATGGATTCGGTGGGTGCAGGAGGTGTGGAGGACCGGCATGTTGTGCGGCGGATATTGACGGCTCGCACCACCACATCACGAACGTTAGCGCAGGAATTAGGGTGTGTTGCGCAACAACCTGTGTCAGCACGTACCGTTCAACGTCGTCTGCAGGAGAGGGGACTTGTCGCACGGAGCCCATTGGTCCGATTACCATTGACGTTACACCACCGGCGAGTGCAGCGGCAGTTGGCCGTTGAACGCTGCACCTGGACTACGGAATGGCACGACATTGTATTCTACGACGAATCCCGCTTCTGCCTGCAACACTACGATGGTCGGATACGCGTGTGGCGGCACCGCGGCGAGAGACTGTATGACGCCTGCATTATGTAGGCCCATACCGGTCCGCCGTCTGGCGTTATGGTTTTGGGCGCAATTGGATATGACACCCGCGACCTTCTGGTAGGTAACGCCGGTACACTCAGCAGTCACCGCTACATCTCTGACGTTTTGGAGTCTGTAGTCCTCCCTTACCTGCAGGTCCTGCCAGCGGCCACGTTTCAAGAAGACAACGCGCCCACACGTGGCACGCATCGTGCAACAATTCTTCACGTCCCACCAGGTGTCACTGCTGCCGTGGCCCGCCTGTTCTCCATACATTTTGCCCATCGAACACATCTGGTGGCTGATCGGTAACTGAGTGGCGCGGCAAGCAGCACCCGCGGCTACGCTGATGAACTGTGGCAACGTGTGGAAGCAGCCTGGACCGACACCCCCAAGCCCACATCCAAAGCCTCTTTCGTTCGATGCAGCGGCCGTTATTGCCAGCCATGGGGGCACACGAACTATTGATGTCTGCGTGTTCCGCCAGTCACACGGGCCTGTAAGCTCGAGCGTTTCATCTTTGTATCTGTTGTTATGTGTCCAGTAAATCTGGCTTTGCTATCTCGTGTCGCCTTTGGTGTTTCATTTTGGGTTGCCAGATGTGTATTTAAGGTTTGTCTGAGCAACGAGTTTGATACATTATATAAACCCAAGTATAACATTGGAGGGATGTAAGGTCAGGTGATGCGTAACATCACAGCCTCTCCTTGACAAATGTCAACCCCGCCTTCTCGTGGTGCATCCTGTTCCCACTAAAGGGGCTCTGACGACCGCCCAAAGCGGTATAACTATACCATCGGGATTAGAGGAAATTCTATCCCACACTCACCAACCCGCTTGGCCAGCGTGGTGAGTTATGGCCAAACCCCTCCAAAATGACTCCACAACTTAAATCTTGGTCCTCAGTCTCCGGCAGCTGGAATGTACCTGGCCAAGGCAGCGGCCAGTGCGACATGAAGGCAGAGGGTGCTAAGAATCCCCGGAGGACCGGACTAGGCTGCCATCTGATGCTGACCTTGGCTACTTACAATGGACGCTCCCTATCTTCTGATTCAAGGCTTCTTGAATTGGAAGAGGAACTACAAAGGATCAAGTGGGACATCGTGGGGCTAAGTGAGGTAAGGAGAAAAGGAGAAGATCTCATCGAACTGAAAAGTGGAAATCTCTTCTACTATCGTGGGACAGATACTGGCAGAACTAGTGGTGTTGGATTTATAATAAACAAGAAACTGAAGGATAAAGTTGTAGAAGTTGAAAGTTCCTCTGACAGAGCTGCACGACTTGTTATCCAACTCTCGAAAAGATACCAGGCTCAGATTATTCAAACTTGTGCACCCACCACAAGTCATCCTGAAGAAGAAATTGAAGAATTTTATGAGGAAATTTGTCATCTAAATAATAAAGGTAAGCAGCACTTGAAAATAATTATGGGAGATTTCAATGCAAAAATAGGGCAACGGAAACAGAATGAAACTTCAGTAGGTAAATTCGGTCATGGCAACAGAAACCAGCGTGGAAATACTCTCGTTGAGTTTGCAGAGGCAGAAGGGTTTTTCATCTTGAACTCCTTCTTCAAGAAAAAGCCACACAGGAAATGGACATGGAGACATCCAAATGGGACGACAAGTGAAATTGATTTTATTATGTGTAACAAAAAATTCGTCATAGAAGACTGCAGTGTGCTAAACAAGTTCAACACAGGTAGTGACCATAGATTGGTGAGATGTAAGATGCACCTCAACACTAAACTTGAACGTGGCAAGCTCATAAGACAAACAAAATCTATTGACATAACCAACCTTAAAAAACACCATAATACCTTCAAGTTAGAACTGAAGAACAGGTTCTCTGCTTTAGAAGGCCTAACATCGGAAGAAGTGGACATCTCTGAAGTTAACAGAAAAGTAACCAAAGCTCTTATGGAAACAGCAACAAAATTAGCTGGGTCTAAGAACAAGTTGCATGTGAACAAATTATCAGGAAAAACCAAAATGTTGATGCAAAAAGAAGAGAGATGAGGACAGCTAAAGAAGATGTGACTTCCAAAGTGGAATATATAGAGCTATGCAAGACAGTAAGAAAAAGTATCACTGAAGACGTAAGGAAATTCAACTGTGAACTAGTGAGGAAAGCAATTGAAAACAACCAAAGCCTAAAGATAGCAAAGGGACATCTCAGTAAGGGAAAAAAACAGATTATGGCACTGAGAAAAGAAGATGGTTCTGTAACAAGAAATAGAGGCGAAATTTTGACAAGAGTGAAAGATTTCTACTCCAAATTATATGAAAGGGATGATATATGCACTCCAGACATCATGAAAGATACCAGTACCAGAGTTCCTCCAGTCCTTCCAGCAGAAGTTGCACATGCAATCAAGAACATGAAGCGAGGAAAAGCTCCAGGAGAAGATGGAATTACTGTAGACATCATACAAGAAGCAAGTGGAGAAATCGAAACAGTACTCGCCCAAATTTTCACTCGATGCCTTAATGAAGGAAAGATTCCTGAGGATTGGAACACCGCTACAATGATCCTGCTACATAAGAAAGGTGACATTGAGGATCTCAGGAACTACAGACCTATCAGCCTCCTATCAGTAGTTTATAAAATCTTCACTAAAGTTCTTTCACACCGCTTGAAGGTAACACTGGACATGGCTCAACCGAGAGAACAAGCTGGATTCAGGAGTGGCTACAGCACAATAGATCATATCCACGTGCTGAGAGAACTAATTGAAAGAGCAAGGGAATATGAACTTCCATTGTGCATGGCTTTTATCGATTATGAAAAAGCCTTTGATTCGGTGAAACCATCAGCAGTTACAATGGCTCTGAAAACCTGCGGTATTGAAGATGCATACATTAATATTATTAATAACATCTATGAAAATGCAAGTGCAAAGATTAGGCTGTTTGAAAATACAACACACGTAAAAATTGGAAAGGGAGTGAGACAAGGTGACACCATATCTCCGAAGCTCTTTAATGCCACATTGGAGGGTGTTTTTCAGTCGCTGAGCTGGGAAAACAAGGGGATAAAGATTAATGGAGATTATCTAACCCACCTTCGTTTTGCTGATGACGTAGTCATTTTTGCAACTAGCCCATCAGAGCTGCAGAGTATGATCCAGGAACTTGCTGACAAGAGTAAAGAAGTGGGATTAAAAATGAACTTTCAGAAGACAAAAGTGATGTTCAATGCTTTTACAAGAAATGAAGATTTATCGATTGATGGAGAAAAGCTGGAGATAACAGACACGTACGTTTATCTTGGACAGCAGATATCAAGTGAGGGTCACATTGATGAAGAAATTAATCGGCGTACAAAACTTGCCTGGAGAGCTTTTGGAAGAAACAACATAATTTTCAAGAGCAATATGCCATTATGTCTTAAAAGAAAAGTGTTTGATCAATGCATCCTTCCAGTGCTTACGTATGGTGCAGAGACGTGGACCTTAACTAAAAGAGACATACAAAGGCTGCAGACAACTCAAAGAAGCATGCAGAGCTGCATGCTTGGTGTAACCAGGAGAGATAAGAAGAGGAACTCGTGGATCCGAAAAATGACAAGAGTGGAAGACATCATGATCAGAGTTAAATCCCTGAAATGGCAATGGGCTGGACATACTGCCAGAAGAACAGACCATCGATGGACAGCCGAAATTTTAGATTGGATTCCAAGGGACAGGAAAAGACCCAGAAGAAGACCACATGGGAGATGGGTGGATGAAATTCGAAAGTATGCAGGGGTGACATGGAGGAGACTGGCACAAGACAGACCGTTGTGGAGGAAACTTGGGGAGACCTTCGTCCAGCAGTGGATTGATAATGGTTGACAATGATGATGATGATGATAACATTGGAAAGTTCTAGTTTAAAAAGTCATATATTACAATTTAGGAAAGAGGCACCTTCTTTCTTCTGCTAAAAAAAAGATGGCATGATATGTTCTTCGTAGAAAAAAAAAGGAAAGGGCTTTACCTTGCACTCACATTCCATTTCTGCTTCTTTAAAATTATTATTACGTGAGCATAATTCCAGTCTGTTACCTGGTAATATACATTTCGTTGTGAGCTTGTGTATGAAGGTTTCCTGCAGTAATCAAACGTTGTTTAGATCCGAAGTGAGACTGCTGGTTGGGACACAGAGTAAGACAACCCTTGGTGGTTGTGGTTATCAACATTATAGAAGGTGCAGCAAAGACATTTGAAGTCAGATGTTGTTATTCCTGAGATTTCCTGACTCTTGTTTCAATTAGAATATTTTCTGTGTCTCTCTGCACGGATCATATTTTGTTTTCTTTAGTTTTTCTCCTAATTTTTAGTAATCTTTCTGAAGGTTTTCTTTTCTTGTGATTTGTACCAAAAAAAATAATTTTGTTTTTATTGTTTCGAAATTTACAGAAAAAAACAGTATTTGTCCATTCAAAAAATATTACAAATATCTGTAATACCTTAAACCGCAAACCTAAACTGGAATTTTATTTTATTTTATTGATTTATTAATTTCCTTTTAAATTGCACTATACGGTAGTAACAGGTTGTCCACTGGTTTGGAAACGGATATTCTTCCAACCTATTGTGAGCGAATACCCACCGCTTGGACCACTTTCCAATGTGTTGACCTAATTTTTGAATATTTGTATTGTTCGTAATGTGTCTTTTATTAATCAGAAGTTTTGAATACACAGGTTGGAAATTTAAAATAATTTTTCCAAGTTCAATGATAAATCACGAGTCTTTACCGTAAAATAATGAGATGCACTTTTTCTTAATATTTCGTAATTTTTGGATTTTTCTGGCGAAATGTTTTCGACGGAAGATTGAAAAATGACAGAGCCGAGTTAAAAATTGGGGCCTTTCTTGAATTATTTATTTACTAATTGCAAGTCCTTTTATAAAAATGATACACAGCCGTTTCCTAATGAAAATATTCAAAAATTTCCTAAAATGTTGGGGAATGACAGTTTTTTTGTTTAGTTCAATATGGTTCTAAACCAATTTATAAAAGGTTTCAACTTCAAACCGATCGGTGATTGGTGAAGTAATAACACCAAAACTTTTTGCAAGGCAAAGAAACCCGCCATTTAGGAGGCGAGTCACAAATCACATCCTCTCTCAAACTTGCTCAAATGCTCCTATTGTGAACGGATTATTCATCGAAGCATCGTCACAGTTCGTGGAGGAGGAATCAAACGAAATCCTTGGTCGCAATTGTCCCTGCATGAGAGCTTCTCTCTTGATACATCATCCTCGATGTGGGTTCCTATGCGCTGTAGTGGGCCACTGTTTATTCATTGGTCGTTGTTTTCTAATTATTTGCATATCTGGCTATAAATTACCTGCGTGCGGAGTTTCATCAGGATTGATGTTAAATACACTCTTAACATCAAATAGAGAACACATTTTTTGATGTATAAAAAAGTAATATTCTATGACCAGGTTTCTATAAGTCGTTTCTTCTAAAATTAGTCATTTATCGAAGAAAAAATAATAGGTTTGGGTTTGAAAAACATCCTTTCAAATGGAGAGTGTTTGAGAATATTTTGCATTGTATTTGTTTTTGACATTTATTATATAATAGAACACTACGAGATATCTTGACAGTTAAAACCATCGTTTTTTTTATAAGTCCTTTCGCCAAACAAGAGCAACTCTTATTCTAAGTGACTTAAGGTTATCTTCTGAGATCTTTGGGTTTTGTTCAGCGATTTCTTCTAGATTAGAGAATGCACACACACTAAGGTTTTCGCATGCATGAATTGCTCAAGCGTTTGAGTATTGGGTGTTATAAATCTCCTTTGCTGTTCATTCTTAACTCCCTTGTGGGGAGTTTTGAGATGCTACCCCATACTGACTCGCAGACGTGTGCGAAACGCAATACAGGCAACACTGCGGTTTTTTCATCAAACCATTTTCCATTGCAGGTCTTGATATATTACCACATATTTAAACAAAAAAATGACTAATTAAATTCTCTTTATTTCAGAAAATTTTCAAAACGTATTTGAAGTGGTTGGTAGCCGTACTATTAAACATGCATAAGAAAGACCTCTGCGATCGGACTGCAACTCGCATGATAACGAAGTCACGTAAGGAGATGCAAATGATTATAACCCCAGTGCATAGAAAAATCATTTGTGCCATGCATGCCCTTATAATTGTTCCTCACGAGATATAAAAGAAGCTGAGACACAGCTACATTGTTGCTTTAGTCGATTCGCAAGATATATGGCAGAACACAATTGGTGGTAACTCAGTATGTCCTGCCTCAGGAAGGAGTATTCTAACGTGCAACTAACTGATTTTAACCGAAGCCGATATTTTGGACTTCGGGAATCAGAACATTCCTTTCAGGAGAATTTCCGCTCGTGTTGGAAAACACAAGAGCAAAGTAATACAATATTCCGTCGGGGAAGATAAAGGTATTCCGAACCGACGTGTGGGTTGGCATCGAACTGACGGACGAATGCACGGGAATAACATAATCTGCACGATATGACTTTGGAAGACAGAATACCAATGTCTCATATGTTAGAATAAAAGAGGGGTCCCCATCACATCAAGATTTATCTGCAAGCTCTTCCGGATGGCGTTTGTTTCAGAAATACCACACGCTCGCGCCCCTTTACTGCTACTTCTGCTTTCCTTTAACAATAGAGCTCAACCGCTGATAATAGGTCAAACAGTAGTCATTGATGTGATGAATGATAGCGTGTACTACGGTTCACCAGGGATGCCTGACACGTCGGACATAACTATGGCGTGATTTCCGTCGAGTCACGGTTCAGCATAAGGATCCAAGATGAACGTATCCTTTTACGGGGACAGCATAGAGAAAGGCTCCTAGAGACACACTCGACACAGGGTGTTCGGGTGTTAGGTGCTCTTTGATTTCATTAGTGCTCCTGCCTTCTTAACTTTGGAAGAACCATGTCCAGCCAGCGGTACATCATGGATATTGTGAAGGCTGACGTGCTTCCATAATGCAGATAACACTGTATTCAATGTTCAACAAAACAATGTCAGTCCTAATGTGGGATACAATATCGTACATCTCTTAGATACCCAATATCTGCCAATTCTTTATTAACCATGGAGCTTGATTGATTTTTTCCAATTAAGCAAGTGTGGAATATTGTTTTGTTGAACATTGAATAGAGTATTATCTGCATTAAGGAAGCAGATAACAGGCCCTCGAGGCCTGGCCTATTAGGTTCTGTCTCCAGGTATCCCACATAAACTTTTGGAACAGATTGGCTTGGAATTGTATGACCTTACTTGCGGATTCATGCAGGGATATCTTGCAGTTATGGCACAACGTGAACGAGCTGTTTTCTGTCCTGATAATGGTTGCGTAATGAGCGGAATAATGTGCGGTTCACTTCACTACTAGATATATCCATCAAATCACTCACGTGTTGTGTCATAAATAATGTGGCATGGGCCATTCCAGTAATCAGATACCCAGCTGCAATAATATGATAAATTGGACCCAAAGTGAATTAGAAATACTGGATTGGAAAACTCGAAAGTTATTGAACATGCATCATGCACTCCATCCAAAAAGTGATGTTGACAGATTGTATTTACCACCGAAGATTGGAAGCAGAGGGCTACCACAAGTACAACAGGTAGTAGAGGAATAAAGAGGAAGCCTGAATGATTACGTCAACAAAAGCCGAGAAAAGCTACTTCAGGCAGTGAATAATGAAAATATCTCAAAAACAACAGAAAACAATGCCGGATACAAGAGAAACCAGTTTGAAAGCAGATTAGATGGCTGGAAGATTATGCCACTGCATGGAAAATTTCTAAATAATATTGATTGAAAAAGTGATAACAACTTGACTTGGGCATGGCTGAAATTGGGTTTCATCAAGAAAGAAACAGAAGGTCTGATTTTTGCTGCACAAGGACAAGCATTGCAAACAAATGGTATGAAGGCTAAAATCCAGAAAGCCAGTGATAATCCAAAGTGTAGACTTTGTCAAGAAAAAGATGAAACTGTGTCTCATCTTATATGTGAATGTAGCAAAATTGCACAGACAGGTTACAAAACTAGACATTTTTTTTAAATGCCTCAGGATGTGTGACGTATATTCTAAATTAACTTTCCTTTTTAGTTTTTGTCCCTATGTAAATCTTGAGTTTATTCTGTTACTCTTCACTCTTAACGTGATATCTTTCTTTCAAACGAATACGTTTGGCAACACAATTGAGGTTGAATGAACGTGACGTATGCCTGAGTTTTGATAATAACAAGAGATAAAAACGACGACTAATCTATTGCTTGCGAGCGTTGGATTGTAAACTGATTATTGAAAAGAGCGTTGTGTTGTGTGTGGAGAGTTTAGTGCAATATGCTATGCTACGATGTGTTTGCTACATCCTGAATAAAGCATCGTTTTCCGTTAGTGTGACTTCTGTTGTTTACATGTTTCGTCTGGCCGTTAAGGTTTCTTTCATTTAGGAACTATTTCTTAGTATGTTGATGTTTTAAATTAACTTAGAAGTAAGACAAGACTTCTACGTCATATATGTTATTCCTGAGGCATTTAAAAAAAACAGCAGCTGACAACATATTTACAAAGTGAATTTTTAGCACTACGTATAAAATTTAAACATAAAATTAAATAATTCAATGGAAAAATTGACATATTTTTTGCTTTTATAAAAACAAAAAGACCCACCGTATTGTGGTTTACATCTTGTTCCAGGGTTGATCGTTAATAATGTAGCTGTGTTACTAGTTAATATTGCAGTGGCATTGTGTAATAATTTTTATAAAAACATTTTATCACACTTCACTTAACATAACCCTTTTTCAGAGATGTTTTACTTACCACAGGAAACAATATTTAAATAATATTTTATGCTAACTATATTTTCTGAATAATCGTGGTCTGGAAACCTATGTTCTAGACTTGACACTTTTTAATTTGCTTTGATTTCAAAATATATATGTAATGACTTATATGTTCTAAGGATAAATGATAACATTAGGGATATTTAATTTTTTGTTTCACTATTTTCTCGTGAAAAATTATTATATATTAAAATAAGTAAAATTACTTTGTTACATGAGTATAAAACATGTATGTTTATACTTTCGCTTTTAAGTAGGCGTTCAAGAATTTTAGTCGTCTCAAGAATGTAATGGAGATCATCCAAAAAGAAAAAGATGTTTATTTAAATAAATGGAAAAAAAGTTAAGATTTTATTACTACAAATAAATTATACTGTTTTCTCAATATAAAACTGTAAGCTTTTCTTTTTTTTTCTTTTGACCGTATATGTATCAGATAATAAAATATAGGGCTAACTTATTTTTTTCATAAAACTAAGACCTCTTTTTCTGTTAAGAAAAAGCAAGGCAAAATATGTTCAAATCTAATGTATTTAGCAATATTATAATTTATATTATATTCACCTGAGTTTCCTAAGCATTAGAAACCAGGTATTGTTCTAGATATTTAATACATTGCATTTTTTCGTAGAGGTGTTACAACCACAGTGAAAATAACACTCTGATATTTTCATCGTTCTATCGATAGTTTAATGTTACTGCTTTAAAATAGAACTATTTAAAGTAGAACTATTGGGAAAACGCATCACTGCTACCCCACTTATGAACGGATTGTCGATCACGGATGAAAGTCCACGAAGGCCAATGGCCCTCTGAGCTTCTCTTGAGATTTCATTTTATTCGCAAATGAAATTCACGACTCCTGATACATATAAATATTCCTATCTCTTACCAGGAAAGCCGTCTTCATATACTCTTATTCCTGGTTCTGAGATAAATGAAAAAACGTACTTTAACATTTATTTCTAATTTTTTGTCCTGATAGTACAAAATACTACTACACGAGTTACTTTCCGTACGCTAATTTAACTGAGATTTCGATAAATAGCGTTTTTTTTTTTATCAAGAATGATAATATGTCTTCCAATTGCCACTGTACCGAACATTTTGTTTGAAAACAAAATGTGAGTTCCAAGTCATTATGCGCTTATTGTTTTTTGTTTTTTTTTACAGAGAGAACACTTTATATACCATGCAACCTGAATTTTGTGTTCTACATGTTAAAACTGAAAAAAATTTCGATCACACAGAAAGTTTTTTGAATATATTAAATTTTACAGATGACGTTAGTACTAAAAGTGTTGTCACAGAATAAACATAAGGACATTGTTTTTATAATTTTTCTGCCTTACCTAATATTCTACAAATGTTCTAGATCTTTCAATAGTTTTTGTTGTATTTGTTCCGCTTCAGGGATTCAACTGTTCGGTTTTAGAACAAGGGGAACTAGATTTATCTTACATATGCTTTATACTGTGATTTATTATCGTGTGCTAATTTATTTAGCATAGATTCGCTTGAAGACGAATTGCTGATTTTCCTTTATGAGCACAAGCACAACTGGGACATGCTGAAAAAGAAATGAATCAATTTTCCGGGATTTATGTACAATATTTTGTTTACTACTGAAGGATTTAGGCACAAATGCAGGTAAAAAGATCTGCTGGTCTTCCAGGTCAACCCCAAGTTTCTACTTTCCTTGGGCACCGAGTGAGTCCTCCACATCAAATTATCAGAAGAACGAAGAAGGTGATCATTGTATAAAATATAATTAGCTGTTTATTATTTGGCTTGTGCTAATTTACCATAGAATATGATACGAAACCTTCCGTTGAAACAGGAGTAGCTAAATGTATTAGACTCTCAGTAGATAAATGTATTAGCGATATTCTGGAAAGGATTGGTATAAACTAAGTATTTTCGAATCCTTTATGTATAACTAAACAGCACGAACAAAAACCTAACAAGGGAATCCCAGGATGGAAATGCGTTAAGGACTTGGCGAAAGGAAGCACGTTATTTCGATTGCTAGTAAAATATATTTAGTATAGTGGAAAGCAACTTCATGGGTAACATGAGTGGGAGGTCAACGGCAACGATGAAGCTGTTGACGATGTCTTGATATTTCCTGACGCCACGAGTACGATTTAATGTGTGGTAATGCCTTGCGTGTTCCGCAGGTAAATTTAGGAATTTGTAGAAAGCATAATAAAGATTTCGAATTTCATACAGTAATTTCCTGCAGATCGAGATTGAAGAGAAACCCCATTTATACTTGGAATTAGAGAGAACAAAATTTATGGCTTGGACTCATATTTCTCACGTGTAATGTCCTGGCATGTGAAACATTTAGTTATGAATAACTAACTATTTTTGTAAGTTTATCAAAAACAACGGCAGTTATAGGTTTCTCGCAAAACGAAATGTATATTTGCTAAATATTAGGTGTGCAACTTAATTCTCGGCCCCTCACCGCAAGGGATCATAGAACGTCGGCAAATGCAACTAGTGGTGTGCGATAATGGCTGATTGCAGCGCCATCCAACAGCTTTCCAGGCAACGGCAACCCCTGACAACTGTAGTGACAGAAGGGAACAAAGTTGAAGGTGAAAGCAATGTATGTTCGAGAAGCCACATTTGAAGCAATGCCTCCTGTTCGTATTTCAGCTGAAAACGAAGGGCCGCGGAAGCCCAGCAATTGAACTGTGCTGCTTTAGGTGACGTTGCTCTGTCCTACAGTACGTGTAAGAAGTGGTCCCAGCGGTTTAAGCAAGGAAATATCGAAATCCGTGATGCAGAACCTCCGGGACAGCCACAGAAAGTTCACAATGAGGAACTGGAACAACTGTTGTACGCGGATCCCTGTCGCACACAGTCAAAGTTCGCCCTGGAACTCGGAGTAACACGGCAAGCCATTGCAAAGCGTCTGCACAAGCTTGGACGGATTCCCAAGGAGCGCCGTTCAGTGCCCCACCAACTCACAGCTGCGAAGAAATCTAGGCGTAATGATGTTGCTGTGTCCTTGCTCTCCAGATTCAAGAAGGCGGATTTCCTCCACAAGATTTTGACCTATGATGAGAAGTGGATCCTCTACGATAATCCAAAGCGGCGCAAAGTCTACCACCAGTACCGCCAAACCGAATATCCATGACTGGAAGTTGTTGCTGTGCATATGGAGGAATCAGCGCGGTGTCGTTCACTATGAGTTGCTCAAACCTGGTGAAACGGTAAAGGCTGAGAGTTATTTTCTGCAACTCTTTCGTGTGGGTGCCGCACTAAAGGCGAAAAGGCCATACACCAGGAAAAGCCGAAGCTCGGTCCTGTGGCTTCAGGATAACGCGCGTCCTCACACCGCGAAAACGACTTTGAACACAATCCCCGACCTATGATAGGAGATTTTGTCCCACCCGGCGTATTCTCAAGACTTCGCCCAGTCGGATTGTCACCACTTACGCTCCCTGCAACATCGCCTGAGTGACATTCACTTCACTTCTGTCTAGGAGGTCCACGCAAGCATTGATGACTTTATCAAATCGAAACTGACCTCTTTCTTCCGTAGTCGCATTCGGCAGCTCCCTGACTGATGGCTCAAATGCATCCAACACGACGGGGATAACTTCCCTGATTAGGTACGTATTTGATTTGTTATAATTTGCTGTCAACGTGTCGTGCCTGTTGCCGAGAAGTAAGTGGCACACCTAATATAATTGTGCTACCTAAATCTTAAAAAATCCTTTTTGATTATTAAAGTAAACTGAAGTTGCCAATACACTAGATAAAGTAGAAAATACACTTTTAAAGCAGTACTTTCCTGGCGTAATCATTGTTTGAACAAGAAGAGTAACCTAAACGTAAGTAACTGTGTGCAGTTTAATAATGAGATATAAATTATTTAAAAGAATGATGCAAAGCTAGTGGCTTAGTGAGAACGAATACTTGTTTTACGAAATCGCCGTTAATTAGGCGGTCTTCCTGAAACATACCTTTGCAGTTACACTTAATTGAAAACAGAAGTGGCTCATTCTACAAAGAACCTTAACAGGTTATTTTGAAATGGTACGAATTGGAAGATCTTTTCATAATGACTTTTTTGACAAGAAAATCATCCAAAACGTTTTTCTTCAGGTTCTGTGAAGAATCGGTTTATGATTTTTATTTCACATAAATTGTCTTTAAAACGAAATTCCCCTCTGAACGAAATGTATTTGGGCTGAGATAATTATAATTTTATATATGCCGTTTATCATATTCTTCTTATAAATTTGTACCACGCTCTATTTTGTGTTTTGTTTTATTTTTAAAATAATTCTCATTCAATAATACAAAAAGCAAAATGTTAAACAACTAGTATAAACACGCACACTTACTACTACACAAAATATACGTCGATTTCGAAGATCCGAAGCAGTTCAATGATGTGATACTAATTGTTTACTCACTGGCACAACACAATGCATACACATATCACTGGAAAAGGTAAGCACAGCTCATTATTCCCATCAGAATGCAAAAGAAATGTTATCTTGATATTTTTACTAATAGACTGTATCTTTTGAGCAAACACAAAAGGACGCTACTACCTGGAAAGACACGAAGTGTCTGTCCTTAAACTAAAGTGTGTGCCGGAGACTGGCCCACAACCGGGGACACGAGATAACCCCACGAACCATAGTAATACACCTGAAATTGTCGCAGGCGACTCTTTTAGAAATTAGTAATACATCTAAGAACTTTCGTAGGCGACTCTTTTTAGAAATTTATTTTATCGAAAGGCGGACTTTTTGTATCAGAAATTGCAGACTGCATTACGAAAAGTGTTTTCCATGTAGTTAATGAGTCGAGTTAAAATACAAGAATGCCCAGTTAAAGGCGGTTTTACTGTTATTGACGTCAGTGAACTACAAAAGAAATTCCCCATCCAGTTTTAAAATTATTCTTTTTTTGCGATAAAATACTGAAAAAAGATTGAAATATATTTTACCTGATTTTTTATCATTAGAACTATAAATCATCACACATACCTTGAAGTCAAGTAAATGCAAACAGTGTTAAGTTCACAATATATGTGTTCAAATCACAATGATGCAGGAAATATGATTAACAGAAAATTTAATTCAAATGTAATATCCTATTACTATGGTAAGTGAAAAAACACTGAAAAAGGGTTATGTTAAGTGAAGTAGGATAAAATGCTTGGATAAAAATTACTACGTATTATCACTGTAATATTAAATAGCAAGACCTCTAAATTTTTCTCAAGTAACCCTCAAATATATATAAAGCAAAATAAGTCGCGTCTTTTTATTTTATGGACGCAAAAAATACCAAGGAGGGAATGTTTAATTTTGTAGACATGCTGTCAAATATATGGTTTGTAAATATGTTGTACACTGCGGTTTTGTTTTTCAAACTTCCCCAGAAAGAACGTCCTGAGGCGTTTATGGAGAATACAAGAAGAAAGGCCAGAGATATTGAGCTGAGATTCATACGATACATCTTTTATGACACAAAACGTGGTTATTTTGATGGACAAACATGCAACTGATGTGGGACACACAATATTCCGTTCATTAAATAGCCATTGTGAGAGCCGAAAACAGCTCGTACACGACGCGCTTTGAAAGGAAGTGGTTCTGCATGAATACCTAAGGAAGGTCACACAATACTGTATGTATTGTTCAAAAAGGTTATCTATGATAACTGCAGTCATTACCCGAAGGGGCAGACGTCAAACATTAATATTCCACCCTCTCTCAATTGGAAAAATTCAATCAAGTTCGATGCCCATGAAAGTCTTGACAAATGTCCGGAACTCAGGTGTTGTAGGTCATTACGCTCCACATAAGGACAACCATTGTCCCATTGAAAAGTGGCATAGACGGTGGTATTCAATTATGGAAATATGCCAGTCGGCACAAGTCCCGTAATGTAAGGGAGGCAGGACACGGTTCTTCCAAGTTCAGAACGCAGGTGCGCTAATAGAATCAAACAGCACCGCACACCAACACTCCCGTTGTGCAGCCCGTATATCACTGCGTAATGCATGCTTCCATAATCGTTCTCTATGGCCTTGCCGCAAAAGTATACTCCCGTCATGTATCATTATAATGAACCGGGACTCGTCGAAAATTGCGGCATAGTGATTTCCACCGTGCAAGGTTTCCATGATGGCTACACCTTCTACCATTCATCTTACCAATGATTGCAATCTTGACACATTAAGAGTCCTTGTTTTCTATAATTGTCCATTTTACCCAGGCTTGGGGCACCTGGTTCCCAAATTCATCTTGCTGGGTTTCGGTCCCTGAACTCTCTACCTTGACTTTAATTGGGCTCAGCTGTAATTGTTTTTCCCCAATCTCTAGGGGCTATTTATTGAAATGTTGCCTAATTTTCTTTCTTGGTTTGACTCTACTCACTTATGATCACAAAAACTATGTACTTTCTTAGGGACTTATTTCACGTTCAATTTTTTCATTGAAATTACGTGGTATATGACTTCTAACTAGTTATCTGTTATTCCTATTGTCTAATTGGTGAATCTGCCATACATTCCTGTGTTCACCTCCCAAATATGAAGTGTTTCAGATATTTTGAGCTTGTGCTTCCCTCACTCTTGGTGAGGGTTATACACTGAAGAGTAATTGAATTAGAGACAGCTGGCGTTATGCAAATGTGGGGCTGTGGGCGGCCCTGTAAACGGAAACGACACGACGTATGCAGTGATCCGACAATATAAGGACTGATACGACGGGAAACAGTAAGAGTTGGACGCACTATGGGTAATACGAAGGATCTAAGCGCATTTTATCGTGGGCATTGTCGGGGTCCGACGAATGGGTCACTCCATCTCGGAAGACAGGCAAGCACTGGGATTTTTACGAGCCACTCTGCCACGGGTGCACCGTGAGTACATCGAATCCGGTAAAACCATCCCTGCAAGGGCCAATTGCCGTGGACAACAGCGTGTGGATAAGCGGGGTCATCGTCGGCTAGTTCGCATTGTAACAGCGGATAGATGCGCCACAGTGCAAGAAATCACTCGGCAAGTCAACGCTGGTGCACATAAACGTGTAAACTGCCACACCATCCAGAACCATCTCCTCGCTATGGGGTACAGAAGCCATCGTCCCACGTGGTTACCGCTGCTGACCGCACATCACGGGGTGCAATGGTTAGCATGGGAGCGGGAACATTGCCACTGGACCCTAGACATGTGGCATAATGTTGCCTGGACTGATGAGTCGAGATTCACGTTGGTACATGCGGATGGCAGGATACGAGTACGGAGCAAACCACATGAAGCGATGGTTCCTTCTTGCCAGCAGGGTACTCTTCAAGCTGGTGGGGGTGGCATTCTCGTCTGGGGACTGTTTACGTGGACTGAAATTGGACCACTGGTACGTGTGATATCGTCCCTCATAGGTCAACGTTATCGGGTTATCCTGGACGAACATTTGCTCCCGTTTATGCATCTTCAACATCCCACTGGGGACCTCATCCTGCAACAAGACAATGCACCGTGCCATCGCTCCCGAATTGAATCCGAATGGTTGGATGAACACTCCAGCGACGTGACCTCGCTTCCTTGGCCAGCTAGGTCACCTGAACCCAATCCCATCGAACACATCTGGGATGCCATCGAGAGAGATGTTCGAGGCTCTGATACCCCTCCATCAAATCTTCGTGAATTGAGGCAGCTTGTTCAGGAGTCGTGGATCCGTAATGCTTCCCAACGCTTCCGGTGTCTTGTCGAGTCCATGCCGAGACGAATCGCTGCCATTATCAGGGCGAAAGGTGGTGCTACACGTTACTAGACAGATATTTCTAATTCAATTGCTCTTCAGTGTGTATCTGCTATATTAGTTCCATTTGAATTTTATGTTAACTATCTCCATATTTGGAGATATAACTATATTTTTACATTGTAAGCACCTGGCGTGAACATTTCTGCAATTGGCCTCTTTGGTCGGGCATAGTATATCTAAACATAGCATTACAAATTTTATTGTTGGATTTATATTCAGCACTGACATCTGTGGTTCAAGGTCAACAGAAGTGGCGACAAAGGGGCTCGAGCGTGAGGCTTCGCTGAAGAAAATGGCATCATGCAGAGCTTGCAGACATGGTTTAATTGTGTATTAGTATGAGGGTACGTTTTCGTCGTTTTGAATGTCTTAGAATGTTTCCGTCGTTTCACAAACAAGTTCCATTGACTCCGAGGAATAAGGAATTTGATTTCCTTTAGATTGCTTGATACGATCATGCGCCTGCTTCGCGCTACAAAAAGATGGCTAATGACTAATGATATTGATTCTATTGACGAATTTATATTAATCGATAAAAATTTCGAAATGATAGGATTTTAAAGATTATTATTATGATCGTTCTAAACAGAAGAAAGATGTAGCGTTTTATGTTTTCCAATTTTTTAAAAGTTTCCAATGACTCAGGATTTTTCGTAAAATGGGTTATGACAAGATTAAGCTGTTACCCAGATGTTTCGAGTAAAGGGTACGACAGTAGAAATTTAACATTGGGGAACTTTTTTCTCTCGCTTATCGGAAATACTTTTGATGGACAGTGAAACATCTACCCTTAAGATGATCGTGAAAAATCAACGTTGATTCTGGTAAATTTGGCAGCACAAGAAAAATAAAAGCTTTACTTGTATCACCTGAGCTAAAAGATAGAATATGAAGATACTTCAAATAAAATAGAAATATTCATATCCACTAATATGCAAACGTTAAGTATTATAATAATCACTCTAAAGAGAAAGTTTCAGTCTCCATGGCTCTAATTAAAGCTGGGCATACATGAATTTTACTTCTAAGAAGTGTGTCTACTGGAATACACAGGTACGTAGAAAATCATTTGGTATAGAGAAAATGCATGCGCTCGCGCGCTTGGGTGTTTTTTGTTCGTTCTAAATAAAGCATCTCACCAATCCTTAAATTTGCTGTTTCGTGGAATAGTCGAAACCTTCCACTTGTATTTTCACAGAATTCCTTAATAGACCATTCACAAAATCTAAAGATTTTCTTTTTTATCTATACCTAAAATACAAAACTTATTTCTACAACTTATTTACTGAAAATATGGATAAAGAAAATTAATTTAAAACGAATTCCTAGGTTACAACACGAGTGAACACTATGACCTTAAAGTATCTTTCGGAGATATATGACAAATCTAAATTTCTAGTAGATCCAAGAGATAAAAACACACGGTAAATACTTATAAATAATATCAGAATTTTTTAATTTATTTTACACAGAACTTTCACCACTTTGCAGGGTTCATCCTGTCCAGGAAATGCAACTAGCGACAGGTCTTCTACGATTACTTTAGAATCATCCTGCAAGGAAGCTCTAGAAAGAAACCCATATCTAAGTGATTCTCAAAAATTAGAACAGAAAAAACACATAATAACATTGAATGATTGTCCTAGTCAAAAAATAATCACACCAGTTAAATTTTTTTTAACTCAAAGCTGCCTAACAAATGGTTAAATGGTAAATTTATTTTTTAATGCTAATAAATGTTCCGTATTTTAATTTTTTATATATAATAAATTTTTTAATGGTAAAACTGAAAGCTGTTAACATTGCATTGTTTATCTGACAAAACCTATCGTATGGATACATCTTGTATTATTGCGTATTATAAAATCAAGAAACATACTTGAAACGAAAAATAGTCTTCGTGTTAGCTCAGCGAACAACTGTTTACTGATATTCAGAAACAAAAAGAAAGAAACTATTTTCTACTGTTAATATGTTTGATTTCGATGCAGTGTTGTTTCTTCTAAAATGGACAACCTTAAATTTTCTTTACCTCGATTAAAAGAAAACACGATATCTACAATGGCCCCACTCTTCTGTTGTCTACGAATTTAAATTTCTGTAAAATACAAGGAGCCGTTAATTTTTATATTTGTATATCAATCTAGAGTTTAAACTTCCTTATAAAGATTAACATCAGTTTTCTTTTCCTGAAGCAAAATACATTTTTATTACATATTTTCCTCTTCAGTTTTGAAGAAAGCCAATAAATAACGTAATAAATATTAGAAATATTCGAATGTCGTCTGAAATTGTTGCAGAGGGTGAGCCGAAAATTTTGAATTATTTTGATCACTTTATGTGTTCATACGTACGTTTACGACGAAAAATGACCAGTATTTAGAGTATAGCCCGTCGTGTTGCACTGTCTTAAATCATCTATCTGCCAGATCTTCGATTCCGTGGCAAAACCAATTCTTGTCCTTAGAGGCGAAGAACTCCTCCACTCCAGCTGAAACCTCCTCCTGGTTGTTGAAGAAAAAAATAGGCCATGGACTGGAATAAGTAGTAATCCGACGGGGCATGGTCCGGATTGTAAGCTTGATGTAGAATCATTTCGATGCCCAGAAGTTGGTGGAGTTTTGGGCGAGTCTTTTGCGTGGTATGTGGCCGAGAGTAGACCTGCTGTAGAGACCGGGGTTTCTGTTCAGCAGTGCCATCTACGTCTCCTCCAAAGCGGCATACATCCGCGCCAGCTGTTCATGGTAGAGGTTGGCATTGAGGGTCTGGCTGTCCGAAACAAATTCGTAATGGATTATCTCTTCGAAATTTCACCAGACCCAGATAATCACCCTGTGTTCGAATCGTCCACGTTTTGGAAACCGTACTGGAAGCTGGTCCAGGCTCAACCACTACCGTTTTGTTTTAGGATTACAAAAATAGACCTACTTTTTGTCGTATCTAAGAATTATCTTGATGAAACGTACATCGCGCGGGTTTTCTAGGAGTTCCATGCACACTTCCACTCGGCGGTTTGCTTCAGCTGGCGTCAGTTTGTGAAGGACAATGCGGCAGCTCCGGTAGGAGATGCCAAGGCCCTGAATGTGACGAACCACGGTGATTTCAGATTTTCTAAGCTCGCCTGATAGTGTCCGAGTGTTGTTTGTTGGATTTGCCTCTATGGCCTGCTGCACGGCCTCAGAATCCACGGTTCGCAGCCTACATGATCTTCTCTGATCCTCCACGTTTCTGTCTCCTGAGCGCTATTTTTTAAACCATCTGGATGCAGTGATGTGGACCACAGAATAATGTTCTTTCGCATGACAAATGTTCCGTGTTGCTTGAGCAGCGGTATGGCCGAGTTCAAATTCGTAATACAAAAGTAGTCTAATCAGCCGGTTGTGGATATTCATCTTTTAGGTGTCCACATGCAGACTTAACGACGATATGCAATGCTATTCACAGCAACGACTAGTACTTTGTATACCTTTCGACTGATTACAGTGCGCGACTTGAACTAGTTTAAAACGTTACATACCCACCGCAGCACATACGTTTATGCAAATATTGCAAAACTTTCGACTCACCCTCTGTAAATCACGGAATTTCAGCACTAGCCGTAACAATTTCTTTAACGGCTATGCTTTGTCTTAGTGTGCAGGTAGAAGTTTTTTGGAAGCGTTGACATATTCATATTTTTGTGTTTTAGCAGTTTTTAGGTAACCCGCGAATCACTACTGTTTTCAGTCAGTATCGGTCTATTGTAACAAAAAAACCTCCTCAATTGTTCGTCGTTATTATTAATAATTTATGTTCACAGACGTACGATAAAAATAAGCATATTTCAGTTTGTATTTTGCTTATGCTTCTGAATAAAGTGTGAAAAAGTTTGCATAAGTTTCAATTTTGCAATATTTCTGTTTGTGTTTTTTTTAACTTTTTTTGCGCAATGGGAATTGAACTTTCGTGTTGTACTTGCTGGTTTGCAAAAATTAAATTTGGAATTTTCATGTTTTGCTACATCAGTAGGAAAAGTTATTTATTTATTCTGCCCGAAAACAGAACCTACGGTACATTTGAAAACAGACCCTACGGTACATTTGAAAACAGACCCTACGGTACATTTGCAACTGAAGATATTAGAAATATCTAGTTATCTTTAACTCCTTTGAAATATTTGAACGCTAGTTAGAATAAATTTAGATACTTTGTGACTATGTTACGTTGGATTTATTAAACGAAAGTAGGAAATGGTTGTATATTACCCAAGTAGCACATGACGTTTAAAAGACGTCGCATTTCGGTTGCAAAAGTTGATATTTGGTCTTCCGTACAAAGACTACGTTTGATAAACGTTTGTTAAATGTTACATCCGTTACCGTTGCGATTTTGTCACATTCATTACGTTTGCTAAACGTTGCATTTTCGTCATGTTAGCAAGGTCGCAGCTAATCTTTGGCGTGACATTACATTCAGGCAAAAAAGAACAAAATTATACTGTTGATAAAACAGTAAGCTTGTGTATAATTGATAAAGATTATTGAATTCCTCCTTTTTTTTTTTTTTTGCTTATACGACTAGAAGATTTTATTCCATTGGTTTTAAAGCAGCTTCTGGTCTGCGGCTGCGTCGTTCTCTAACCTGCTGTTACGTCACTTGTACTACGGACGGTGAGTTATGGCAAGGGGGTGATGGCTGAGCTCGATCGTCCAGAGCTGCATGCCTAATTTTATCGTTCTTAAAAGGTAAGTTCTTTTCCTGTTTCAATTCATAGGCTTCGATTTCGAACACAATTCATGTATTCGCTTCGTAACTCGTGGAGATTCTCGTAACACGTGAAGACATTCATGTATTCGTTTCGTAACACGTGGAGGTAGGCTTAACACGTGAACACATTCATGTATTTTCTTAACAGGTATATATATCATCGACTGCATTTTAAACTAGGAGTAGTAAAGAATTTGTTAGATTTTCGGATCTAAACACAGCTGATTCGTTTTTAATTTTGTATTTTCGTGAAAGAGTAACAAAATATATTTCAAGGAAACGAAATTTTAGACCTTTTCATTTTTATGAGCTACTGAATATTTGGTTAGATTTTTAAATAACAAATGCAGATAGTTGTAAAAGAAATTCTAATTCTTCAAATGTTTAGAGAGTATTGAAGTTATACTTAATTACTCAAATGTGCTTCCATGTGCCTCTGTGTAGCAAACATTGTTACAAACGCAGCTTATTGGTATGTTAGTTATAAAGGATACTATATTATTACTGTTACTGTTATCATATATTAGATCAGCAATTCTTAGGGCTCATTCAGCCAGTTTTTTTGCAAGAAATATATTGTGTGTAGAGTAACAAACGGAATAAGCTGTTGGAGAGATACTTATTAAATCCAGAAAGCTTCAAGGTTGAAAAAAATTCAAAACCCACCCTGTACAGAGTCCTGTGCCCAAGAAGTAAATTGTCAGTCACAATTCAAAGTCTACGTAAGACACGTAAAAATTTAACTTTTTTTTTTTTTTTTTTTTTTTTTGAAAATGCACGTTTTATACCAGATGTGAATTAAGCATACTGAAATCATAATGTATCTGTATCCAAATGGAATATATACAAATATCCACTGCAACATTTTGTTAGACTGTGGGAGTTCACACTTCCATTCAAATGTGCCCATCTCCCCTTCCACATATCAGAGTTGTGCCTATCAAATAATGAAGCAGAGGAATGCTGTTGAACCTGTCACAGGCAAGGTGGTCAGTTGCTTTGCTTTTCCAGTTACAGTTTACTAATTTTTTTTTCAAATTTCAGGAATGCAGGGGTGGGAGAAGTTGGAAGCAGAGTTGTATAAAAATAAAATGTATCTGTGAACACAACCATTGAAACAAAACTTGCTGCAAACCCGCATATCACGATGACAATATAAGATAATTTAAAGAAACAAAAAATAATTATTAGGACATTACAAATTCCGATGACAGCAAAATACAATTGAATATGTGTGTGAAATTGATCTTCATGGCAAAATATTGGATTATGAACCTCATAAAAACAAGAGAATTAAAAGAAACATTTTATACCCAGAAAACAGTTCCATTAATGAACCTTTAAAAATCATAAATAGTATTTTTAACAGCTTAGTTCAAAAATTACTGTGCTGCCCCCGGTGGCGCGGTGGTCTAAGCGATGGCCTCTGATCATTCGTCCGAATGGGGTCCGGGTTCGAATCCCGGTCAGGCATGGATGTTGTGTTTGTCTTACAGCACTGGCTCCCTCCCTTCCCTGGAACCAGTGACCCTAAATTAGGGACGGGCGACTGCTTATAGCCCATTGAGTTGCTCACGGTGGTCGTTAAACCTCCAATAAAAAAAAATAAAAATTACTGTCGACTTACAAATTACTTAAGGAAAAGATTTTAATTTAATAACTAGTTGCTGCAAGAGAAACCTGGCAATAAAATTTAAATTCCTTCTGTGTAAAGGAAACTTTTGATGCAGTTCCTATGTACTGAGAAACAGGCCTTGATAAAATCTAGAGGCCACAAACGTCCAAATGTGCTAATGTTGGCAAAATCTGCTAATAATTTGAAAACTATCGGCGTGCGCACATACTTTTACATTCTACTACTTTGGTTGGAAGTATAGTTTTATGAGGATTTTTTTTTCTAATTTGAATTAATTTTCTCTCAACAATATTATTTTTGATCACATATCATTGCTCCTTTGTTTCTGTAATGCTTCAAAACCATCTTGATAGCTGTTTACTTTTGGTGCTACTGGTTTTGAATTTAATGTTCACTTTGAATTTTGTAGCTGTTTGTTCCCAAATGGCAAGAGTAATAGACCAATTTTTGTATTTGCTAGTTGAGTCTGTATCTTCAGATTTCTCTGAATGAATAATCTTTTCTAAGCAATTAAATTAGAGTGCCACAAACCAATATTTCTATTCACTGTCGTATTAATACTTTTCCGATTAGGCCAGTGCTTCCTAATTAGCCTTTCTCTGAATTATGGATCTCTTCTATTATCAGATTGTTAAGGGCAACAGATTAAAGGCTGGATCACATAGCTACGCTGTGTAGAAAAGCCGTACAAACTGTCACAGTTTGATTGTACACATTTTTTCAGCAATGTATGTATGTATATATATACTGGTCACAAAAAGTTAGGGATATTGCATGAAGTGAAGCCACGTAACATAAACGCCAGAGTGTGTTTACAAAAACAATTCAATGGGCAATTTCTGCTCACAACAAGTAGTACCACAATATAGACAAAAGTGTATATTCAGAGAATGTCCAAACCTCTAGATTTCAGTATCCAGTAACACTACCCATGTGTCGAAGAACGTCTTGACACCTACGAAGCATACTTGCAGTGACATTATTGATTAGTGTTTGGTGCAGTTAGTCCCCTATTAGTCAACACATTACAGAGGTCTGCCAGTATACTGGGGTATGGAATGCGGTTATCTAAACGTTGCTGTATAGATTCCCAAATTTTCTTAGTAGTATTAAGGTCAGACCTGAGGTAGCTGTAAAGATTCGATCTTGTGGTTTTCCAGCCAGGGCCGGTCCAAGGGGTAGGCCAGGTGGTAAATGTGTAGATTAGCGTCCTAAATTATTTTGTTGAAAAAATTTTAGTACCTGGAAAAAGTGCGATGTACAGATTTTAGTGTATGGAAATTAGTGTCAAATGGTGCAAAAATTGCATATTTTAAATGTGTTTTAAAGATATATATTTTTCGTAATATTGACCTGTGAGTCTGACGCTGTGAAGAGAAGCTGCAGTAGGCCTAATGTATTGCTCCGGCAAATAATGTGAAGCTTTAGTCCTTTAAAAGGAAGGTTTGTTGCTGTGCCAAAATGATGGGCGGAAGAGTACAAGAGAAAGACGGTATGTTGTTGGCAGGAGAGCAATAAATGTAGTGATACGCTACAGAAAATAGGTCCACAGCATCCACCCTTTATTTTGTTGTATCCTGTATGTTGTTGGCAGGAAAAACTGGGAAAAAAACTCTTCGATTTGCAAAAGATATGTATGAGTAAGATAGAAACTGACCTGCGAACAAGCTATTAACACAGGAGAGCCAAAAGTGCAGTGACACAGCAAATCAGCTATGAATAGAAGCCGTTCAAACCAGAACCGAAAGTTATAGTTCCCCAGTTTTCTGTACAACATAGAAAAGCATGTTAGTACTTTCTATTTTGAATCAAGGAATCGTATGCGAAAGAACGAAAAATTTCTCAACATCGCTTTAAAAACAATGACAAAACATGAACAAACTATATTGTGTAGCGTATGAGTATGGGTATAACACGGCTCGCTCTCGTGGTAACAAAATATGCGCTTGGACTTGTAGTCGTCCGCGCGTGAATTAAACGCTGCAGCGAATCTTCCTTTCAATGAAGCAAAGCTTCACATCGTCGCCGTAGCGATGCGCAGAGTCACACAATATAGACGTACACGCGTACGCCATACGTGGATAGTTTGCAAATTATTAGCAAATTTGCAGATAGTTTTTGCTTGTAGATTAAAAAATAAAAATGTTATTACAGCAATTAAAACACTTAAGGTTTTACTAAGATTAATATATTTAATTCTATCTTAACATGAGAATGTTCAACTATTTTTCACATCTTCCGATAGAGTTATTTTGTTTTTGCAGAAGTTTCTGGCCTCTTGATTTTATCAAGGCCTGTTCTCAATATATAGGAACTGTAACAAAAGTTTCATTTACACAGAAAGATTTCTTTTTTATTTTAATGTCAGGTTACTCTTGCAGTTGCCAGTTATTAAAATAAAATATTTTCCTTATATATTTTATAAGTACTATTTTTGAATTAAGTTAAAGATGCTATATATAATTTTTGAAGGTTCATTAACAGAACTGCTTTTCTTCATATAAAAATTAGTCTCTTGTTTTTATGAGGTTCATAGTCCAAAAATTTTTAAGTTTTGGCCTTAAGGTCCATTTTACATACATTTTTGCGGATTCAGTCGTAATGTCCTTTTGCCCTCTCTGGAATCTGTAATGTTCTAATAATTATTTACTGTTATATTAATTTTTCTTTAAATTATCTCGTTCCATTGTTATCGTGATTTGCGGGTTTGCAGCAAGTTTTCTGTTTCAATGGTTGTGTATGCAGTCACATTTTATTTGTATGCACCTCTGGCGATGCATTAGGCCTACCGCAGCGTCTCTTCACAGCATCACACTCACAGTTCAATATTACGATAGAAAATCTTTAAAACACATTTAAAATATGAAATTTCTGCACCATTTGCGTACTCTAAAATCTTTACGTCACACTTTTTCTAGGTACTGACATTTTTCCGACGAAATAATTTAGGACGCTAATATACATATTTACCGGCCAGGTAGGCAGCCACCAAATGGAAGGGATGCCCATAGATTTATAAATTTTCTTACATAGTAAAATTATCCGCTAACTTTTTTCTTTTTCTTTTATGAGCTAGTCTGTATTTGCCACAAAAATGAAAGCTGAATACTCCTTTGTTGTTTCTCTGGCACATGCAGAGTTCCTATATATATATACCACCAACAACAAGAAGCATTTTCAATTCTTGCGCGGTTTTTTTTTTCTGAGAATTCTTCTCTGCTGCTTTTTTACGCATTTGGGTTTTCAGGGGGAAAAAATGAACCTTTTTTTTTTTTGTTCGTTCCTGGTGTTTGTTGACATTTTTATATACACTGAGTGGCCACTTTATTTATGACTACCTGACAGTTTTAAGCAAATGAGCTATGGCTGCACGCTGTTGCCGCCAGAGGGTGAGGCTAGTATAAAAAGGGAAAGCGTAGTGCTTGCGACAGTAGTAGAAGTGAATTTTGGGTGACGAGATGGGTAAAAAATGCAATTTGACGGACTTTCAACGTGGGACGATTGTAAGAGCTCGGAGCCATGGAGCGAGTATCACTGAAACCGTCGCATTCATGAAATGTTCCAGAGCCACTGTTGTTAAAGTGTTTAAAGACTGGACTGTCAGCCAAAAAACTGGGTCTCGACGTGCAACGTGTGGACGCCATCGACTAGTGACTGCTCGGGCGGACCGGAGTGTCCAGACTGGTAATAGGCAACAGTGCAGCAATTACAGACCATCTTAATCAAGGATCCCTCAAATGATCTGTGCACGCACTGTTCGCCGTACACGGCACGGATGGGATATGGCAGAAGGAGGCCTGTTCGAACACCTTTGCTTGCTGTCTGCAGTTAACAAGAGAAAATGTCTCCACTTCGCACAGGAGCATAAGGATTGGACAGTCGATACTTGGAAAAAATTATTTGGTCCAATGAATCACGTTTTCAGTTGCACCATGCCTATGGCCGAGTGAAAATTTGGCGGAAACAGCACGAAAGCATGGACTCCAAATGCATTGCTACAACCCTTCAAGCTGGTGGAGGCAGCGTTATGGTTTGGGGAATGTTTTTCTGGCATGATTTGGGCCCTTTAATTCATGTTGATCAATGTCTGACTGGCACATCATATCTATACATCGTTGCAGACAAAGTGCATCCTGTCATGTGGATGGTTTATCCCAATGGCGATGGCTACTTTCAACGAGATAATGCGTCTTGCCATAGTGCTCATATTGGACAGGATTGGTTTCAGGAAAATGCCGGTTAGTTTACTTTGCTTAGCTGGCCCCCATAATCTCCAGATCTCAACCCCATTGAGAATTTGTGGGATGAAGTTGAACAAGCCATCAAACAGCTGGATACACAACCCTGCAATTTCACACTCCTGGAAAGTGCTATTCATCAAGCATGGTCTTAGATTCCAGAAACCACCTATCAACATCTCGTGGAGTCCATGCCACGAAGAATCGACATCGACGCAGTATTAAAGGCAAAAGGTGGCCCAACGAAGTACTGAGGGGGTGGTCATAGTAAAGTGGCAACTCAGTGTATAACAATAAGGCTTGAGTGGCCTTATTGTTATGTACATCTTGGAAATAAATCCCAAATTCCCACAGCCTAGGGTAAAGCGGAAAAAAACACTTTTTACTATGAAAACTGCAACAAAGCTCCTACAGATTGCGAACCATATATAAATCAATGGTTTTCTATCCACTCATTGATAGCGCATTGTTTGCCATTCAGGAAAGATTTACTCAGTTGCAAAAACTTTTCAATTCTTCGGGTTTCCTTTATAATTTGAAGAAATTGCCTGACAGGGGATTCTTTAAAAGAAAAGTGTATTCAGTTAGAAAAATTCCTTAAGGATGCTGACAGTGAAGAAAAAGATATCGATGGGGAGCAACTGTTTGAAGAGCTGAGGCATTTGCAAGCACTTATGAGCAAATGCAGCTCAGCTACTACAATAGAAGCTCTAAACTTCATATTCCAGTATGATATGGTTCATTGTTATCCCAACAGTAGGATTTGCTTTCGAATATTTCAATTCCTGTCTGTAGAAAGCGGGAAAAGAAGTTTTAATAAATTAAAGCTGATAAAGACTTATTTGAGATCTACAACGATGCAGGAACAGCTATCAGCTTTATCCATCATTTCTATTGAAAACAATATTGCACAAAAAAAATTTCTGAAGCAAAGAGGTTTTTGCAAAGTAAAGCCAGACATGAAAGTTTCATGTAAATAACACAAGCAACTATGTATGATTCAGTCATTTTGTGAGTAAAATTATCATTATTATATTGGACTATTTATTTGTAGCATAGCATATAATAGTGAGTTAGTGACATATCTACTGAGCATGCGAAGTTGAGATTAGAGCTATTTGCAGTGTTTGGGTCCATACTGAAAAAAAAAAAAAAAGATCGGGGGGATCAAAGGAGTCTTTCTGGCTGTCGGAAAAAAAACCAGAAAAAGTTGAATGCCATGATGACAACACTTTCAATAGGTTTCATCAGTGGTTTAGCTTTTTTCTCTTCCTTTTTTTTTTTTAATTTTCATTCCAGTTAATTGTAACTGCAGCTTGTGCTCATTTTGGCTTTTCACTTTACTAGTAACTTGTTTTTCAGTGTTTACTTCCCTTTTTGTTTCTTCTTGCTTGATTCTTAATATACATAAAGATAAATTAAAATTTGGGGGTATATCATAATAAAATTTTATGAGCATAATTTACCAGCACTAATTAGGGCAAACTTTTGAATGTGATTTGCATTAAGAAATAATAGGGCATTCAAAACAGTTGAATTATATAAAGAAATTGCATAAATGATTTTTTTTTAAATTTTACTCAGGTTTGGTTATTCATGGCTCTAGTTAGGAAAGTTAGGGATGTTATGCAAAACACAGGTGAGTGTAAATTAAGTACAACCTCCTGTAGCTTTAAAACTTGAGCTTATATCCCTCAGATCAGTATTTCCCCTCCTACCAGATCTTTGTGTAGAGTACAACGAGATCAACCTGTGAAAGTAAACCAAGTTGGTGACTTCACCAAGTTGGTAATTATAATATTAGTGAAATTAAAGGATTAAACCATGTGTGAAATTATAGAATAAATAAGCAACATTTATTCACAATTAATTAATTTATTTTAAGATCTATAGTTTTGTTGAGCCTTTAGCTCGGCTTCATCAGGACAAAAGGAGCATAAACATTCATGTGTGACATCATCAGGTAGTTGATGATCATGGATTTTGGTGAATTGTCTCCATGCAATTGAAAGAAATCGAGTAGGTGTCATGTTGTTGACAAGTCATAAAGAAAAGTCATGGAAACAAATTGGTGTTTTCTACCCAAGTATATCGTGCAGTACATCTATGCGTTACAAAGGATTCCTTGCAGAAAAAGCTAGATTTTTGCCGCCGCAGTGGTCTAAGCACTGGCTTATGACTGTTCGGTTCTTCCAAGTGGGTTGGGTTCGAATCCCGGTGAGGCATGGATGTTGTGTTTGTCTTACGGCACTGGGTCTCTTCCTTCTCTGGAACCAGTGACCCTAAATTAGGGACAGGTGACTGCTTATAGCCCATTGAGTTGCTCACCATGGTCAGTAAACACAAAAACAAAAAAATTAAAAAAAGTTTGATTTTTTTTTTAAAGAAATTGTGGCACACACAGGATATAGAATGTCCTTTTGTTGTAGACAAAGCTGTCCAGAAATTTAGGAACTTTCAAATGTTTAAATTTCAAAGTTATTTTGAAATCTATAAACAAGACAAATTTTTATGGATCAAAAGACTACGTTGAATACATAACTGGGGAATTTATCACATCGCTTGTGAATGTGGACTTTCATGTATAGGACAGATCCGTAGGGCTTTTAAGTTTTCATGTGAAGGAACACATGACTTACATATGGAACTGAAGAAGTCGTCTATAGCCCAACATTGTCATGAAAATAACCAGATTTTTTTTAAATGCTACGCTTATTGATAAACCTGATTTGACTATCAAGCTTAATATATTAGAAGCTTTCCACATCTAGTGCAACTGCTCATGGCTTGTCAACGACATGACATCTACTAGATTTCTTTCAAACACGTGGAAACAATTTGCCAAAAGCAGTGACTGTCAGAATGCTGATGATGTCACGATGATTTGAACGTTTGCACTCCATTTATCCTAATGAAGCCAAGCCAAATGCTCAGTGAAACTACAGTAGATTTAAAATCTTAAAATAAAATATTTAATTGTGAATAAACATTGCTTATTTAAAATATTCTATCTCTACAGCCCAAGTATTGAAGTCATAAAATATATTTGGGAATTACTTCGAGCAAAAACATAACGTACAAGAGCATTAACCAGAAAAGAAATCATGTGTTTCTTTGGAAAAAAAATAAAATAACCGTTTGCAGTGGGTGTTTTTTTTGGGTTTTTTAAGTACCCCCCCCCCCACACACACACACCTGTTTATTGGGGGTGGGGTTAAAAATCCTGCTTGATCTGCAGCATTTCCATTCGGTAGAAATTTTGTGTGTAGCTACTTGCAAAACTTCTAAAGCAGCAACTGCATCAATCTGCCGTACACCTGCATGTAACATGTCAACAGCCCTATTTCTGATGTCAATACTTAAACGTCGTCTGGACATCTTTTAAAGTTAATCCTACTCTGAAGGAAATGCATTCAGCAAACTTGTAGTCCAAGCAGTGAGACGACCTGTTTTCTACTTCTCGGAAGCTACTTTTATCGGAGCTTGCACACACACACACACACACACACACACACACACACACACACACACACATGATGTGTCATCATGATGCTAATTTATGCTGATAACCTATCTCCTGTAGTCACTAAATATGCATATCACCATGTTTCCCTTTTGAAACCATAATATCCCAAACTTTTTGTGAGTACTGTATATATATATATATATTCTTATGATTCAGAATACATGAATTGTGTTTGAAGCCTATGAAAATAATGAAATGAATGCATGAATTGTTCATTTGTTTCATTATAACATTTTGTGACCATCTATGACTTGAAACAGAAAAAGAACTTATACATTTTAGGAACTTGAAGTTAATGTTATGTACAGAAATAGAGAGAAGAGCACAGAACAATGTCGGAGTGCAACAACAAATGGCAATTAAGGAACAACCAATAGAAGAAAATATTTTTTCTGGTTGGCCAAACAATGCAAAGGGTTACTCGTGAAATGAGTATATATGTATGAGTAGCAACAGAATTTAACCCAAGACAGAACAAACTAGATTGGGTGGCTGTTTTCATATCTTATTTGCATACAAATTTTTGAAAAAGGTGTTTCAACATACACAATCAGTTGATTCTTACAATTATTTATATGCTACATACTGTTTGTTACACAATAGGACCCTCAAGCGGAAACTAAAAATTGCAATTTCTAAGCACAAGATATAAACTTTCCAAAAATTGGTCTGTTTCTATGTATTCTTCTTGACTTACATATGTAAAGTTTGCCACAAAAATGTTCTGAATTGCCCATTCGTACAACTGAAATGGTGTTTAAATTTGATTCTCGTAAGGGAGTTGTAAGCTGGCTCGGGAACATGGCCCCTTCCCGTGTGCTGTTGCTGAAAAATGCCATTCAGCATCAATGTTGAAGTCATCTTGATGGAAACATAAAAGTTTGTGAAAAAATTTCCGATTTTTGCACTGGGCTGCAGACCCGTCGGAGAAATAGTACATTTTTTTGACGCTGTTGTCACCAAACTTACTTTTCAAGAAGTTAATAAGGGGTTTTTTTGGAAGCAGTACAGTGTAATTGTGTTGTGCTCTAAACATTCAGAAATTACTACAAAACTTGCATGTTCAGTCTTTTCTGTTTTGTAATAGATGACAAATGGGTGGACTGTGGCTTGCCCACTGGTCCAGTGATAGCTCTGGGCTTCATCTTGAAGAAGAAAACTATAATTTTTAGCAAAATCACAAATGATGAGAAATTCTGAGTCCTTGAGGTTTTCCTTAGTACTACTATTCATAAAAGAGCTTTGCTCCTTAGCAATGAAGTCATGTCTGACCAAAGCAGACAGTTTTTCGCAAAACAAATCAATAAAATTTGAAGTTGATTTTTCTAATGTCTCCAAGTTGCATCTATCAACTGTAATCCATTGGCGAAAAGTTAGTTTTTCAACCAAGTTCTCAAAACCGTGTTCCCAGAACAGGTGGGACACTTCCCCAAATGACAATCTATGGAAGTAGGGTTGCATAATACTCTTGCAAGACAATGTTTGTAGGAAGATAATTGTCCATTCGTTAGTGAACCAATTCTTGCATTTTCCATCACCAGTTTTACATTTTGGTGTGTGGTGCAAACACATACCATATGAGTACCACTAGACCCTACCAGGACACGGTTTTTTGGTCTGAGCTCTGCGAATTTGGAAAAACTGACTTTCGTGCTTGCAAATTGTCAAATTACATAAAATCAGCCTGTTAGACAAACTTTATCTCCGTTTTCAGTCCTAACAGAAACACAATCTTTCATTCCAGGTAAAACCCGACTAATTTCATCACTTTGGTAAAACGATCATACTACAACTACTTCAGAAGAGAGAGAACCTGGTTTTCTATTAAGGCTTTCCAAAATTCCTTTCTCCTTCAGAATTTTTTTTTATTGTCTTACCATATAATTAGGAGCATTGAATTCTTACATGATTTTCCTAACACTCCATGACTCTGGTAAGCAAGTCAAAATCATCAACTGTTTATCTCTAGTGCAGTTAGAAAAATTACTTTTAAGATTGTCTATGAGAGAGTCTTGAAGTATTTCATCCTCGTCATCAGATGATTCTTGAATATTTGTAAAAAGCTTCCGTTTCATAGCAGAACTGATTTTTTGAATTTTGGTTGAAGCATAACATTTAGATTTTAGCTTTTTCTTATTGACAGCTGATTCACCCAATTCATGGAGCGAAGTATTCAGTGTTTCAATTACTCTGACATAGATGCAAAATGTTCGTCCATTTACTCATCAGCACAGGTTTCATTTGCTTCTTGACTAAATTATTAAAGTTTTCAGCTGCTTTCTGCAAGAATCACAAATTTTAGTCTCCTTTGATAAGTCGTCAAAATTTTCCAACAACCAGTCTGTCACATTTCTATATGGATTGAAACATTGTATTGATGCATATCTTGTACTTTCCATTGTTGATTATTTGTGCATAAAATGTAAAATTAAAATAGTAAAATAATTGCCTCCCATTACCTGTTCTTTTTATTTTTCCTAAAAAATCCTGCACAGCTTCAATTTATAAAAGTCTAGTTTCAAAACTGAAAAGGATGTACTTTATTCAATTTAAAGTTTTCAAATACAAAAGTTTTCAAACACATATCACTTTCACTGCGAGAAACACATCTGATCACCATCAAAACCTAAAGCAGACTGAGAAACGCATCTGATCACCATCAAAACCTAAAGCAGACTGAGGTCTGCAAGGTAGGAATGCAAGTTGCTGCTTGTTGGGTCTTGTTACCAATGATCTAAAGAACAGAATCAGTTTTTTAAGTCGGAACATGCAGAGTTTTGTCCAAAACAAAATGTAGCCTACAGTATAACTGCACAGTCTTTTTTTTATATTGTATTGGGAATTATTACAAATTCTGAATAATGAAATTAATAAAATTTTTAAGCCCATGTGACTCAGATTTTAAACAAATTAATTAAAAATAAAACATTGTTTAAATAAATGGTTTTAAATAACAAAAATACTATATCTATTGTTATTAATGAAACTTTTTAAAGATTTAGCGCAAATTTATTTTCAGATTACATGTTTTTTTATTTATTTTTTTCATTAAACTCTTGTGTTAGGCTAAACTTGAATATAGCTTTTTAAGTAAACCCATTATCATCCCAAGTTACAACTCATGTAATCAAATGCCAAACATATAAAGATTGTTTTAAAAAAATTTCGAATTTTTTTGAGCGTCACATTTTGAAAAATTCAAAATTTTAATTTTAAAATTTGAATTTTTTAAAATATTAACCCCTATAGTGTTGTAAATAAAATAAAATAGCATAAACAATACTACAAAAAGATACCTTTCCCATCTCTCTATCTTAATTAGGGGAGCTGCAATCACAATTTAAAAACCCATCAATCTTCCGATTTTGGGGTGTTTTTAATACTTTTTATAGCTGTATTTTCAAAACCGGTGGATATATGAAGATGAAATTTGGTATTTTTCTTAATCTATATAGAGGCCACCTATGTACCAAATTTCATTAAAATCTGAGATGGTCAAGTCGTTGTGTTGAGTCGATACGGAATGACCCAAGAACGAAATAGAAACGTTGTTCTAACGTTTTGCAACTGCACACGTAAAGCCAAAAAAAAAAAAAGTCTTGAAACTGGAATATAACCTTCGATAAAAGGTTCTGGTAACGTTTTTTTGCGACGTTTGACGTAATACACAAAGGACAGCAACGTTTAATAGAGGAAATTTAGACGTTGATTAACCGTTGCTGTTACATTTACTAAACGTAATACAGAAAGGAAAAATACGTTGTAAAATCGAAAATAAAACGTCGCTAAACGGTTGTTAAAACCGTTTTTCAACGTAATAAAGAGGGAATATGACGTTTAAATAACGTCATTTAAACGTTGCTAAACGTTCTTAAAAACGTTTATCAACGTCATAATGGAAGGAATATGACGTTTAAATAACGTCATTTAAACGTTGCTAAACGGTTGTTAAAATAGTTTCTCAACGTAATAAGGGAAGGAATATGACGTTTAAATAACGTCATTCAAACGTTGGTAAACGGTTGTTAAAACCGTTTCTAAACGTAATAAGGGAAGGAATATAACGGTTAAATAACGTCATTCTAACGTTGCTAAACGGTTGTTAAAACCGTTTCTAAACGTCATAATGAAAGGAATATGACGTTTAAATAACGTCATTTGAACGTCTTAAAAACAGTGCTACAACGTTATAACAACGGTTGAAAAACCATTGAATCAACGAGACGTATTAGCGTTTTATAAACGTAATATTGTGACGTTTTTTCAACGTCTCGCCGAACTGGTTTTAAAACATTTTACAAACGTTTTTGTGCTACTTGGGTACGTAATAATATTAACAATCATTACTCTACTATTTTCCTGGAATAAAATTCTCCTGTAGTGCCTGACAGATGTGAATGACATTTTTTTTAAATATTGCAGGAACTCTGCTTGTTTTATTAAGTTTCAAGTACGAAGATAATAGACACTTTTAGTCACTTTTGCAAATAATACAGTGAACAACACGGTGCTATGTCGTGTCTTTCAACTTAGAGTGCTATCTCGTGTCCTTCAATTAAAAAAGGAAACAAAATTTTTGATGATTCCAAATTTTTAAAAGCTGAAGAATTGTTCTATAACACTAATGGGGTTTCCAATTTAACAAACATATTTCACTTCTAATGAATTCATGCAAAGTTACAAGCCCCAAATTTTTCCACCTTCTTTTGTTTTCTTTTGATTGGAGGTTCAACGACCACAAGGAGCAACTCAATGCGCTATAAGCAGTTGTCCGTCCCTAATTTAGGGTCACTGGTTCCAGGGAAGGGAGAGAGCCGTATTGCAAAAACTACATCCATGCCTCACGAGAACTGAACCCTGAACCCTTTCCGGACGAATGGTCATTAGCCATCGGTTAGACCACTGCGCAACCGGGGGCTTCCACCTTCCCTTTTCCCCTTTGCAACATAGAGAAGTATTCAGAAAGAATTGAAGTATTCATAAGTAAAAAATAGATAAAGCAGTATTTGACGGTGCATTGCTTAAGAATTTTATTGTGGAAAAAACAATCGTTATGTATTAATTAGGTAGTAAAACTAGTTTCCAAAACTATTTTATACACTGAAAAATGAGTTTAAGAAATACGGCACTCTTGAAAAAGAACCAAGAATCCCTTTTGTCGGTGTTATATCCAATCGTTCATTGCGTTTGGAAAAAAATGGGCTATCATGTTAAAAGTGAAAGCGAAATAGACAAACTAGCCACACCGCCCCGGCGGCGCAATGGTCTAAGCGATGGCTTCTGATCTTTCCTCCGATATGGGTCTGGGTTCGAATCCCTGTGAGGTACGGATATATTTGTTTGTCTTACGGAGTTGGCTCTTTCAGTTTCCTGTAACCAGTGGCCCTAAATTACGGACGGGTGACTGCTTTTAGCCCATTCAGTTGCTCACAGTGGTCGTTAAAACGTCAGTCAAACTTAAAAAGAAATAACTAGCCAAATCCCGAAAATAATCATTGAGAAATTTAATAAAGAACTAAATTTTAGGTGGGGGCTGTGGTTTCGTGTTTTTTTTCCCTGCAACTTTTCTCTTTAAATCAAATTTTATTGAGTTAGCATGACGAATGGAATCGTGGGGGTGGAAGTACAAGGGTAAGAGATCAAACGTGTTAGTTGGCTATCGAACCCAACGCAGGAAACCTTCGCTTTTGTAATTACACCACAAAAGCTCAAAGGAAGCATTAATGAATCTCAGAAGATTTTTGGAGAATTCACCCAGCACCTACAAGAAATAAGTGATGTTCTCTTTCAGCAATTCGCAAATGTAATACACGAGAATTTTGAAAATTATACATGGATAAAAGACCCATTTGTTGTTAAGGACAAACCTCGCCAAATGGCTGGAAGTCAATATAAAAATCTTCTTGATGTGATATCCGACACTTCTGAAAACGCGGCATTTGATGAACTACCACTAAGCACATTTTGGTACATATTTAAAGTACAGTTTCCATTTGTATTGCACAGAAAGATGTTAGAATATTCCTGCCCTTTGTAAGTACATATCTCTGGGAGACTGGCTTCTCAACTTAAGTTTGCAGAAAATCGAACTGTGGCAGCCGTACAAGCGACTGCAACTCTCCCTCATAGAGTCAGGCGTGAAAGATTTCGTAAGGAGTAGAAACAACTGCACTCGTCACACTGAGGTTCGTAACTACATCATTTTTTCTTACGAATACTTGCGATGCGTTAGTTATAGGATATTCTTTCTTCTTTGATTTCTATTGCTTTTATATGAAAAAATTATCAGATATCTCAGAAATAAAGTTCTTAAATCCTCATTGGCTGTACAAACACAATTTTGCACTGAGAAGGAATTTTCACCGCCATGAATATCATTTTTGCTCTGCACGAGCAAAGGAAAAAATTCTGGGGCTCCGCCGCCTCGTCCTTGAGTGAAAAGGACACCTCGGTGTCACAAGTTTGAAAATCGCTGTTTAAAGCTTTCCATCAGTGTATCCGTAATTAAGGCAGTTTTCATAATCCTTCTAATGATATTCCATTAAATCACCTGCGGACACCAGATGTACTCTTAGTCATTCAGAAATTTTTATTTTCAGTTAAAAAATTTGCAGATGCAGGAGAATAGGAATTTTGAACCACTGAGAGAATATTTCACTTTTTGACTCGTCTTTTTGCTGCAGAATTATAACTGTATCTGTACCGTACAAATCTGAGTTAGTGTTTACAATGAAATCAAACACTACACATTAATAATACATAATATAATTTGTGTCTAGTATTCTGGGTTTTGAAGTTTAATCAAATACAACAGTAAGAATATTTTTATTTTTAGTGTTGATAATTAAATTAGACATTTTATTTTAATAAACTTTTTGTTCTTGATAATATACTGAGAGCTGCATTTTTTTGTATTGATCCTGCTGTGCGGTACACAAGGTTATAAAGTCCAAAGATCATGGTTTCAAACGGTTAAATACTGAAAACTATCTGACAAAGAAACTTGTTTTCCGAATTTTCTAGTCGAAAGAAAATTGAAATGTTTAAAATGGAAAAGAAACAAAGCGGAAGACTATCTATAGTCTTCCGCTTTACCCTAGTTGTAAAAATTTGTACCATGACGTCTCTTTTTTGAGAGTTCTGAGGCATATCAAATTTGTGTCGCTGTTTCGAAAGCTCAGGATCATTGCTGTTTTCGAAAGCAATTTCATTTTCTTTTTTTAAGTCATTGTATAGGTTTATCCGATGTATAAATCGATCTGATCTTTTGGAAGAGAATCGGGAATTCTTTCTCACTTATTTTGAGCAAAGTAATGGCCAAATCCTGCCGAACAGGTACACCAGGAAGGAATTTTCCTCACGAGCTTTACTAATGTTCGAAATGCTCTCGTGCCCTACCATTGCTTTCAACGACCCAATTGTTCCCCTGCATTGCTTGATCAGTGTGGAACTGTGTGGAGCAGGAACACTTGCAGTTATTGTCTCAACTTTCATCAGTGGGAAATATACAATATAAAGTGTGTTTACTACAAAAAGAAATGCTTTTTTACGTCGTAGGTCAGTATAAGGAAACGTTTATAGACGATCAGGAGTGAAAGATTCAAGTATGGAGTAACATTCCTTGGATGTCTTTTGGATATGGAAAGTGTCTGAAAAGGACAAGCGTGTACGGGTGTTGGTTCTTCTTGTGTCTGACGCTGTGTCCCCCAGCGCCCGTCACTTCTGTGGAGTAGAAACATTGATAAGTCGGAGAAGGATACTTATTTTTCTCTTGCACTGTCCAATGATGGTAGTCCCATGTGAACTGCAGTAGTCGATGCCGATGGACAAGAGATAACATAGGAGACTTGACACAGCGTCTACTCTTGAGACCCATACGTGAAAAGGTTTGCTCTACTGTCATTGGAGTCACGTCCCAGTTGTGCCCAAGCGTTCATTTGCGTAGTCTATTGCTGCACTGGTGCGCGTCGATTTCCTTTTACCAGTCGACTAAGGCGACGTTGTCCTCTGGAGTCGATGGCTTTTGGGGCTCCATGGTTATGACGTTGGGAGGAACCCAGTGGGTCAGCTATCCACTTATGGTACACCCTTACTACACACCTCATGAAAAGCCCATGAAGTCTGTTATTTCTGAGATACTTCGATGCGTCGCGTGACTTCCGGTGATAATTCCTTTCTGAACGACTGTCAAATCACTAGATCATCCCACTGTGGTCGCGTTAAGCACTAAGGCTTCTCTGTCCTGGACGGCCTTGTCACGTTCACTATGTGACACGTCTGGGCGGGTGCACTATGATTCCGGTGGTGGGAGTATTTTTCTGATAAGACCGTGTTTATATTAAACTTCAAAAGTTTGATTATGTGGTAATATTGCGCAGCTTAAAAAAGCAAGATTTTGCATCTGCTTTTATCTCAAGTATCCAGAAATGCAAAAAGAAAGAGTCACTGCATTTATTAAAAATGAATATTTAAGAACACTAACAGCATATTGTAAATTTCAGCTTGGAAAAGGGTAGCACGCCCTTCAGAACATAATGTTATAACGGATGATATCTTTTGCGATACATACCACATATCTGCGGAAATTCTCGATACCTAAATATTACTGGGGAATTTCATTATTGCGAAGATCAGAATTCTAATTGATTACTTCAAAATAGAATTAGCGAATATATTCGGTTCAAACAGCAGAATGAATTTTATGAAAAAATCGATAATTCACAGACTGATTTCTTCCATTTTTAAAAACATACTGAATAAATCTTGCAGATCTGAAAAATATGTAAGACGAAAAACAGAGATGACATACAGCTGTAAGCTATGAAATTTATGGTAAAAACCGAGAAATGTGTATTCCACATATCCTAATGCCACGAATACTTTTTATATGCAACACGTAGGTGCTTCACATATATTCTGTGGACTCAAAAGCTTTGTGATAGGTTTTCTTACGCAAAATATATTATACAAATGGAAATACATTTCTACAATACAATCTCCTTTGGACACGTTTGAATAACCACAACTCATAGGAAGAGAAGTTTCTAAAAAGTAGTGTTTTGCAAGAATTGTTGTAGTTCGCTCAAGAAGTAAAATTTATAGCTTGACTTCCAGCATTATTTTGTTCGAGATACTTTGACACAGTTTAGTTAAATTTAAAATTCATGTGTTGTTACGAAAACGAGTTACTTGGTAACCTTCATTTTCGCGTTCTACACGGATATTTTAAATATCTCTACAAAAGCCCGGCAATCACACATTATTCAACACTGAAGTATAAATCACATTAGTATATGCGTACTTCGCACAGTGCCAATGAATTTTCAAAAAGATAGGAACCTTAGTTGAGGCTAAGCGTGAAAGGTTTCATGCTGAAAACGTAAACTGAAAGTTTCCTATTTTAGTTAGGTATAAGTATATTTGACATTTTTGATACCTTGGTTTTTGTCAAGTGACAAAGTATTTGTTTCCCAAATCCTCTTCTCTAATTATTTTTACAAAAACCCATTTTCTTTGAAAATAATGTTATAATTTCTATGATTAATCATACAATAAAAACAAGTACCGAAGAATTCGTATGCGCAGATCGAAAGTGAAGCAGTCATGAATATCTTCAAAGTAAATATCACACATTCAATTATTGCAGCAGAATATTTTACATTCCTGCGTTAATGCAGATTTTAAAACATTTCTTATTTATATGTAAAGCTTTTAAGATCCATCAGATTGGAGACGCACTGAGAACGCCAGGCACGCAGAAAAATTATTATTTACCAACGGCAAAGGCGCAGACTCAAAGCAACGATGAAATGATCCATGCAATTTCATAAGTAATACATGTCCAAAGCGCAACACAAAATGTACAGTTTTCCACGATCAAGTTCAATAATGTAGTAGTATTATTTGTTATCTAGCATTCTTTTATAATGTTCTTAATACAGCATTTTTAGATATCAGTATGCGTATAATTAATTTTTTCAGTTTATTATTTGTAAAATAAAATTTATTTAAAACCGTGTAGTTTGTGAAAGTACATGTATTTTAAGCCGAATGCGTTTTTACTTAACGGGAAACCGTATACTCCTTAACACACTGTTACTTTCCGCACTATTCTTTTTCGGCTACTAAACTGTATTTCTCTTCCTCTTCCTTGCTCCAAAGAGCGCAGCGCGCTGAAGATTAGTGGAATCTGAACATTGTTTCAGGGAATTTTCGTTCGTTCCTTAAACACTGTGGGAGTGAATTTCTGCTGTCGGTATAAAATTAACGTCCTCTACGTACGCCTTTGTTTAGGCTCATCAATTACTTAGTCCCAACATATTATTGTGCCAGATAAAAAGAGAAACTCCAATATCAGTATCTGCAATGTACATTGGATTAATTAATGCTTTTGAAGGCAAAATGATAAAATTTGAGAAAACAGAAGGAAACTCTAATATTAATTCTACATGTTTTCAGCAACTAATACAACAGTTTGTGCTGGGAGGTGAAGGACTAAGCCCTGGTATAGTCAGTTTGTTTTTAGCGGAAAAAGTACCCAACACTTCAATTCGCCGAATGTAGGAATTTGAAATATCAGAATTTAAAGTTTAGAGTAAGCTAATGGTGTTCAAGACGAAACCATAAAGTTGGAAAAAAGAAGAAAATTGTCACTTTAAATTCATAAGAGTATTGCGTTTTTCGGAATCGACAATGAATCAAGATACCGATTTCATGTGATGCAACTAAGGCCAAAGTTAATTTTTGCCGAATGTAATACGCGTCAAAATCAAATCATGGATAAAGTCTGATCTATTCTTACAAAGATTTATATAATTTATTTCTTAAATAAATTAGTGAATTTATATTGAAGGAAATGAATTATTCACTAAAAATAATGTTTCGATGAGAAAACAACGTCAGTCAACCTTCTGTAATCGAAACACTGCTTCATCAGAAAAGACAATGAACTTACCAATTTTCTACGAATCGTTCCTTGCAAACGTTTTTTAAAAAATATTGTCGTTGTAGATCATGTCGTGATATGGTGTGGGATGACATGTAAAATCTTTTGCATCATGAGTCCATACATTTAATGGAGAGTTATACTAACTCTGTGGAAAAACAGGTTTGTCCAGCCTGGGTAATTCCGAGTAGGACAGAACCGATCTAGCCTTACGAACAGGGATATCACTTTTAGTAGGTACTGTGTCTTTCCAATGGGTCCATGGTCGTCAAATTTCCGAGACTATTGGAACTCCGAGTGTAATTTTCTTTCACCATAACTATGTGTAAATGAGGAAAAGAGCACACGTGTCTCTGAAACATAGCGATTGTTCAAACAAAAAATAGAGCTGGACGTTTCCAGTGATACTAAGCAAATTTACGTGCTCGTGGTATTAAAATACCTATACATAGGAAAATAATAAGTCTATTATACGCTTCTTATTCCAAGAATTACTTCAAAAAAGGTATAGTGAAACTTTGATATCGTCACGTTTGGTATTAATTGATATCCGATTAGTTTAAAGAGGGACATTCTATTGTTCGTTTTCTTCTTTCATGGCTCTGTTATTTTTCTTTGGCGATTATTATAGTCCCAACATTTGTTTCTGCATTTGTTTTGTTTTCACCCAAATATAAGAGGTTTCTAATACCTCTAATAATTCCAGCTTCAAATATTTTATTGTCTGTCATGATATCAATAGCAAGGAACAAAAACGATGTAAAGAATTCAGTGTTAGGTTTCGGTCTGCTGACATCGATGAAGCTTGCATAAAGTAAATTATCTTCCAACAGCATAACATATTTACTTACCAACGCTAGATGACAGCAGAATCTGCATTGATTAAGAAGGCGGTCCGAGAATATTCCGATGCTCTTAACACTCAGATACTTTCGAATTCACCGTAGTGGGTGGTGCAACGGAGAGTTTGCTCGAACGATAATCGGGAGATGCGGCTTCGATTCCCGCTCCACGGCGATGAAATTTTCAAAATTTCTGTTGTGATTGTTTTCATGTGTGAAACAGTAATTACAGTCAGTTCAACAATGTCTGATTGTTGTGTTAGTTATCATGACGTATTTGCGACGTATTATGAGAAGAGTATTTCTTCCTCTTTGTATACCTGAAGCCTCAACAACTGGAGATTTACTTAACAACGCTGGATGGCAACATAAACTGCATTGATAAGAAGGCGGTCTGAGAATATTCCGATGCTCTTACCGCTCAAAAACTTGCGAATTCGCCGTCATAATGGCGCAACAGATAGCACGCTTCAACGATAATCGATAGACGCGGGTTCGATTCCCGCTCCAAGGCGCTGAAATTTTCTGATGTGACTGTTTTCACATGTGAAAGAATAAATGCAGTCAATGCAGATATCTCTGATTGCTGCATACATTATCACACCATAAGAAACTATTTGGAATTTTAGCCTGCTAGAAGCATATCAGTAACTCCCAACTCAATTCACCGGAAATTATTTAAGATACATAATTAATTTTATTTATACAAAATTGCAATCTATGTTTTAAAAGTTTTACGTTACTAATTAGTATTTGCTTGAAAGGATATCAAGGATAGTAGATACATATTTATAAATATGACATTCACTAGATATTACTTAAGAAATAACAGAATTCAAGTATTGTTTTAAGAATATTGGATTTAGGGGGATAATTCTGGATATATGTATGGGACACTGTAGGGAGTGTGAAAAGGACAAAATTTCTAAAAGAATAGGATAATAAACATACAAACACAATTTTTCTAAATACGCGAGACAGTAACATTTCAAAAAATCACCTTCTGAAATATTTTTTGAACAAATAAAAGATTGCTTGATTTAAATCGCAAATGTTAAAAGGTGGTCGAATTGTAAAAATACAAAATTGAAGCTCCAGCATTGCTGCACTTGTACCACTAACGTTGCTCTCCTCGTTCTTCGTGAATCGTGAGAGTGCTGCGGCTTCCGTTCATTGCTGTTAGCGAGGTGTTCGGATGTTTCTGTTGAAGCTACAGTCTCGCTACGGTGGTACACTTGCCTTTTTCCAAAAACTGTCTCAACATTCGAACAACAGTTCTTGTTTAATAAACTTTTGCTCCATGTTGCAAGGCAGATACCATGTAGCCTTGCTTAGCACTTCGATAAAGCCTGTGTTAAAGGTGTTCCCTGAATGGTGGGATTACATTGTTCAGGCATTCCTCTCCTTGCACGTCTCTTCGCTTCCGAGATCACTTATATGAAGAGGACAGCTCCCTCAAGTGAAGACAAGCAGTTTTATCTGCCCTGTGCATTTCTGTACTTTTAATTTCTTCATCGATCCTGTGATTGGTTTGAGCCTGTGATCACTTATATAATCTAATTCTCGGCATAGACCTATCAGTTTTTAGGTACTCCGTCAAATACTTCCTATACTTACATTTGGTATAACCAGGCGCATATTATTGCACACATGAAACGGGAACAACGCCTTTCCTATCACTCCGGAAAATTGCATAATTAACATGAGAAATGCGCTTGTTTCACCCATTTATTTTGCTCTAATGAGAGCCAGTGTTCGCTTAAACGGACACTTCACAAATTCTAACTGGAACATATTCAGAAGAAATGTTTGAAACACATACACCCATGAGCCATTACATTATGATCACCCACAGCCTAGAGAAAGTTTAAAAAGGAGATATGAGATTTGAGGAACCACGTCAAGGTGTAAGGAAAACATATAATATTTCCCTGTTACTTGCTTCTTCTGACGATGGATTTGCCCGAAACGAGGAGACATATCCGCTTTAAGAGTCGTTGGCTGATCCTTGAACTTGTTCTTGAAGTTGGTTGTAATTCTCTCCATTCACACAACGAAACGTGTGTAGCTCAAAGCACATCAAAGAAAAATAAGAATTGTGGAACCACGTCCCAAGTGTACAGAAGACAGATAAACTTTCCCTGAAACTTGCTTCCTCCGAAGCCTGGGTTGTCCAAAACGAGGTGATATATCCGCTTTCAGGGTCACTAGCTGACCCTCTAACATGTACTTTAAGTTGGTTGCTATCTTGTCTGGTCACACCACGAAATACATGTCGACTAAAGCACGATGCTAATTATAGCTGAGAATCGGGGAACAACGCCCGAAGTCTATGGAAATGTGTTTCCACAAAACACAATCCTTCCCTGAACAATTTTTCTTCCGACACCTGCGTTTTCCAAAACGATAATGCATAATCCCATCTGAGAATCAGTGGGTAACCCTTGAAAGGTTTCATACGTTGATAGCAATGCTTGCCTTTCACACCGCGAAATACACGTCACCAAAATCACGGTATTAAGAACAATACGAGCATTTTGAAACCACGTTTCAAGTGTACTGGTACAGAGCTCATCATTCTAACGAAGAATTTCATTTACCATTGCTCCGGTGCAATTGCGTGCGGAAAATTCAACAACTGCTGTCTCAGTAAAAATTTAATTGTTCCAAATTATATTATACATATGCAAATTATTTATGTAAGGAAGGGCTAGACTATTTGAATTTTAAATTTTTTGAATGCAGCATCAGATACTCTGAGCTTCATCTTCCGGCTCTATTGCTTCCAAAATTAAGTGCAATAATGCTGTCCCTTGTTAATTTTTAATTACCAGCCAGTGAATTAGGGAATTGTTGACACATTTGTTGACAACCATGGATACTGTATTTGAAGCAATAAGGAATATTTCTTGTTTGGTATGATGTCCTTTAGAGAAAAATGTACACATTTTGTATTCGTAATTTTCAAGTCTGAGTTCTTTGCTTTTTTTTTTTTTTAGTACATGTTTACAGAACATATTGATTGTGTGGTTTCTAAATTCTAAAGGCCTAGTCAAAGGCGAAAATGTTGAAATAGAAGTATTGATCCACCATTAAAACTTTCCCATTTTCTATTATTACGTTTTTTTTTTCGGATATATACTGGATGCTTAAAACATGCAAATTTCTGAATTTAACTGAGAGTCATACAAAGGTAGAATTTCATAGGACACGATCTTAGCCTTTCAATTTTCTGAATACTAAATGTGTAAAATATTTGAACGGGAAATCCCTAGCTGAAAGATGAAACAAAAAGATGTAACTATAAGATAAATATAAAGACGCAATTATGAGAGAAGCTAAAAAAAATTCCGTGGTCCTGAAGAAAGAGAGGCATTAGCCATTAAGTAGGTCTATCCCAAACGACAACAAAAACGAACATGTCACGTTTTGAATAATAATAATTATAATCCAGCCAGATAATTTCGAGGCTAAGTTTTGGAGCCAAAATTGAGGAATTTTTCCACCCTCAACAGCCCTGAATCTTGAACGAGAAATGATCATCAAAGAACATATCCTTTCGATAAATCAGTTAAATCGTGCACCTGTGCTTGTTTGTTTTCCCGTAACTGAATCTAATAAAAGTGTGATTCATTAATAAAAATAATATGATTTCAATCACATGGCAGGGGAAAAGAAAGAAGAATATTATTTGAAATTGTCTTACGTGTAGCATTATGGATTTCGGAACTGCCGACGTGACGGAGATTTCACTTATTCTGCTGTTTCTCTTATGCAAAAAAAAAAAAAAGAATAACCCAGGTCGCCCTGATATTCTGCTGAAAATCCGTCTCTCAAATTTTGTATACCCTGTAAGTTTTCTAATGCGCATGGAAACGTACGTTTTACAAGTAAAGGCTTTCAGGAACTTATAAATGCTCAAATCGGATAAATATGCAAAGAATACAGAACTCGTTACCTATGGTCCGTTAACAATATGCAAAGTAGGAGTATGGCGTCCAGTGACAGAGTATGTGTCATTGCATTGAAAATCAGTTCCGCAGAGTATGTGTCATTGCATTGGAAATCTGTATTCATTGGTAAGAGCTTCAACGTCACGCGAACCATTTAGGAGCTGTGTGGAAATCTGGTTGCTTAATCACCATAATTACTGAATATTAGGGATTTCAATGAGCCGTGCTCAGCCCGTAACTTGTTGTCTGGTGATTGGTTTTCCTCTTCGGACACCACTGATCATGTGCACCCCACAAGCCTTGGTGGGATGGAAATGCTCTGACGAAGTTGTCTAATTATAACAATTTGGTCTTTGTGGAACTCACTAAAATTCGCTTCCTTCCACATCTGGAGAACACGAAAATAATAACACCGATAAATGGTGCTCAGTATCGTGTATTATTTATGCTCTTTCATGACCTTTGCGCACAGCGTCTTTTACGTGCAGATGCTTTGATTCGCAAAAGACAGACTAATCATATTTTCACTCTTCTTTTAAAATATGAATCTGTAAAATATCCTCCTAAATTGGATAATGATTCCCTTGACATAACTGAAAATGTAGGTGGGGGTTTCTCTTAATTTCAAATTGTATTCACTGAGATACGTGTTAAAATTTGCACCTCCAGCTTTTTTTGTGTTTTGAGGTAATACAGTGAGAAGTACAATTATATTGTATTCACATTACTGGTCTCAACACAATTAAAAATAATTAAATAAATTTTATTTTCTCTATTGTTCTTAAATAAGAAGAATAGCCAGCACTAAATTTAAAATTCATTTTTCAAGTGATTGACAAACCATGTATTTAGAGTTGGGATGAATATGCTGCATATGATATAAATTTGGAGTATGTTTTCACTGTTCCGCTATGTGGTTATGCGTTTTTTAGTAACAAACATAAATGCTCTAAAACTAAACAGCTGTGTGTATATATTTAAACTACACCAAGGATTTGTAGATGCAGAAAATTAGAAAACAAAATGCATTAGCTTGCATTTCAAATCTGGCAAAATCGCGATTTTGCCTGCGCTTTTTAATAATCTGTCACTGGAAAACGTAATTTGCTTTTATAATGCAATATTAATCGTCCGCCGATCAATATGTAATCGCAGCATTATTTAAAGGGTGTTTGATCACATTTTTATACCAACATATGTATTCAAAATATATTGATCCAGTCAGGTTGAAACAAATCACGTCAAAATTGAGTGTTGTAATGTAACTCCTCGGATTCTCAGAAGATTTGCAAGACGTGTACCGATAAGAATCTTATATGTGCAGTGAATGTTTACACATTTTTAGAACGACATTCCATTAATGTAATTAATGTTTAAAATAAAACTATTCCTTTCTTAAATACTTTGTATGATAGCCTTTTCTCTGGCATATGAACTGCATCTAGATTCCGAAAATAAAAATGTATTTCTCAGAATTTGGAGTGTTAATTCTTTCCACTCCTGCTATACTGCTTTTAATGCTCCAGTCATTGTTTTCGGTTTTCCTTTACAAAGTACTTTTTCGGCAGTCCGGAGGCACAATAGTCCACTTGTGACGCATCACGAAACTTTGCAAGAATATGAACCAAAGATATGCACTTTATTTCCGCCTGTTCCTTCAGTTTTTCAAGTAACACAGTGATGGATTTTAATTCAGGAACGATGGAGTTCTACCCTTATCCTGATCGAGTTCTGCTCTTTGAAGGCTCTGTGAATAAAGGAATGTTTCTTCGTCTCTACATACACGATTAAAACATTATTTTGGTAGTATACGGCACGGAATTTAAAATTTTTTCAACTTCTCTTAACTTTAATTTGCTATTGCAAGAAAAACAAGCAATATTCAAGAATCCTGTACTGAAACTTTCTTTGAATTCTTGGAACTAATTTTCTAAGTCTTTTTCTGAAGTTTTGAGATATTAAATGAAACTTTTTTTGTTAATGTGTTTTAGATAGATCAGTGCTTCATCGATAGTCACAATACATTTCAATGCGTCTCCGACTAAGTGATATTCATCAAAAAGTCATCGACAGTCACAATAAATTTCAATGTGTCTCCGACTAAGTGATATTCATCAAAAGCTTCATCGATGACCGCAATAAATTTCAATGTGTCTCCGACTAAATGATATTCATCAAAAAGTCAACACCGTGTTCTGTGCTCACCCACGTACTTAGGAAAAATGTAGTGAGCATTATGTTTTGTTTTTATTCCTTTTTTTTCCGGATTCAGATCTCTGTTTTTAAGTTGTTTACAATTGATACAATGATTTAAATGGCTTAGCGATTGTTCTTTGTGTCGGTGGATCTTTTTTAACCCTTTAACAAGCTACAATGGATTAACTCAGAGTTTACAACGGGTGCTGAAATTAACTCGAACGAATATATTCTCTGTCTAAGAAGTGGGCCGAATGCAACTTGGACGAATTCGTTCTGGGTATGTTTAGTTCAGTGGTCCCAAAACTATTCTCATACGAGTTGCCTTAAAAATTGGAACATAAGAAAGTTGCTTTCGCCCTTAGATTTGATTGTCAGACTGCTCATTCAAAATTTGTAATTCAAAGAATCTTCTCTGACTACTTCACTGATTAAGTACTATTGCAATGGAAATGGAGATGTTCGAATCATTTATTTTTATCCAGTCGTATGATATTTGTGTCAGGGGGACTAGCCCTTCCGTATTATAATTTGGGTCATGGAATACAGAATGTAAGAAAACAAGGGAGAGCTTATCACTCTGTGACAGGTTTGTTTTTGGTGTTGCGGGGATCATAGGAGCTAAAGATAAATTGTTTTCTCATAGGTTTCGTAAAAGCCCGTCACTATGTGAACATTTCGGTTTGGAAGAACAGACTTTTCGGCATCGTGCATTTCATTCAATTTCATCAGCAGCTTAAAGAGTTAAGACCAGACACCATACTTTTGAAATAGTCGTAAATATACGTTGCTTCATTGGATATCCATTTGGCGTTCTTTTGCGAGTTAAAGTCAACGCATGACATTTCTCCCTTCGATCATTAATAATATTGTTCAGCTTACATTTTGCAAATCCATGGTTTTCACTGCGTTTTTTAATTCCAGAGTACGAATATTTCATTTAGTAAAGAGCAAAAACAACATTCTATTCACAGCTTGTTTAAGTACGAAATTTTCTGTTTTATGAATGTTCTGCTGGACCTACGGCATGGAACCAGAACTTTGATTCTAGGGTTCATTTTATAATTGGAGTAACCTGCTCATTGAAAGGATAATTCACCACATTGTAATTATTATTTAAATTAATATTTAAACTACTGAGAGAATCTAATTTCTTCAGAAATTTTGTTCCAAAAAATAAAAATTAATTTCTCCAGGAATTTTGTGTCAAATAAGAGACCATATTATTGCTTTTCTGAAAACATTTTTCGAGTTTTTATTCAAATTCGAACTGAAGTGGATATTCGACAAAAATACCTTAATATCTTTACTGCCGGTCATTACTTCGCTATTGTGTTATAACAGGAGTTTGTCATTCAGGTTCAAATTCAAGTATTTTAACCCATGTGGTGTACATTCGAATATAATTCAATAGGCTGGAATAAAATCGGCAATTCCAATGGAGTGTTTGAAAAACTAACTAACGTTGCCTTCCAAGGAATTAAAGTTCCTAGATGAATCTTGCATTAGTTCATTTCCTTGATTATCTACTACGCTAGGAACTGTATTGAATAACAGCAATTTGTTTAGAAAAATATATGGCACACAAAGGTAGAAATACGTTTACTTTATCTTTCTGAGGAAAGGAGTGCCTTTGCACATATATTATTGGAAGATATTGGTTTACTTTTTTCTAGGTACCTTAAATTTTAGTAAAGGCATAGATCACAAGATCTGAAAAACCCAACGATTTATATCTCAGCGACGCATTAAAACTTGCGTGCCTGCAAATGTTTAGCCTCCTGTGAATGCAGATAATAGTTTACTTTTGTTTATTCATTATTATTCAGAGCATATTGGTTATTGCTTACAATCTGTTACACAAGGTGGGAACTAGTTTGATTGAATCACTCTGCACGTCATAGGTTTTTGCTGAGTGTTGGTAGTAAATTTTGTTTAGAAAATGATGTCTTTCGCTACTGCATGATACTTTTATATTGGCCAAATCTGAAATTTTACTGCAAGGAAAAAGTTGTATTCAATACTATCCTTTTGTTATTAGAAATAATACATGTGATGTGTTGTTCCTGTAATTTTTTTCATATTTCATGAAAAGCGTTTCGAACACTATCTCAATATAATTTTCTATGTCTGTGCTCTCTTCCTAATACTTAGTCACCCACCGCAGTACAAGAAAATTAGAAAACCAATAGAAAGCCAACTATCCAACCAATTCTCTTTCGTCAGTCATTGGAGGAGAATAGGCTGGCAAAAAAACATGATTCTTCCGCCATACATTGAACTATAACTTCAGGCTAGCAATATCCTAGAGCGTTCACAAGTCACACAGCAAAGCGCACATATTCCATTCCTCTGACTGCAGTAATACCTGCAGAACACGTAGTCACTTCATTATCGGCAAAACATAACCCAGTTCAGCCAACCTCTGTCAAGAGAGCAACTAAAAGAAGGGGACACGGAAGACACAGCCACTGGAAGAAGCTCGACCACCAAGTGACCGAGCCAAGGAAAAGCGATGTGAATGGCCACAGTCAAAATGCGACAAGATCTCAGCAACATGCATTTTTACCGCAGCATCCAATATCATATCTTCTCATCTTAAGTATGGGGAAGGCAATCCTCTGATGTAACTTTTCTTTCCCCGTAACATGACAAGGGCTATCCAATTGCGCTCCAAGCCATAACGCCAGGCGACGGACCGGTATTCCGAAGCATATTGCAGGCGTCATAGAGTTTCTCGCCGCGGTGCAGCCACACGTGGATCCGACAATCGTGGTGTTGCAGGCAGAAGCGGGATTCGTCGGAGAAGACGATGTCGTGACATTCCGTAGTCCAGGTGCGGCGTTCAACGGCCCACTGCCGCCGCACTCGCCTGTGGTGTAACGTCATTGGTAATCGGAGCAATCGGCGCCGTGCGACACGTCGCCGCTCCCACAGACGACGTCGAACGGTACGTACTGACACAGGTTGTTGCGCGACAAACCCTAATTCCTGCGCTAATGTTCGTGATGTGGCGGTGCGAACCGTCAATGCCCGCTGCACAGCATGCCGGTCCTGTCGTTAGGTTTTGTGCCGCGGCTGCGGCAATCGCTCACGTCGGTCCGTCCGTCCCTCCTGCACCCACCGAATCCATAGTCGCCTCACTGTGACTGAATGTCGTCCCACACGGGCGCCGATGTCTCGGTACGATAAACCGCTGTCGCTATAAGCCACTATTCGTTCTCTGTCGAACTCCGAAATGTGCTGGAATGACTGCCGTATTCTGCGACGAGGCATCAGGAAGCTTGCCACGCACAGGTCCGGCAGCACAACTCACTTCCACTACTTACAGCCCGCCTTCTGTGCCCCCTTTTTATAGTGCTTCTCGGTGGCGTGCTGGGCGCACATGATTTGCATATGTCTTGCAATGCTAATCGTGTGCATGTCCTCTTGCGGGCGACGCATGCTGCGAATGTCTGGCCAGTCGGATGCTTCTTTCTTGGTGTTGCATTTCGCTTGGCCAGCAGTTTATATACCGATGAGCTATTATATTATTAGAAACCCAAACGTAGAGAAATGATCACGCCTTGAGATGGAACGTTGGCGCAGGTGAAATTCCCAGAGCAGTATATATACAACCCAGGACCAGCTTTTTGTTACTAGAGTGATCGGAGTCAGAATGGGAAAAGTTGCCGATTTAAGCCCCGACTGTTGTATAATTGCAGAATGGTTAAATTTATCTTATAATTTAGCTCAGACTATTGTAAAATTGCATAATAGTTAAATTTATCTTATAATTTAGCTCAGACTATTGTAAAATTGCATAATGGTTAAATTTATCTTGAAGGTCTATTTCAACAGATACCTGGTCAGTTAGGTTGCAAAAAAAGCACGAAGTAAAATTAGTACACACAAACAGCCATGCGACACATAATAATCACACTCAATATAGACTGAAGTTCCAGAAAAACTGGTACAGACGAGCTTATGCAAAATGCATAGCAACGTCACCTATGCGCGTACTCGGTTGCGTCCGCCAGTGCGTATATAAAGCGATAGACATCCTTGCCAGCTGTCAGAGCTTATTTCGGCATGAGAATGGCAAGTAATAATGATTTAAGCAATTTTCAATACTGTGTCATAGTTGGCGCTCATGAAATGGGCCATAGTATTTCGGAGGTAGAAACGAAGTTCGGATTTTCACGGACGACCATTGCTAGGGTGTACCGTGACTACAAGGATTACGGCAAAACCTACAACCTGCGATACCAGTATGCCCGTAAAAAGACAGTGGGTGAAGTGACCATTGTCGGTTGTCAAGAATCGTTTCTCGCGAAAGGCGTACAACACTGTCGTATGTATCATTGGATTTCAATGATGGAGCCTCAACAAACATCAGCGTCCGGACTGCGCAAAGTAACCTGCGCGATATGGGCTTTGGAGCCGACCCCAACTCAAGTCTCTTTGATGGCAGCACGACACAGAGCTATGCGCCTCGCTCGGGCAGGGCAACGCCGCCACTGGACACTTGATGACTGGAAATAAGTAGCCTAGTCTGACGAGTCGCGTTTCCAACTGCGTTGGGCAGATGGAAAGAATAGTGTGTGGCGCAAACCCCATGAAGCCATGGATCCCACCTGTTAACAGGGAACTGTACCGGCTGGCGGGAGGTCCGTAATGATATGGGGTGTGCTTATCTGGACTTCACTGGGACTCCTGGTACGCGTACAAACGTCTATGACCGGCCAACGCTATGTGCGCATCTTTTCTGACGATGTACGCCCGTTCTTGTCTTGCATTCATGCTGATGGGTTGGGCCTGTTCCAACAGCACAATGCACCGCCACACAAGTGTCGAGACGCCACATTATGGTTAGAGGAGCATTTATCTGAGTTTCGGGTGTTGCCATTTCCACCCCAGTTCCGAGATCTGAACGTGATAGAAGCCATTTGGGATGCCATGCAACGCGCTATCTCACACAGGAATCCGAGACCTCGGAATACACCCAAATTGTGGAACGCTCTGCAGGAAGTATGGTGTGCATTGCCTACAGCATATTTCCAGAAGGTAGTGGAGTCCACGTCTCGTCTCACGCCTGCAGTCCTGCGCCCCTGTGGGGGATCTACCAAGTATTGGACTGGTACACCAGTCCAATACTTGGTAGATCCCCCACATTAGACTGGTCCAATACTTGGTAGATCCCCCACATTAGACTGGTCTAATACTTGTTAGATCCCCCACATTAGACTGGTGTGGCTTGTGGGGTGTTCGAGTTTCGCTGTAGTGATTAAGCATCAAAAGTGGTACCCAGATGTCTTAACGACGAACCGTCGTTCAACCGTGCGTTGTCCACAGCTCACTGATGCCAGAGGGGAGCGGAGTCTATCGACCATTATTCACATTGGCCTAAGATCATCAAAATTGGAATGTGGAAGATTGGAAGAAAGTAGCAAAGTCTGGCGAATAAAGATTTCAAGTGCATCACGCAGAAAGCCGAGGGGGGGGGGGTACGCTGATTACCAAGGGAAACAATGAAGCTATGGAAGCTACGGAACCGGGATGAACTGTTGGGCAGAAACTGGCCAGCGGCGGCGGTGTTATGCCTTGGCCGATGTTTTTTGGGGACACTTTAAGCCTCGTTATTCAGGTATCTGAACATCGTTGTAGACCAAGATCACCGATTCATGGTAATTGGTTTCCCTACTGTTGATGGCCATTACCAACATGCCTCACTGCCAGAAGCGTGAAGGAATGGATCGACGAACATGCTGTTTTGTTAAACAGCATGTTTTGTTTTGTTAATGTCTTACCCTCCTCCAAATTTATTTGATATGAACCCAATCGCACATTTGTGGTTCGATTTGGAAAAGCGGGTTCGTGCTAAATCACCACGACTCCAAAGTGAACGGGTAACGGAAGATCTGCTGTGGGCATTATGGTACCGGATACCACAGGGTGCTTATCGCCACCTCATCGAATTGATGCCGCATCGGGCGGCCGCTGTTTTGTGGGCTAAGATGGGTCTTACTGCTTATTAGGTAGGTGGTCATAATATAATGAATCATCGATGTATAAATCTAAAGCGCTGAGGCAATTATCAAATAAATAATATGTGCTATCACACTGAGGGACATGAATGTAACTTGTCATTTCTGGTTTTAGTTTGTGCTTGAGAAAGTTTTTGCAATATTTCTGTAAAATTTATACGCTCATGTTAAATTCTCTTGGTTAACGCATTCCAAACGTTTAGTCAGTAACGTTTGTTAATTGAACAGAACGAGGTCAAGCACGAAAATGTTGAGATATTCAAATTGAACAAACTTAGTAATAGAACACGGTAATCATTGCATAACTTACAACTGTGCTTGACACAGAAGGGTAGTGAGACATTTACTGATAATAATCTCCAGAATAAATTCAATTCTCTAGAATTTATATTTAAAATTTTTAAATAAAAAAAAACTAATCATTGTTTGAACTGTATACTGTTGAAGTTATGTATTTACATACGGAACAAAAATTTTTGCTCCTAATCTTAATAGAAAATCTATTGAAAATCATTTTGTATCCATTATCATATACGGTATGAAGTTCTATGATCCAGCAGTATCACATTTTACATGTGTGTGCTTGTGTTGTTACGAAAATATGTATCGTAGTAAATAAGATTTTCGTATGTATTACAGACTGACTTATACTTTCCTCACTTTGCTCCACGAAACGTGCCATACAATAAACTGGCACCTCGAAATGTATACAGTATATAAAAAACATGAGATCTTCCACCAAGGGCGAAAATTCACGTACTCTAAAAAATAACAGTTGAATGCCAAAACACATTTCTGTACACACCATTTTAATCCGAATACACCAAACATCAGTTTCTTTTCGCAATAAAACAAGATGTAAGAGTCGACAAGTTTTTTGGTCAGTAATACACAGCAGTGGCGAATAAAATGACATTCCCAACTAGATTTGTCGTTACAACGTTGAGAAACATATTTTCGATGTCTTTAAACAAGCTAATGGCCAATACTTCAGCTATCTTATAGGTTCAGTTAAAATGTTTAATACCTAACGGCTTTACTGAAACAGCACTCACAAGCAAGCTTTACTAAATCTCATCGTTTCACAACTTAAGCGCAATATTCACATCAGCAACAAAATATTCACAATGCGTTTTTTTAATGTAAGGACTACATTCCATTCCATTTTCAGGTAAATATTTCGCCATTTACTCAGAAATTTTTGAAATCAATGTTTTGCAGATACTTCCTTTCGCACAAGGAAACTGATTTGAACAATTTACTAGCAATTTTGATGTGTAACGTATGACGAAAAAGACAAAATTTTGCTACTCAACCAATTCTACAAATTTACTTCAGGGACGCATTACGTTTAACTAATATAAGCCTTTAGAAATCAGGTATTGAGAGAGGAGAAAAATACTCATGTCATCAAGTAGAAAAATTCATCTTTATGACGTCTCAAAAAACGGCGTCTGCTCTCCACTTCCTTGTATGTCTGATTGGGAAAATATCTTTTATGTGCGTCTGTTTAAATACTTGGCTCGACAAAAATCTTGTTTCCGCTTTGATTTCTCTTACCATGAAAAGCTAATAACATATAGTTCTACAATTTAACATAGTATCTGTTTGTAAAAATGCGCTGATCTGAAGAGAATGTGTGCGCACGTATTTCATTAATCTCAGATTTTACCAAACTTGCAACAACTTTGAACAGATATATTTTAAAATCTATTGTACCGCACTTTAACATAATTAAATTAAAGGAATACATTGAAGTCATTCCACTCCTGTTGGTAATCGCTTACCAGCTTAAGTAATTATATTAGGTTAAGATAATAGGAACTTCTTTGCTTAATATTTGGACATGTAATAATGACCGCACTTTAGAAGCATGAATAAAATACAGTAGTAAAGAAAAATATCTGTGATGGTTCGTTTAGTCTAGCTGGGCCACTAGCGATTGCCAAGGCAATTCTTTTTACTCCGCATACTACAATAATATTTTTGTTGGCACTTCTGGTTTTGTGAACGGTTGCAAAAGGAATGGTATTTGAGAAACGATTCAGAGGCCGATCCTTTCGTTTAAAGCAATTTTCCATTAATAAATCAGGCAGAGTTTTCTGATCGTGACACACAAGTAAATTTTTTATGTCCACTCGAAACCAATTCTAACTGATTAATTCAAGAAACCGGCTCTTTTACTGTGTCCATTCCTATCAGGAGAGATTCGATCCCGACTGTTACACTTCGCAGATTCATTTCTTTTTCAATGAATCAACAGTGTGTGGCTCATATTTACCTCAAAGCGGAAAACAGCCCATACACATTTGCACATGACGTCGCAGTAGGATCAGGTGCTTTCTACAATTCGAAGACAGACTTTTAACTTCGGACCTAGTGCGAACAAGTTACAGTTGATCACTATACAGCGAACTTCCGTTTAGCGAAATGTTCTATTTAACAATATTCTCCGTTGAACCTTGACTCCGAACGACATTTTCAGATAAATTTATCTCCATATTACGAAATCAATTTCTATACAACTAAGGTTTTTCGACTAAAAGTTATTATATTTTGTGTGTGTGTGTTCACAGATTTTCTTCCCTAATTATCACGCTGATGGGAACAAAGCGTCGTTAGGCTTGTTCCATCATCAAAGTTAATCTAAATTAAAAACTCATCTGTGCTTTGTCCCTTTTATAAATTGCGATTCACCGCTATTCAGTTTTTTTCGTAAAACACCCAACTCTGCTTTTGTGTCATAATTATAGAAATATTTCATGCACTGTTGATATATTATAGCTTGCAGAATTTAAAAGATTGGATTGCTTTCAAGGGTATTTAGTTCTTTGGGGAAATAGACTTTTCATAACGTCAAGAAAGCCATATATAATGCTTCGTTTACACTATTACGAGCTATTGTTAAGGACACGAGAAAAAATATTGCAAACGTTTAGGTCGATCTGTATGACCTGCATCTTTGACTGGCTAAAATGTTACCAAATGTTGCTGACCTTGTCGGCAAAACTTGGTATATGAGTTACAATATGTCGTTTACTCAAAATTACATTAGAACGAAATTGTTAAAGACTATCGAATAACAACAACAATAAAGAAAATTCTGCTGTGCAAACTCAGGATGCCTTTACTGATAATGAAATTTTCTTTGCCTTATATGAATGTTTCATAAATGGAAGAGTCACTAGTTGTATGAAATATTATGTCTTCTTTAGAAGTTGCATGCTTCATTGGAGAATTAAAACTTTTAAATGTGTGAAGAGAAATTCAGAAAAAAACGCAAATTCATGCACAATGCTGCCAGAATATCTCTTTCTTTGGGAACAATAAAATTGGACAGAATGCAAAAGGAAAGAAGCTTTCAGCACGAGTTCGAGAAAAAAGAATTGGTCGCTAAATATTTTTTACCATGAGGTCGGAATAAAGAAATATTGTGATGACATTGCAGCACGATCTGGAAAATACGTTTTGTCCATACTCATTCCAATTAAGGTTCCTATGCAGCTAACGAAAACAACTTTTATCACAAAGCCAAATATCGGTTAAACCAAATCCAAAAATTAACTCGATGCCAACGCAGGAACTGCAAAATAAAAATGAACAATAAACAAAGCAAGAAAGGTGACACCGAATATTAGTTCAGAATGAACACAACTTTCAATCCCTCTCGACACAAAACAAATATTCGAAAGCATGTTCCTATAAAGCTAAACAATTGAGTTAGAGAAACTATACGCTTACACTACTAAGTGGAAAATACGCATAAACTAAACTAAGCAATGTGAACTGGTGTGTTTCATTTTCGATGGAATCCGTTACAGATTCCACAGAAAATGAAACACACCAGTGCACCCTACCCCTAATAGAAGCTGAAAAGAGTGTTACAAAGATTAACAAATTGTGCGCAAAATATTTCGAGTTGAAGAAGATATAAGAGGCAAATTAGCAAACGGGATATTCAAATGAAGCATTTGTAAGAAAACCGAATATTTGGCTGTATATACTTAATGAGATTTATCGGAAACCGTGTACGTTACTGAAAACTAATTTTCACAGAAAAAATATTATAATACATTAATTTTCTGTTTTGCTTTTGATTTAGTTAGGAATAATATTATTTCAATGTACGTGCGTAATTGCAGCTCATCAGTAAATTGATGTGTGTTTCAAGAAGTAATACAAATTTATGCATTCTTTCTCTTTTAACAAATGAAGCCTCTCAAGGTTTTAAGTTTTGAAACAATATTTATCTGTGTGGTGCGTTCGTTCTCAAGGAATCAGTTTTCTCGGGTCTCCATTTAGGCCATTTTACCAAAAAAACCTCGAAATTTACTATTTGAAAACCAACTGCACATCAGAGCGTAGTGTTCTTTTTCTTTCGTCTGTTGGCGCCATTACTGTACTTGAAATGAATTTTAATCATCTTACAATCATTAAGCTAGGAATGTGAAACGTCTCAATCAAGTAAGCCTCTTAGAATAGACGGGCAGAATAAGGAAATTCTCGTGATGTCATTTCATTTGGACCGGTATGGGATCCTCTCTTTTAAACACAGAAGTTTCTAATGTCAACCGTTCTTGTTATATTCGTATATTCCACTATATTGACAAAAGTCACCAGATACCCCTTCAAAAGAAAATGAAGGGATCCGCTCCATTGTTAATATACAGGTATAGCTTCAAAGGGTATAAAACAAGTCTGCAGTTGTCCACAATAATAACGCACTGTGAGGTTGAGAGAAAATTTCAAGACGGGATAGAACTAACTTAGAGAAAGGAAATATTGTTGGGTGTTATATTAGTGGGTTGTCTATAAGAGAAACCGAGAGGCGTTTAAACGTACCCAAGTCAACTGTTGTGGATGTAATGAATAAGTGGAAGACACGTGGCTTGCCTAAAGCAGCAAAACTTTTCGGCTGGCCAAAGTAAATCCGTAATATAGGACGTCGAAACTTCAGGAGATTCGTTACAGCTAATCGACGGAGTACTGCACAATATCGCTGTGCACGTGAGTAAAAATTCTAGAACTTAGTTATAAACACGTACCATTCGCAAAGAACTTCATTCCATGGGTTACCGTGGTCCTGCGGCTGCTCATAAGCCTTCCATCTCCACTTGCAATGCTACTTGTCGTTTAGCATGGTGTAAAAATATTTATTGTGGACCTTAGATCAATGGAAACCGGTCCTATGGACTGATTAATCCAGAGACACGATCCATCAGGCTGATCTCCGTGTGAGGGTATATCGGCAGCCAGGGAAACGCTGTTTACCACAGTGTACTGTTCCTTTGGTCAAGTTTTGAGCTGGCAGTGTACTCGTGTGGGAATGTTTTTCGTGGTATGTTCCCGGCCTATTGTTTATAACGAAGTGAATTTCTCCGTCATTTCTGTCCACGCCAGGATTCGAACCCGGATCCCCTCATTCCGGAATAAGTCACTCTACCAATTGAGCTACGCGGACGTTTTATTCTGATTCCTATCTGCCTCTATGTCGTGTGCGTCCTTCTGGCAGGTACGTCACATCTCCTGGTACGCTACATGTTTACCGTGGACAAACCTATTTACCAGCACGTCTGCCTTGATATTCTGGACAATTATTCCCTACCAAAGCTGTGGCAATACGGTGGAACCGAGTCTTGTTGGTGACAGCAGCATAATACACCGAGCCATAAAGCAATCTCTGTTACAGCATGGTTTGATGAGAATTCCGCATCGTGTGTGAACTGGCCAGCAGAGAGCCCTGTACTAAATCCCATAGAGCACCTATGTGATGAATTAGAGCCTCGCATAAGAAATTTGTAACTCAGACCTACTACGAAGCAACAGTTAGCTGCAGCATTATATACTGAACGGAAGCACATGCCTATCGCTGTGTTCCAAAACCTTGTCGAAAGCATGTCTCGAATTTTCGACGATGTCATAGTCATGTTGACTACGTCATAGTTTTGGGACACGAAGACTTTGAAGAACTAGCATCTAAGATATATCCACCCAATTTAAAACTTATAAAAACTAAGGGACAAAATAATAAAATAGATCTTTTGGACGTGGAAATAGATAGCCAGCAAGGTGGCTTATTAACTACAGTTTTTGATAAATAGAACACGTATTCTTTTACCATAAATTTTTACATTAATTGGAATTCAAACATTTCTATCTCAATATATCGAAATGTTATCATTTCACAGTTCCACAGGATTATGGATATTTGCAATAATTCAAATAAGTTGACCGTTGAATTGTGTAATCTGTGGAGAAGACTCTGCAAGAATGAACTACCAATTAGGTTTATTACAAAATTATTCAAGCAGCCACTTGTTGATTCCAGGGCCAAGAAGTTCTTCGAAACTCGTCAACAATTACAATTTTCAGACCTTATTAATATAAGCCCTACCCATTTAATAACTTAGGTTGCTAAATGCCACTTGGTGGGCTGCTTGTGGCTAATTATTTACTAATTTACTTTATAGGTTTCTTACACAGCTTGCACCTATTTGTATACTGCTGCGGATTTCCACTCACGATATGAATCATGTGGTCGGGTTTTTTCACTTTCTGTCAAATGGTCTTTGTATATAAATCTGTATTTCTAGTGATTCAATAGATTAGTCTTTATCTGCTGTCTCCCATGAACTCGGGAGCACCTCAGGGGGTCTTTGGTTATTCCGGCTTTTGCTGAGTTTCTAAAGGACATCATCCACGGGACGGTGTTCCTCTGATGAGATCGGCTCGAGAGGTTTGGTTTTTGGTTATAATGCTTTTTTAAAACTCTCTGTATTAATACTGTTTTTCTTTTCCATTGTTTTTTTTTTTGAAATTTTGGTTTGTAGTGGTATGTTTTTAACGATATAATATTATTTGGATATCATATATATATATATATATGATATCCAAATAATATTATTAACATAATATTTGGATATCATATATATATATATATATATATATGATAAGAATAAAATTTGTTTTAATATATTTTGTTCTTGGTAGATTAAAGGATGCAGTACCTTCTCCTAGTGAATTGACACATTTTTTCAGTTGTCACCTATTTATGGAATTTATATTCAAGACGTTAGTTGGAATTTTTTGTGTACGAAAATATGCTATTGGGAACATTGCTGTGTTCAGTACGGAGTAAGCTATTCGAAAAACAGCCCAGTAATGGAAGACGTGCATTTAACCTCACAACATTTTACACAGATCACTTAAAAAGTCATTAAAATATCATAACTTTTATTTTGAACATTAGAATTCATATCCACTATGTAATGAGTTGCAAACTAAAGAGAAATTCAGTTATCGCTGCGCGTTAAATTTGTTTTCTATTGGATCTTTTGATATATGACGTAACACTTTCTCGTGTGCATCCGATTTAGGAAAGTTATGCATTTTAGAAAGTCCCTTTGCAATGAGATTTTGCTTCTCCCCCACTTTTTGTGGATTAGATCTTATACAGTATTCAATATCAATCGTATGTACGGACGGAGGGATGAATTTTCTCAGAAATGCAATCCAAATGTGTTAAATAATATTTCTGCTACTGGTATGAGTGTTCTGCAGGTTATATCTTCCTTGTTTTAAAAATGTCGACTTTGAAATCTGAATTACATTGCAACTAACATTTTATGTTGATTTTACCAAGTTATGGGATCAAACGTCTGTCTGTTCTACATTTTTTTACTTTGCATGATTGAATTACATCTGACAAAGCTATTTGCAATTGACGTGTCTAAAAATTTTAGGTAAATATCTAAGTTATATTTATATGTGTAAAATGATTTAAACGAAAAACATAATATTTGGATACACTGAGGAAACTATATTATATGAAGTGAATCATTACTTAAGAATTACAAAATAATTAGCAACATGTATGAAGGAAGTTACACCAACAAAAACAGTATAAACCGGCCATGCCTCGTCCGACGCTAGGTCCCATATAAGTGCAAGACCACTGCACCAGACCATCCATGTACTGGAACGCAGTGATGGAATTCTGGCACAAGGTTCATATAAGTGCGCACTTTTAGTTCGCCTAATTAGCTATTGATATTTGTTTTATAGGACAAGGTATGTACTTCTATAAGAGGTGAAACAGGCTATTTACGACTTTTCATCATGCTGATGGAAAACTGAATTATGCAAGGCAAGGCAGTTTTATTTTATCGAGGTTTAACGATAAGCACGAACTTAAACCAGACCAAATTTGGCAGGATGGAGAGTGGCATCGTTTCGAAAGAGGCCGTATTAGAATGAAATAGGGAATCCCCTAACAGCAGTCAGGTACGCGGAGACGGAAATTATACTAATAAAATTTTGAGAAAACTTAAAATTTGTTCAAACGTCTAAGCAAATCATTAAATCTCATGATTTTTCATACCTTCTGATTTTCATACTACACAAAAGTACGGCAATCCAAATTCTGGTCAATCATTTAAAACAAAGAAAAAGTATTTCTTTGAGTAATTCTCAACACAAAAGGGAGTAGTATTTACATTATAATATTTTTCCTTATTCGGAAAAAATTAGAATTATATCTTTTGTGTAGAGATTTAACCCAAGTTTAGTAGTGCTATTCACACCTGAAAAAAAGTTGCTGCACTTCTTAAAAGTAAGTCAAAGTTTTCATATAAATATATATAATCAACTTTCCAAATAAAATAGTGATAATACTTCTTTAAGCGTTATACATATACACGTTTGAGTTAAGCTATTCTGACGACCAGCCAATATCGAGATTAACCGCCTTGTGCAGCGCGGACACCATCTAGACAGGGATCTCAAAAAGGGGCTGGAAGGTGTTCAAATGTATGTGAAGCCATGCTGACTGCAGCGCATCTGCCAGCTGCTGGAGGGTGCGTTGTGGAAGATCCATAGAGCTAACATAACGATTGAGCTGATCCCACAGATGCTCAATTGGTTTTATATCTGGGCAATCAGGTAGCCAGGAAAGTACATTAAATCTCCATCGTGCTCTCCAACCCCTCTCGGAAGATGTTAGCTGTGTGAAACGTCGCATTGTAGTGTCGAAGATCCCATCCGCAACAGGCAAGACATTCAGCATGTATGGGTGTACGTGATCTATAAGAATGGATTCATAACGAAATCGGTCCATAGTGAATTCTACAGGTATGAGTGGACCAAGGGAATACCACGAAAACATACCGCAAACCATAACGCTGCTTCCACCAGCTTGTGTTCTTCCAGCAGTGGTTGCAGAGTGTTTGTTCTCCGGTGTTTCTTGCCTTATACGCCAACTTCCATATGTTCGATGAAGCAAAAAATATGACCCATCGGATAAGGCAATCATTTGCCAATCAGCCGAGGTCCATCCAATACCGTTAGCATAGGAGCAGTGACCATCCGTCTGCAACGTAGCCCCATACACAACAGGGTACGCTGAACTGTCGTTTTAGACACACTTCCGGTACCCACCTGGTTCATTGGGTAAGGGATTTTTTCCACTGTAACGTGTCGATCTGCCCTCACGCACCTTCGCAGCCGACGTTCGCCTCTCACATCAATAGCACGCGGTATTCAGCAGTTTTCACGTCGTTTATTTCCCATGGTGCCATTTCTTTAATCACGGTACACTTTAACCACAGCAGCACGTGAAGAGTTCAGAAAGTGTGCTGTTTCAAAAATACTGCCACCGCTGACCCGAAAGCCAATATTAATTGCTCTTTACATATCTAATAAATTGCTTCTTTTATCCATGGCTGCAACGGGTGATATGTTTTCAGAATGACTACAGCCCTCCAAGCCAGCTCACAAAGCGTGCCTTGTTTCATTGGCTACACGCTGTTGACGTCAAAAGTAGAAGGTGGTCACACTAATTTGACTCGATTGTGTATTTGCTTCTAAACACCGGACTGAAAAAATTATTTCATTCTTCGATTTCATTTAGGTCAAAAACTATTTTAAGCGTAGCAACTTTTCCAAGTAATCCATAGACTTTCCGTTAGAGGGCGTAAACGTAAATCTGCTTCTAAAACGCCGATTTGAAAAATTATTTCTTTGCCGGATACAGCTTCGGATGGAAAATGCTTTGCATATCATTTGTGATATTTGGTAAAGAATGGTTTGGCCATTAGGAGGTGTAAGAGTTAAATTCCGCTTCTGATACATTTGCAGAAAAAGCTGATCGTCTGAAATCTCGATTGAAAAATTTTTTGCGTGGACTGATAGCACTCACGACGATAAACCTTTTCCTAATATTTTTATAAATAATTCATAGTTTTCTCCCGGTGGCGTAGATATTTATCTCGTTTGTGTCAATGCATGTGCTTTTAAGAATCCGATTTGAAAAATTCCTTCTTGGATAACGCTCCTGGTGCAGAATTTTTTCATATACTTTCAGAATTTTCATGGAATTCATAGGCTTTCCAATAGGAGGCGCAATGGTAAATTGCGTTTTCCTCGATATATCTAGTATTAAATCTGCGATTTGAAAATTTCTTCCTGTATCGCATACAGCTCCTGATGGGAAATGTTTTGCGTATAATTTAGAATATTTGATAAAGAATGGTTTAGCCACCATCTAAAATACTTTCTCCTTAAAATAATCTATGTTTTCCGCCAGGGATGGTAAATTCATAGCTTAGTTTTCTGCTTAGCAGTTCATCTCATGGGTCGATGTGAAAAATTCTTTGTTTGTTTGAGAGCTTTTCCGCTGAAAAATGTTTGTCATATAATTTCGAATTTTTCTTAATGCACAATTTTGCCACCAGGGGGCGTTAGCTCACATTTTCCTTTTTACAGTAATATTTTCGGGACTAAAAACCCGATTGAAAAACATTTTTCTTCTGTCAGAAACTATTAAGTCCGCAGACTCTGTGTTCGTATTTTCTTCACGAAATAATGCACAATTTCGTTGCTGGAGGCGCAAAAGCTTAATCTGTTTTCTAAATATCTCTGCTTCCATATATCAGATTTGAAAAAAACTATTTCAACATCTGATGCTGTTTACTTTGCAGAACACTCTAGGCTAGCATATCAGGCATTTTGTAGTTCACATTTCTGTCAGTAAGTGATGTTGGTCTACTTAAGTTTGCAGTTGTGTCACAGCTTCCAAAATCACTATTAAGAAGTTTCTTTTTTACTGTATGACATCGACTACCATAGATATGTGGGGCGTTATTCTCACTAAATAATGCTCCATTTGAAGCGCACCGTCAGTCTGCTGAAACAGTACGGCTGCTTGTGAAAAGGCTTTGTTCGTTAGGATGAGTGGGACGAATTACTCCCTGGAGTATTACCTCAGAGAAAGTGTAGGATGTTTAGAGTGGGTTTTCTCTAAAATCCTCAATATTTCGGCGCTTTTAGAGAACCCAAATTCTCTGGGTTCTTAGAGAGCACTTTTCAAAGATCGTTATCTTGAACATCATCCGCTATATGATTCTAGACATTCTGAAATTTTTAAACACGTGGTTTTCATTTGTTTCCATAGTTTTGAATGCCAGTTTTTGTCTCTGTTTTCCACGAGCTAACGAAAATATCGCCGATAATTCTTGTCTGGCACCTTGCGATAGTGATTGTGAACTGTTTAGAAACTCACAATCGTTACTTTTTCTCAGAAATCTTAAACTATGTAATTCATTTTGCTTTCCATATCGAATGTCATCACATTTTTTCTTTGGCGGACTGACCTTATAACTGGAAGACGTGCTCATTTCCTTTGACATCTCTGCTTTTTTTTCGGAATATACATCTTCATCGTCACTACTGACTGTTTGCAGACACAAGTGAAGGTGCAAATAGATGCATTGTTTTTAGAATGTAGATGCTGTGATTGGAAATCAGATAACTCACCAAAAGGAATTAATATAGCTGTCCACTATCATGGCATGTAATGAGACCCGCTAGAATGAATGTCTTGGGAAAATAGAGTAAGATGACGAATTCCGCTGTAAATCGCCCTCCCAGCTTTTACCTTTGGAATATAGAGTCCAATCTTGTGCATGTGTTGTTTCTTTTCATGATGACGAAATTCTTTAGTTGTAGCATTACAGCACAATGGAGATGGAAAATTACTTCGCCTGTCTACTAAATGTTCCACAGTCTGTTCTTACCGAATTAAATTTCAGGGAGAAACTGCATTTTGAGTTACAGGGAGAAACTGCCCTTGCACCCCGGAGGAGGGAAGCAAATGCTGAGCATGGGAAATTTCTTAAAGGTAATAGAGCAGTAACGCCCCTTTGTCTTTTTGACGGTATTTGAGGTTGGCCCAGAGACGGGTGAATGCGCAGTACGCTACGCTTTCCTAAGATATATGACATGCTGTTTATCTGTAACGCTATGGTTAAATCCCACACGGTCTGGTGGACGACTGCCTTTTCTCCTCTGCCAGGTTTCTCGCCACAAAGAACCTATGTCTTCAAAATTTCGGGTTATTTTGCGTAAACTATTTGCAGTGAGAGACCCAGTTTTAAGCTCTTAATGTTCTGAACGTGCGCAGTGCAGTTAAGGCCCGGCATTTATATTGGCAAGAAAACTTCCGGGAAGTTCAGAATCTTTGGTGGGTAATGTTATTGCGCTGTAAAACTTTGAGCATACACCTACAATTAAATGACAGATTCCCTAGGTGTCTCCTGTTATATCAGCGACTTTTTAAGCATGCCGGATTACGAGCACTCGAAATTTGAATACTTGAACCTCGGTCGCACGCATAACTGCATCTTGTCATTCTTACACATGATCTTAGTTCCACTGAACGACAATAGAAGGGTTTTTGGAAACAAAACTTGTGTTTACGTAAAGTAGATATCTTCTTAATTTTGAAGACTTTTCCAGGAATAGTTTGAATGTTAGTGCTCTTCGAAATGTTAATTTAATTATCAATACCCAGTATATCAATAATCGCCGAAGTGATTAACACAACAAAAACGAAGGGACTACCATAATCAGTGATGCCTACAAGCGGTTTACTATTTTCTATTGTAGACTTCACTAAGGTGGTTCCACCTAAAACCTCTGCCTTATGTTTCCAATGGCAAAATGTCTTTACATATTTTCTTCGCAATTAATGTACTCCCAAAGATGAAAATTTGCACATCGATAAAACTAACTTTAAGATTTAGCATGGGATACTTAATACTTGCTAAAGCATAACCATAATTATATTTAAAATCAATCATTCACTATTTGAGTAATGTTGAGACCTGTTGATAGATGGCGCGAACTGTACATTAATGACGTCAGTAGACAAACAAAGGGTGGATTGCTTGATTATGATTATGTTTTAGCAAGTATTAAGTATCCCATGCTATATCTTTAAGTTAGGTTTATCGATCTGCAAATTTTCATCCTTGGGAATTCATTAATTGAGGAAAAAATACGTAAAGAATTTTAACCATTGGAAACATAAGTCAGAGATTTTAGATGGAACCACCTTAATTATGAAATTCCTTGTTGGTATTTTATACTCATTATCCTCGTCTACTGTGCAAACAAAGCAAGCCATTTTTTGTTGGATGTTTTTTCTAAGTGGTTTATATTTTTGGAGTGTCTAACACTACGGTGTCTTGTGCAAAGAGGTGAAATATTTCATAATGCATTACATATTTCAACTTTTTTTCTTGCATCAGAGTAATTATCAGTAGTATGATACAAAATGTTTTATATAAATATATATATATATATATTTTATAATTTCTCTTCGCTTAGCAAGTTATGTTGAAAATACGTTAAAGTGGTCATTTCAGCCACTGCACTTCAAAATTTATGCAACTCTATATCAATTGATATTTTAATCGTGATATTGCAGTACCTTTTTTTCAAATACTCAGTATACTGTTCAGTTTAGGTAAACCGAAATCATTTTTCGTATAATCTGCAATCAATAAAATTCAGCAGAAGGTTTCGCCAGAAATTCGGTACACATGATGTTAATTACGAAACGTACTATAGTACACAAAATGTTCTATTCACGCGATGACCCAGCGGGCCAAAGTAATGAGGAAAAAAACGATATTAAAAAAAACTGTCATTTTGAATTGCTTTTTGTACTCTCAAGTGAATTAAGAGTAAACTTATTAGGGTTTTTTTCAGCATTACGGCACTTCCATGGTTAGATCTTACAGCTAACTAAGCAGAGATACTGCACCCAGAAGAGTGAGGAACCCTGTGCTCTCTATAGCTCATAATCATCCGCGAAACATAGTATTTTCTGCCAAAGTGTACGTAACTGAACACACACACACTGCTTCCTAACTGTTAGAGGAAACACACCTTAGTATAGCCTTACCTTTCCAGTTATCAATTATTTGCTGATAATTCTTTATTCAAATACAAGACATCACCTGGCAACTACCATGAGAAATTTTTTTCGGCAGGATCGTTATTTTTTTTTTAATCTGTAAAATTCACATCAGCAGATAATCCCCGCAACATAAATTTAAAACATATTTAACAAATAATTGGCGGATCATATGAAGAAATATACGGTACGTTATACTGTTAAGTTTCTTTCCATATTTCCACAATGGGCGAAATAACTTTCAACGCAATCCAGTCATTTAAATGCTGCAAGCTATACTACACTGAAGAGCAATTGAATTATAGACAGCTGGTGTTATGCAACTGTGGCGCTGTGGGCGGCCCTGTAAACGGAAACGACATGACGTATGCAGCGATCCGACAATATAAGGAGTGATGCGAGGGGAATCAGTAAGGGTCGGACGCAATATAGGTAAGACGAAGGATCTAAGCGCATTTGATTGTGGGCAAATTGTCTGGGCCCGACGAATGGGTCACACCATCTCGGAAGTCGTGCAGGCACTGGGAATTTCACGAGCCGCTGTGTAACGGGTGCACCGTTAGCACATCGAATCCGGTAAAACCGTCCCTGCAAGGGCTAATTGCCGTGGACAACAGCGTGTGGATGAGCGGTGTCATCGTCAGCTAGTTCGCATTGTAACAGCGGATAGACGGGCCACAGTTCAAGAAATCACTCGGTATTTTAACGCAGGTGCACAAAAACGTGTAAGCAGCCACACCATCCAGAACCATTTCTTCGCAATGGGGAACAGAAACCATCGTGCCACGAAGGTACCGCTGCTGACCGCACATCACAGGATGCAAAGATTAGCATGGCCGCGGGAACATCGCCACTGGACCCTAGACATGTGGGAACATGTTGCATGGGCTGATGAGTCGATATTCACATTAGTACATGCGGATGGCAGGATACGAGTACGGCGCAAACCACATGATGCGGTGGATCCTTCTTGCCAGCAGGGTACAATTCAAGCTGGTGGGGGTGGCATTCTCGTCTGGGAACTGTTTACGTGGACTGAAATGGGACCCGTGGTACGTGTGACATCGTCCCTCACAGGTCAACGTTACCGGGATATCCCGGACAACCATTTGCTCCCCTTTGTGCGTCTTCAACATCCCACTGGGGACCTCATCTTGCAACAATACAATGCACCGTGCTTCCGCACCCGAATTGTATCCGAATGGTTGGATGAACACTCCACCGACGTGACCTAGCTTCCTTGGCCAGCTAGATCACCTGACCTCAATCCCATCGAACACATCTGGGATGCCATCGAGAGAGATGTTCGAGGCTCTGACTCCCTTCACAAAATCTTCGTAAACTGTGGGAGCTTGTTCAGGGGTCGTGGATCCGTATGGCTTCCCAACGCTTCAGCTGTCTTGTCGAGTACATGCCGAGACGAATCGCCGCCGTCATCAGGATGAAAGGTAGTGCTACACGTTACTAGACAGGTATCTCTAATTTAATTGCTCTTCAGTGTATATCGACAGTGCATGAAATATTTGTATAATTATGCCACAAAAACGGAGTGGCGTGTTTTACGAAAATAACTGAATCGCGGTGAATCGCAGTTTATAAAGGGGACAAAGCACAGACGAGTTTCTAATTTAGATTAGGTTTCGGGTGTGCAGCAATTTATCCCCATGATGCTAAAATTTAGGAAGTGTGAACACTGCGGAATGAGTAGAAACTAACTTACGTTTCCTCTTCTAAATCACAAGCCAACTTTTCAGTTTTTGTGGTCACTTCAGATTTTTAAACATGAAATGGATTTTCCAATACATTTGGGGGAAAATCATTAGTTTCGGTATGAAATTCATTTGGAGTATTAAATTTAGGATCCATTTTCTACTAATGAGAACAAAAGAGCTGTAAATTAAAATTATGAACAATGTTCTACGAAATCAGTCAAATATAGGCAAATTTATTGAGATAAATGTCCGTCCACTTCACTGAAAACAATAACGTTTTAAAAACATTTCGGTATTCCTACCTAAATTATGCTCATTAGAGCGCATTGATTATCTAACTCAAAGCATTATGGACAAAAGGTGTAACTTTATAAATATCTTTCTTTGAAATTAGTGCCTCCTTTTACAGGTTTCCATTTCCTTGGTGATAAGAACTTCAAGACTGTCCAATTCCCATTGAGGCACATACACATATTAGAGATGCATGATGAAATCTGCGTAAAGAGGTACATGATTGGATATCCTCCACTGCCGCGCAAATCACATCACCAATAATAGATTAATTTCATTCCAGATTTTTAACCGGACAGAATGAGTGCGAAAAGAAATCGAGTTGTTCTTGATACAAAAGAAAAAATTGTGAACTTAAAACCTTTAGCGAAAGGGAAAACTGCTGCTTACTTATCAAAATAGTATGTAATAGGACGATCGGCATTAAATGAATTCGGGAAAGATTTTATAAAAATCAAAAGGTATGCAAGGAAGTTGGGAAATACAGGTCGGTCTAAAAAAGCAAGAAGACCCATGAAAAATGTGAAGTACGAACACTTAGAGTGTGCTCTTCATCCAATGGTTCATGGAAATGAGAAGTTAAGGAATCTAAATTTCTGCACCCATGATTTGTGAAAGGACTGTCCAAATGAATAGGAAACTTGATGGTGAAGTATACTTCATCTCAGTTTTTGTTTCGTCACTTTTTCTAATACAAAGTACACTTGTAACTACGATTTAAAAAAAAATATGTAAACATGCTGACTTGTAACCTGACAAATAATTACGTTACCCTTCACTAGATGGTACTGTACTGCACTTCCGCTTATTCGCCTGTTTCGCTTATACTTCACGCCTCTGATCTCGGGACTGACGGATAATCAGGAGTTCACTGAATTCGATCTTTTGAAAAAAAATCATAAGCACTTCAAAGGAAAGAGATAAAAAAATTTGATGTCAACATCTCGGCAAAATTCAGAATTTTGCTATGTTTAACAGAAACGTGGAAAAAATAATAATGAATGGCATCCAATTAATTTAAAGTTTTACGAAATATTTTTTTTTACGATCACATGATAATTTGTGTAAACAACATTGTAAGAGTAAAGTGATAATATGTATGCGACGAATGTATGCCTTTTAACATCAGCTTCAAATTTAAAACAGTATGCTGATTTTTCATCCCGGTTTGAAATATTTTATAAACTAATTATTATAATGAACGTCAGTTAAACTGAAACAGAGATAACTGCTGTCTCCACGGGTAATTCTTAACGCATCGCCGTGCTCCTAAATGCAATTGATAACTCTACGAATGTGAAGAATGATGGATTCAGTCTTAAATTATAAAACAGTAGCTTAACCTAAGAAGCCTTGCCCGAGCTTCTTACATGCACAATATTAGCATTTGTGAAAATGTGAAATTAGACAATATCATAATGAAATTAATTCATAGATAGCGATATGTAATTTACAAATTAAAATAGTGTGCCACTTTGTTGTGCTTTACGTAGAACATACGTGCATTATTGAAGCGTAACTAATTTATAATTCCAATAATTTCCGATGCAGAATATATTTGATTTTCCCTTTCGGAGCAACAATTTACAAATGCTTTGGCGTGCTCACTCTTATGCAAGCAACATATGGTTGTCAATCGGAAGCCCACGGTGTTTCTCATTTGATGCCTGCTAACAAGAGTGACTCCCCTTGAGTTGTACTTAAAATCATTTGAAATGCAAGTAGCAGTAGGCATTGTGGTCGCCTAAAATTGAGAGGCGTGGCAGTGGGTATCATACAAATGCGTGGAATGAATACATATCCTCTTTTGGCACGAAAATGAAATCACTGGAAGAGAGAGAGGGATGTCCAACTTTCATAGTAGCTTATATTTTTTGCAGGCTCCTAGACTGTAACTTTGCAAAATTTGGTCCACATCGGTCAGAGGTATTAAAAGTTCATGGAGAACATATAGCCAAACATTCTATTTTACGTTTGTAAATTGATCTTAAAACAATGTTGTACCTTCCATAAATGGTTAACCGTTAAATGTGAAATGAAAACAAAATCAATGCTATTTCATGCTGATCAAAGAAGCCTAGCAATTCCGCAGGCTGCTTAACCGAACATGTTCAATTGTTCATGAAAAGAAAATTTGTTTGAAAACATTTGAAATAGAGTAAATTATTGAACGACATTATTTGAATACAATCATAAAAATTAATTACTTCTAGAAAATTATTGCAAATAAGGCCGTACCCCATCGAAAAATAAATCAAGAAAATAAATTAATCTTATTTGGAAATATAAAATTGTGCCATAAATTTGGTTTTACCAATCTCAGCTAAAAGTTGTAGTACATAAAATAATTTTCCATTACTTACTCGCGATCTTACAATTTAATTCACAGCTTAAGAATAATTGACTTCGATAATACATTTATATAAAGTGATATGAATTAAAGTCTAGGGTCTAACACAAACTGCTTGAGCAGTATGCTTTTAAGATTATCCTAATATATACTTTGCTAGAATCGTTCTCCGCGCCACTTTGTCGTCATAGCAACAACCGAGAAACAAATGTTTCTGACGTCCGCTTAGATTTCCGGGGAGGTGACGTCATCACATACACGCGGACAAATTAAAGGGAAAATCAGTTAGTTTTGTTGTAATAGCAACAAACAACACAGCTGCAGGTGTGACCATCTAATCCAAATCATTCTCACATGACGTCAGAGAAGCGTTACGTCACACGATCAACTCTTTAGCAAGGAGGTTAGAGTAATACTTCTGGAGATGCTCTGAGTCTCTCTAACAGTGAAGCCCCAAACTGTAGGAATTTGACGTTGTTTACATTACACCTACGTTATTTCAACTGTGTGTATTTTGAAATAGGCGTGGTTTGGGGTTGCAGAAACCATGTTAATATGAAACCGGAAGGAATTATAATTTTTATATAATTGAAGTTTTCAATTTGAAAGTAATGTTTTGTTTAGAATTCGCACTAACGTTCGTGTATTTCGGTTTAAAATAAAAATGGGAAGAAAACTCAAAATAACTAAGGATTTTATAAATTAAACATTTTCTAACGCATTGGCAGCAAGTTACGATGCGAAATTGGCCATCACAAATTCGGCCAACTCAAAATGCATTGCAAAGCCTATAACCGCCTCTCGCGGTTATAGGTTTCACACAAAATGGTACTGCTCCGTTAACAAGGGCATCTTCAGATATCTTATTCTAACCTCCTTGCTTTTTAGAGATACGAAAATTTACACCAGAAATTTAGGTTCACTTCCTGAACTGCTGTTTAGCTGTCTGTATGTGACAACGTTAAGAGTATGAAGATCTGACAACATCAAGAGAAAAATAGTTCACAGAAATGAACAGAGGAAATTGATACAAAGTTCGCAGTCAGTGTATACGAAAAATGTTGTGTACCAGGAAATGCTGACAAAATAGGGACTAAAGGTTTTATACAAAACACATAACAAACTGACAGCCCGTCGGGTCAAATTCCATAATTGACTGCTCAGGAAATTTTCAGAAAGCTGTCAGCCCAAAACACAATAAATAAATAAATAAATATGAAGAATTTCCGTATCATAAATTTTTTTCTCCGTCATTATTGACGGGCTTTCACCTAGTATTATTAGAATTCGGAAGGACAATTACACTAACAGGCATGGATCCGAGCGAATTATAAATGAGGTTCATTTGTTTTGATTAAATACTACTTTATTGGCATCATATGATTCAAGACAATCAGTTTATACGTTTTAAGAGGAATCGAGTGTTCCTATATTTTAGAAAAGTATAAAAGAGAATGTACTAGAACAAAATTTCGATTTATAAGTTAGAGTAATTGGGATTCCAGTGATATGCAATAGCACTCCATTGTGGAGTACATTAAGAGAGAAATTCATGTGTTTAAAGGGGAAAAAAGGTACAACTCTAAAAACATGTGAACTGACTTTTACTGCAGAAAACCCTAATCTTAATGGTGCTTCAAAACAACAATACACATTATTTCCTTTATAAATTTTGTTCAGTTTTCTAACTTCATCTAAGTTTTGAAAATCTGTTGTGCATAGGTACATGAATGCCAAATATATTAGAGAAGACGTGCTTTGCTTGTTCAACAGATATAACCCCAGCGCGGACAACTTTCATTTTCGCAAAAAAGATCACACAAAATTGAATGAATTCATGCGATTTACACTTACGATTTAGCTCAGCAGTTTTTGAAACTATTGTTGGTATTTCCTACCATGTCTTTGTACAATCGTAAGAGTTTATTCTTCTGTAAAACGAATAACTGGAATATATCTTAAACTACTACAATTAAATCATTATTTCAAATTTCCTAAATTAAATAAACATGAATTCGGAATTTATATAAGCTTACCTATCGGAAGATTTTATATGCGACAACATATGCACTGTTCTGAAATCAATTCACACAGAAAGCAAATTTTTTTTCCAACGGTATTATTTTATTTACACCTCGGAATGCTTCCTTCTGTGAATCAGCAATAAAATATTAAGAGCTACAAATCATGAGGGGTTTTTTTTTATGAAAATGCAAAACGATAGGACTTAACTAATGTATAGCACTTTGCAAGCATATTCGTTTTTGATACATGCATACATACTGTACATATCAGTAAGCTGTTCTCTGACTTTCAGAGGTTAGCTCCAAAAAGAAATACAAACTACCAGATAATTTTTACTTAATGTTGCCGTATCAAACTTGACCATTTACAGCGATCTTGATATACAACTCGGGATTCACTGACATCCATCACATGCCGTACACAAGATCTGCTGTACTTCATACACATAATATTTTTTTCATGCAGACACTCCTGGATCTGATCCTCCCATGACTTCCTTGGCCTTCCTCTGCCTTTCCTTCCTTCCACTTGAGATAAAAATATTTTCTTAGTAAGCATTTCATCACTAATTCATTCAAGATGGCCAAACCACCGAAGCATATTAGTCCACACCTTGCTAACAATATTGTGTTTCACATCACACAACTGCAACACATGAACGTATCTTGCCACAAACCCCCGTAAGTAACGCATTTCTCCGGCCTACAAATGACTCCTATGTGTCTTCTGTAGTACCCAGGTTTCACTCCCATACATCAGAGTAGGAACAATTACACTTTCATGAACAGCCGTACGGGACTATCTTGAGAACCCATCATTCCTGTAAACACCTCCAAAAGCAGCCATGACTCTAAATGAGGAATTCACTCGCCTACTAATTTCATCATCCAATTTGTTCTTTCTGTCAAACATGCTTCCGAAATACACACACTCACCTGGTCAATCACGGTGCCATTTAGACTTACATTCAGTGCTACCAGTTCCTCTCTCATAAACCAAAACTTTGGTTTTTCCTTATTTATACTCAGTTTGAATTTATGCAAACTTCTTATTCTTACATCCGAGACAACATATTCTGCAACTCACTTTTGCTCTCTGTCAACAGGACAGTGTCATCAGCATACAGCAATCTGCACACATGAATATAAGCAAGACATAAACCACTATCATCTATTTTGGCATTACGCATGCACGCCTCCATAAATATATTAAACAGCCATGATGACATAAGACAACTTTGTCTGACTCCATTACCAATGCAGAACCGTTTTGATAAAACACCATTCACTCGTACACAAGCTCTACTGCCAGCATACATAGATTTTACATTATTACGTAGATACCCAGTAACACCATATTCATTGAATACCTTCCACAAAGCGTCCTATTTACTCGGTCGCAAGCTATATCTAAATCTATGAAGGTAGAAAAACCTTTCTTACCAACATCCAGATACTTTTCAATCATCATTCGTAATGCTAAAATTTGGTTAATGCAGCCTTTAGCAGGTATAAAATCTCTCTAATCATCCTACACTTTCTCTGAGGTAAGACCCCGTACTTTTTCAATAATGACCTTACCAAATACTTTCCCTGGCACACTTAGTAGGTAAATACCACAATAGTCCTTGCAGACAGTCTGATCACTTTTTCCCTTATACAAGAGAACAATGATGGCATCATTTCAATCCCGAGAGGCCATTCCTAACTCCCAGCACAACTGATACATTTCCGTTAACCAGTCAATTACAGTGTCACCAACATATTTCAACATTTCGGTAGTTATGCCACCAAATCCCAGAGCCTTACCGTTCTAGAGAGATTTAAATTATTTACACACTTCATCTCTTGAGATCCCTCATGTGCTTCCATCCTTCACTGTGTCATCATCTGCTTCTGTCTCAGAATCATCTTTGCTTTCCTGATCTGATAACTCACATAATTTTTCACCCTATCTTTCCCTTAACTCATTGGGCTCCATATCATTTCCCCAGCCATATTCTTCACACAACTTACACCTTTGTTTCCCCTATTTTTTCTGAGTCTCGTGTACTACCAGAAAATCTTCCTTTCTGTCCAAAAAGCTAGTTCATGCCTTTCCACCTTCTCCTTCCTATCTTTTGCTTTGCTCTGCGAACTAATTTAGCGGTTTTACGCTTCTTACAGCGATATGCATCCACAGAAACTCTACCTTGCAACATCCCCAAATAGCGTTCCTACTTTCCCTTTACTGCCTTTTCAATCTCACTATTCCATCAACCATCACCTCTATTGTTACCTACTATTGTGGTGCCACATACCTCTACAGCAGCAGCGACAACACAGTTCTTAAAACATTCCCACTTCTTTTCTACATCCTTCTAACAAAACGTCTGCTCCTTCAGTCGTTCTCATGGTACGTCAGAATAACGGTGATGATTTTCAGGGAGCCTTTGAACTTTCATTCATTTCATTTTGGGCCTCTTCCTATTCATTTTTTTCCAACCAACATTGATTTCATTCGTGACACTACCAAGTAATGATCAGAACCAACATCTGCATCTGTCATCAACACGAATGTCAAAAACTAAGTGTTTCAGACGCTGATCGTAGACAACAATATCAATCACACTCTTTTGCCCAAGACGTCGATTTTTCCAAGTACACTGCTGGACAATTGCTAAGGACGGATCATAAACGGCTATATAGCTCATAAAAAAGTAAGTGTGGTTGGATGCCAAGTGAAATAAAATAATGTCAGAATGCCAGGACATTACAAGAAAGACATTTTATTGTGCTCAGAAATCCAGATAGCTTTGGAACGTGTTCAAGGGACAAACAGGCCATTTTGTGCAAAATACGTAAACGTGAAAAAATGCAATGACCGTCCGCAGGCGTTCCGGCGTAAGATGTCAATACGGGATATGGCCACCATGGGGGGCGATGCAAGATTTCACACGTCGTGTCATGCTTTGCACAACATTATCAAGCAGCTGTTGGAGTAATTTATCCCATCCCTCTGTCAGTGCACGGATGAGGGTGTCCTTGTTTATTGGAGGGCATTGGCGACCAGCACGACTCCTCCCCAAAGCATCCCACACATTTTCAATGGGATTCAGATCTGGAGAACGTGCTGGCTATTCGATGTGTTGAATATCCTCGCTTCAAGACACTCCTGGACAGCGACTGTTTGATGACATGTTGCGTTGTCGTCCATGAAAATGAATCTATCCCCGGCAGCACCACGTAACATGCGAACATGAGGTAGCAGAACATCATTAATGTATCGTTGGCCAGTCATAGACCCAGTTGGAAGCACATAGAGGGACGTACGGTCATTGATCATGATGCCAGCCCATACCATGACACTACATGTCGGAGATCGGTCCCTTTCCTGTATGTTTGCTGGAAAATATGCAGTACCACTATCACGCCAGATCAGTTGTCGTCGACAATCAGACGATAGACTGTATCCACTCTCATCTGAGAAGAGGACAGCAGACCAGTCGTTATCAGTCCAATTGCGATGTTGATGGCACCCTTGCAAACGGGCGGTATGGTGACGTCTGGACAATGGGATGCACACAACAGGACGACGGGTGTATAGTCCTCCTTAATGCAAACGTCTGGCGACAGTTTTTCGGGAGATCCACTTGCCAGTAGCAGCAATAAACTGATTTGCAACCTTCCTAGTGGTGCTGCGCCGGTGTATTTTTGTTGATAGCACTATGTACTGATCTTCTGCAGGAGTCGTCCTGCGAACACGACCTCCCCAGTGACGTTTTACACTCTCCATTTGTTTGAAATGATTTCCAAAGCCTTGAAACAAAACTGTGGCTGACGTCGAACTCCCTGGCAACATCTGTTATTTTTCGCCTTTCTTCAATCTTGCCAATAATACGGCCACGCGTAAAATAATCTAGGTGATGTCGGGAAGGCATACTGAAAATTGCAAGTTCGTCAATTGACTCTTTCCCTTTCAATTTTGCGTTTGAACAACAACGGTCAATACGCGTCAAATCCTTTATATCTCTTATCAGCGCTATGACGTCACGAACAAGTTCGGCAATCCAAAATTTGCATACGCACAACACGTCTTACTGTATCCCGCACGTATGCTAATTTACACATTTTCCTGCCTTCCATTTTATGGTTGCTGTCGTTGCTATTGTCATCCGTCCTTAGCAATTGTCCGGCAGTGTATATTTGTGGATGTACTTGTGTTTGAAGAATGTGTTTGATACACACAACCCATTCTCAATTCAGAGTTCAGTTAACATTTCACCATTATCATTCACAGAAGGATCATTAATCCTACCCAGAACATTGTCAGAAATTGCATTCTGCACACCTACTCTAGCTATGAAACCCCTGCTATTATAACTTTCTCTTTAGCATTAAACTGGCTCAAAACAGCTTTTAGCTCATTCCAGAAATCTTCCTTTCTATCAGAAGGTTATGAGTCACAAGGAGCATGCAATACAGTAATAACTATTCTCTGAAGTTTCTCTTTCAAATGAATCCAAATGATTCTCTCACTTATGAAACTATAGTGAATCTAAGTTGTTCTTCATCTTTTCGCTTAAAATCACACTTACACCAGCCTGTCCTCTCACATTATCCAATACTCCAGGCCATACACTCACCGTTCCATTCCCTTCTTCTATCCCAATTTCCTTCTATTTGGTTTCACTTACATACAGAACATCCAATCTTTACGTATTCATCCCTTCAATCACCTCGTTTGTCTAGCCATTTATACATAGAGTATTCCATACATCAATCTTACAGTCACTCAGCAGAAATCACTTTCTCATATGCCGTTTCGAATGTATAGGTCGATTCCGTAGTGGGCCATCCTCTAAAGTGTGATAGGTCTACCACATCCCTAACTTCAGTCAGTTTTAAACATTTCTGCAAAAGCATAATTTAAAAAAATTGAAACGTTCTTGCTAAGTAAAAAAAATCCGTAATTGCAAAACGCCATCTGTTCTTAATTGTGGTACGTGATTGCAGTATGTTAAAGAAGATTCTATAGATGTGTGGGAATATATATTATGTAGGGAAAAAGTGATTTAATACTGTAAGTAGGTAGAAAAACTGTACTGTATTTACATCAGTAGAGCGTAAGTCCTCCATTTGCAGATATTACAACAGCTGTTCGTCGACCAACTTTGTCAGTGAAGACGGCCGGGTTATTCTAGACCTTACCCGCTGTTCACGTTTATACCACAGGTGTTTAATGGTATGAAAATCTGGGCTCTGAGCAGTCAAGTCCATCCTCGAGATCTGGTTTTCCTAATACAATGGAAACATAATTGACATTGTTGTCTTGGAAGAAATAATAATCGTGTCAGTAGTACCGCCACAATGTTCAGAGCACTGATTTACCCTATATATTTATATTGTACAGAGTTCATGTTGCCATGAATAACAACCAGTGAATCAATATCGTACCAGCTTTTCTGCCCCATACCGCAACTCCACTGACACTGTGCTTCACAGTCGGCACTGTACTCTCCGAAAGCACACGTTCTTTTGGTAACCACCAAACTCAGACATGTTCATCCGGTCGGAATAAGTCGAATCGGCATTCGACGATCCATGACACCTGCCGCCATTGCTCCAATGTCCATTATTTCTTTTGCCGTTTACACCAACGTGCCGGGGTGGCGTTTTTGGTATTTGTAACGAGAGGTTTATAGCCAGCTGCTCGGACATGAAAACCCAGTGAATGGGCCTTTCTTCGAAGTCTCTTAGTGGAGACCTTAACATCTGTGAACATCAAAAACTCATGCTACGGCGTGCATTGGTTGGGACCTGGTTTTTCGGATCACTCTCTGCAGCAACCTTCGACGCCTGTGTTGCAGATTCGTGGGTCTTTCAAAGCGAGGTGAATTGCTGCAATGTCCCGTTTTATTCCATTTGTTGATGACGAAGGCCACAGACGACTCAGAGATCTGCCTAACGTCAGCAATGCTTCGTATGCTCATGACTCCAATTAAGCAGCCTATTATGACGCCGTTTTCAAATTCGGAGCGCACTCTCCTGCTATTCATATTAATTGCGATTCACCTGCGTTTACTACCGTTCACGTTTTTATATCTTATCGACCTCGTGTCTGCTGCACGTGTGTGGGGTGTCCAATTACTTTTGTCCACCTAGTGTAGTTGTTTTCGCTTAGCCATTGGTTTGAGAAAGAAGTCCGTCTCATTCTTCAAACTCAGCACAGTAGTATTAGTATGAACATGACTATAATGAACAGCACCTCGTTCTATTAACGCGTCCACATTGAAATATTTATTTAGAAGTAATGTTTTTATCTCTCATTAAACTCAATGCCTGTTTATAGAAAACTAGAAACGTTGCGACACAACATAGGAGCAGTAGAATGTTCTTTAATTTCGAAATAACAGAATTTACAAAATTTTTTAAGGTATACATCCTCTTCTTTAATGTCAATGCTCTTGTGCTACAATTGAACTTTATACATTTCGATTTCCACTACTGCATAATGGATCTCGAATAATGCATCAATTTATGTAATCCATTTACCATTATTCCATCACGAAAAACTTCATCATAAAAAGCCGGACCTTAGTTTCTTTGTCAAAGGATCGTTAATAATTTCACAGGACACAAATATGAAATACAATTTCCACTAAAGAAATCAACTTTTTCATTTGAAATCGTAATTATTTATGTCCATTTTAATCTTCATATAACATTTTACAACTTTGGCTTTTTTATCAGCTTGCAATCTGTATTTTGTAAAGCTGACAACGTGGTTCACATGGTGAAGAATCAGCTTCATTCTTGGATGTCGAAACATTTATTTTCTGAGAGGATAATTGGCACCTATCACTTTCATTCTATGCAGTCAATAAATTTCCTTGCTATTATTTTTTACGTCAACATTTCGTTGCAAATTATTTGCTCTCCTATATTCTTATTAATATTACTTTCTTCGGGAAATTCGTTTCCTGTAACTGATATATATTTTGGCATTCTCTATTTTCGTCGCTATTATCCTTTTCTTGCATATGTCTTCAAGTAATTTTTTTCGTTTGAGCGAAGGGAGATATTTCTTGATCAAAATTAACAAAAATCACTTCATTTTTGAGATAATCACCAATTCCTTACTGGGCAATAATTCGAAAATTTAATTTCTGTTTAGCTGTGGACTAGCATTGTTAGATTGTCATCCACCTAATTTGCTGAATTTTCCTGAAACAACAATGCTTTTTCTACCTTTCTTGCTTATAAAGGTTTTTCGAAATTATTTCTTATAAAGGTTTTCTTCATTTCTTGCTTGTAAAAGTAGAGAGGAACGTGTTTGCATCTGGCGCAGAACGTTTCCACTATGTATAAAGTTAAAATACAAGTGCAAATTCTTCACATGTATGTTATCTCACAGCTGAGCACGATGCGTACTAACGCAGAATTTCTATGACCTTAATTTAACATTTTTATGCGTCGTATGTAGATTCATGAGCAAGAATATTCATCGAAATTTAAAGGTTAGTACCGTAAAAAAACAATTCCGGTAGGTTAATCTGTGATATAGTCAGAAATGTACATGACAGCACAAAAAAAAAGAACGTCTGATCGCTTTTACTTCTTTTGGCAAACTTTCTCTACTTTTTCAAATTTAAATACGCGTGTTGTTCTCATGACCTTGAAATGCATGGAAAAAGGTGTGCAAAATAACTACATATATTTTGCACTATACAGTTCATTTGTTTACAAAATGACAATTATTGAGTAGACTGACATAAAAATAAATAACCACGACAGGTTTCATTAGCAAATTTCAACAAGAACAACTTCATTTTCGTGTGTAATGACCATTTGCACTCGCAATAGAATTCATGTTGGCAGTCTCATAGCTCATATCATTGTGCTTATTATATTCCGATAATTAACAGTCAGATACTTTTTCGGATAGTAAAAGAAACTGGGTTCATAATGCACACACTCAAGTGTAGGCTATATGTGGTAAATTCATATTACATTTAAATTCAGAATTAGGCTTTCAAGTGTTCCGTTCATAAAATACCTTTGATGTGTATAGTATTCCTTCACTCTGTTACAGAAGGAAATTTCGGTTATTTTTCGAAATCAAAATTATGCCTAAAAAGATTCAGCATTGTATATCAAAGCATTCGAACTTCACATTGTTTTGAATTGTGGGAAAATCATAATCTCGCCCTGAAGAAAACTGGTTTTCAAGATTTGGTTTATATCAACACAATCTGTAGCTCCGCAATTTCAATTTTGAGAACTTATGACAAATAGTTTCAAGTGTGTGTAACAATAAATGTATCTTCTTTTATCCAACAATATATTCCGTAAAGGAAATGTAGCTTAAAAAGCTGAATCAAGTGAGTCTTACGACTGTTCATAATATCAAAAGAAGAAAGATGACACCGAATTTTCGGGTGTAATAAGCACGTCTTTTGAATCCGTTCTGACGCAAATTCAATTTATCAAAGCTATTAAAAGTCAATGGAACCGGTATGGAAAACAATAGTATCTGACGGAAGAAAGAAGTTTTTCAATCGTGTCTTTAATCCCTCAGATATTGCTGTAAACGGAATCGTGAGCTTACGAACTCTTAGAAACAGAGTTATCGACAAAAATAAGATGTGACTTTACGTCCCTTGGTGGGAAAAACATGCATTATTTTAGGAAGAAAGTATTCACAAAAGGTTTATCCGTATGAGCGGTATCAATCCAAGAAAAAGAATTTTAGTCGAGTTTTCAGGAGCACAGATTTTGCTACAAATACATCAGAAGTAGAAATTAACCCTTATGACCCCTGGTGGCCAAACCATTCTTTACCAAACATCAGAAATTACATGAAAAATATTTTCCGTCAGGTCTTGTATGCGATACAGGAAGAATTTTTCAAATCGGAGTTTTAGGTGCAGAAAACGCAATTTATCATTGTGCGTCCTAGCGGAAAGTCTATGATTTACTTGAAAATTTTGAATTTATAGGAAAAGCATTTCGCATCGCAACCACTATCCAACAAAGAAGGAATTTTTCAAATCGCACTTTTAGAAGTAGAGATATTGACAAAAATAAGATATACATCTACGCCCCTGGCGTAGAAACCATGCATTATTTCAAGAACAAAAATGTTTCTAAAATGTTTGTCGACATGAGTAGTATCGGTCTACAAAAGACTTTTTTAATCGAGATTTTAGAAGCTCATATTTTGCTGCAAATAAATCAGAAGCGGAAATTAAGACTTACGCCACCTGGTGGCCAAACAATTTTTTGCAAAAATTTGAAATTACGTGCAAACGATTTCCCATCAGGAGCTGTATCCGGTGCAGAAAACATTTTTCAGATCGGAGATTTAGGAGCAGAGATATAGGGGGAAACGCAATTTACCATTTCGCCCCCTAGCGGAAAGTCTATAAATTACTTGAAAATTTTGAATTTATAGGAAAAACATGTCACACTAGAAACACTATCAAACAAAGAAATATTTTTTTCAATCTGACTCTTAGAAGTCGAGATATTGACAAAAATAAGATATACGTCTACGCCCCGTGGCGTAGAAAAAGTGCACTATTTTAAGAACAAAATGTTTCTAAAAGGTTTGTTGACATGAGTAGTATCGCTCTACACACGATGTTATTTTCAATCAAGAATTTAGAAGCTCATATTTTGCTGCAAATACATCAGAAGCGGAAATTAAGGTTTGCGCCCTCTGGTGGCCAAACCATTTTTTACAAAAAATTGAAATTATGTGCAAACGATTTCCCATCCGGAGCTGTATCCTGTGCAGAAAGAATTTTTCAGATCGGAGATTTAGTAGCAGAGATATAGTGGGGAAACGCAATTTACCTTTACGCCCCCTAGCTGAAGGTCTATGAATTACTTGAAAATTTTGAAACTATATAAAAAACATGTCACACGGAAAACACAATGTCAAACAAAGAAGGAATTCTTCAAATCGGACTCCTAGAAGTTGAGATATTGACAAAAATAAGATATGCATCTACGCCCCCTGGCGGAGAAACTGTACAATATTTTGGGAAGAAAATATTCCGAAAAGGTTTATCGATGTGAGTCACATCGGTCCACGAAAGAATTTTTTCAATCGAAATTTTAGGAGCTCAGATTTTATGGCAAATACATCAGAAGCAAAAATTAACACTTACGCCTCCTGGTGACCAAAGTATTCTTTACCAAAAATTCGAAATTATATGCAAAATATAATGCATCAAGAGATGTATCCGATGCAAACACAAATTTTCAAATCGGAGTTTTAGAAGAAGAGTTATCGGAAAAAATGCAATTTACTTTTACGCCCTCTAGTGGAAAATCTATGCGTAATTTTAACAGGAAACTATATCCAAAATACTCTTCGACATAAATGGAATCGAAAGATAAAAGATTTTTTTCAATCGGATGTTTAGAAGCAAATATGTGGAATAAAACGTATTTTTGAATTCGACTTCATCTGCATTTACGCCCTCTAGCGGCGAAATTGTACATCGTAAAAAAAACGAAATAAAGGATCATCATTTGCATATTTCAAGCTTTCGAATGCAAATAAAAGTTTTCAAATCGGACTTATAGTCGCAGAGATACCGTGGATACAAACGGACGGACGGACAAACCCATAACATAAGCACGATCTTTTTTACAAAAGACGTGCTAAAAAGCGTTGAAGGCCAAAATCCTACTCATTCTTCAATCCAAGTCTTTAGCAGGGTTTTTCATAGAACCTTCAATTCTTCTACGATTAAGTGATATTTTTCCATTCTACGTATTTATTCCACATTAAAGTTTACCAGAAAAAGGAAATATAATTTATGAACATAACAATATTAACGTAATTTTGTCACGAGCTGAATTCTATTAAATAAAATGAATAAATAATACATACTACTGTCCAGTAATATTTCGAAAAATATGTTTTATTAATATATGTCGTAACTACAATATTTTCTATTAAATCCATGGACCTAAATTTAATTAACATCTAATGAGTATCAGATTACCATTTGTTTAACAGCATCACGAAAAGGTATTTTCCTTTTGAAGACTCCTCTATTTTGAAACCTATCTTGCTTCTGCTTATTACGTTTCCCCCTCCTTCAGAGTTTACACGAATTTTCACTGTCTTACCAAAACTATTTTCCCCAGCCTTACACAAGTTTAAAGATGAAAGATAGATGTGAATTATAAAATGTGAAAACACTGTATTATTTCCAACACTAATTTAATCGTATGATACCTAAGATTCTGCAGGTATTGCCCAAACAATGATTTAGTTTTGGTTGACTAGTGTTTAGCGCTTCCTGTGGTATGTCTATAAATATTTCTTATTGAAATTATTAAACTTTCTTCCTCTGCAGAAATGCATCGATGATTATTGCACGAATCAGCATAATATACTTGGTATTCCAAATAGGATCTGAAATATAACTAAGCGTAAAGTTTAATTCCAAACTCTTGGTGTTAATTACAGTGGGAAGAAATATCGAGTTTCGCAGAGTACGAGAAAGATATTTTGCAGTGTGAAGGAATATTATTATTTGCAGTAGCATGGCAATGACAATTTTCGTTTTCGCAGAGAAGATGTGTATTATATGGTAGACGCTCTTTAGATCAATCATTCTTTTGGGAACATTTTCAATATAAAAACATATTACCGAGATCCCATACTCATCTCCACAGGGCACATTTCATCCTATATAACGACGACCTAAAGCCTAGGTCTCTCTTTACAGCTACCCTCATTAAAGAGGTTCCCGTAGCGAAAAACTAAGTAAAATTCCGTTAGGAATGGAGATCAAGGCTATTTTTGGAATAATATGTCATTCTTATTAGACTTGGTGTATGGGTTAATTTTAGTGGGTGTATGGGTTAATTTTCCCTCCGTGCATTGTTCTACAAAAGAAAAGTGATCGTGAGCTGCATTAAACAGTGTAGTGTAGGGAAACGGCAGTTACGGGCTCGCGTGAAGGTCAGATTTCACACGAATGGCTGTTCTTATTTACGGAGTCTTCGCTTTTGTATTCTGCGCAGCGTTAAATTATACCTTCTGACAGTGATACGTATACGTGCCGTGCTTTATGATTTCAAAGCCACTCCCGTCAAAACATAGCGCTTTGTTAATTGACGGGAAAGCTAAGATTTAGAAGTAAATTGACAAAATCTTCTTAAGAAAACAGAGATTGATATATTATTTGACATACCAAAAGGTATTGTCTTCACGATTGAAAAAAATCGGCAATGATTACTACAATCAGTAGATCCGGTGTTTCTTACAATCGTATTCTTTCAATAGGTGGAGAAAACCAAATGTTGTATTAAAAACAAATTATGTGGATAAAGGAGGTGCGCTTTTCTAACACGCCGTATGATAAAACTATTCTAATGGAGTAGGCCCAAACACTGACAGTGAAAATATTGATGGAAATTTAAAGGCTTCAAGTGGCTGGCAAAAAATTTGAATAAACATACGGACATTTTCTTTGAAGAAACACGTGTGGATTTTTTTAGACACGGGAGAATTTTGTTTTCTTTCAAACCGCCTTCCGGTATAAACACCCGTTTTCGCCTGCGACGTTGACGTCGCTTAACTGAGCGTGCTCTGTATTATGAGAATACTTTACTAAATAATTTTATACACTCAGAATCTCCCAGAGAGTGGTCTGCTTAATATTTTCTGTAGAGTAACTGTTTTCGTCTCCTAGGCCAGGAATGTTTTTTCTTCTCCTAATACTACTGTCCTGTTTGTATATACGTATTAAACTAGCTCATTTTTGTTTTCCCTCATTTTGGGTTGAAAACGTTTTCCTAATTTAGCTGTAGAGCATTTCCCAAAATAATTAAATTCTTCGTTTTATTTTTACCTTGCTATCTGTACTTCCTACCATTCCGTCATCATTGTCAACCATTATCAATCCACTGCTGGACGAAGGTCTCCCCAAGTTTCCTCCACAACGGTCTGTCTTGTGCCAGTCTCCTCCATGTCACTCCCGCATACTTTCGAATTTCATCCACCCATCTTCCATGTGGTCTTCTTCTGGGTCTTTTCCTGTCCCTTGGAAGCGAATCTAAAATTTCGGCTGTCCATCGATGGTCTGTCCTTCTGGCAGTATTACCAGCCCATTGCCATTTCAGGGATTTAACTCTGATCATGATGTCTTCCACTTTTGTCATTTTTCGGATCCACAAGTTCCTCTTCTTATCTCTCCTGGTTACACCAAGCATGAACCTCTCCATGCTTCTTTGAGTTGTCTGCAGCTTTTGTATGTCCCTTTTAGTTAAGGTCCACGTCTCTGCACCATACGTAAGCACTGGAAGGATGCATTGATCAAACACTTTTCTTTTAAGACATAATGACATATTGCTCTTGAAAATTATGCTGTTTCTTCCAAAAGCTCTCCAGGCAAGTTCTGTACGCCGATTAATTTCTTCATCAATGTGACTCTCACTTGATATCTGCTGTCCAAGATAAACGGACGTGTCTGTTATCTGCAGCTTTTCCCCATCAATCGATAAATCTTCATTTCTTGTAAACGCATTGAACATCACTTTTGTTTTCTGAAAGTTCATTTTTAATCCCACTTCTTTACTCTTGTCAGCAGGTTCCTGGATCATACTCTGCAGCTCTGATGGGGTAGTAGCAAAAACGACTATGTCATCAACAAAACGAAGGTGGGTTAGATAATCTCCATTAATCTTTATTCCTTTGTTTTCCCAGTTCAGTGATTGAAAGACATTTTCCAATGTGGCATTAAAGAGCTTCGGAGATATGGTGTCACCTTGTCTCACAACTTTTCCAATTTTTATGTGTGTTGTATTTTCAAACCGCCGAATCTTTGCACTTGCATTTTCATAGATGTTATTAATAATATTAACGTACGCATCTTCAATACCGCAGGATTTCAGAGCCATTGTAACTGCTGATGGTTTCACCGAATCAAAGGCTTTTTCATAATCGATAAAAGCCATGCACAATGGAAGTTCATATTCCCTCGCTCTTTCAATCAGTTCTCTCAGTACGTGGATATGATCTATTGTGCTGAAGCCACTCCTGAATCCAGCTTGTTCTCTCGGTTGAGCCATGTCCAGTGTCACCTTCAAGCGGTGTGAAAGAACTTTAATGAAGATTTTACAAACCACTGATAGGAGGCTGATAGGTCTGTAGTTCCTGAGATCCTCAATGTCACCTTTTTTATGTAGCAAGATCATTGTAGCGTTGTTCCAATCCTCAGGAATCTTCCCTTCATTAAGGCATTGAGTGAAAATTTGGGCGAGTACTGTTTCGATTTCTCCACGTGCTTCTTGTATGATGTTTACAGTAATTTGATCTTCTCTTGGAGGTTTTCCCCGCTTCATGTTCTTGATTGCATGTGCAACTTCTGCTCGGAGGACTGGGAGAACTCTGGTACTGGTATCTTTCATGATGTCTGGAGTACATGTATCATCCCTTTCATATAATTTGGAGTAGAAATCTTTCACTCTTGTCAAAATTTCGGCTCTATTTCTTGTTACAGAACCATCTTCTTTTCTCAGGGCCATAATCTGTTGTCTTCCCTTACGTCTCTTTGCTATCTTTAGGTTTTGGTTGTTTTTAATTGCTTTCCTTACTAGTTCACAGTTGAATTTTCTTACGTGTTCAGTGATACTTTTTCGTACTGTCTTGTATAGCTCTATATATTCTACTTCACATGTCACATCTTCTTTAGTTGTCCTCATCTCTCTTCTTTTTTGCATCAACATTTTTGGTTTTCCTGATAATTTGTCCACATGGAACTCGTTCTTAGACCCAGCTAATTTTGTTGCTGTTGCCATAAGAGCTTTGGTTACTTTTCTGTTAACTTCAGAAATATCCACTTCTTCCGATGTTAGGCCTTCTAAAGCAGAGAATCTGTTCTTCAGTTCCAACTTGAAGGTATTATGGTGTTTTTTAAGGTTGGTTATGTCAATACATTTTGTTTGTCTTATGAGCTTGCTACGTTCGAGTTTAGTGTTGAGGTGCATCTTACATCTCACCAATCTATGGTCACTACCTGTGTTGAACTTGTTTAGCACATTGCAGTCTTCTATGACGAATTTTTTGTTACACATAATAAAATCAATTTCACTTGTCGTCCCATTTGGATGTCTCCATGTCCATTTCCTGTGTGGCTTTTTCTTGAAAAAGGAGTTCAAGATGAAAAACCCTTCTACCTCTGCAAACTTTACGAGAGTATTTCCACGCTGGTTTCTGTTGCCGTGACCGAATTTTCCTAATGAAGTTTCATTTTGTTGCCGTTGCCCTATTTTTGCATTAAAATCTCCCATAATTATCTTTAAGGGCTACTTACCTTTATTATTTAGATGACGAATTTCCTCATAAAATTCTTCAGTTTCTTCTTCAGGATGACTTGTGGTGGGTGCATAAGTTTGAATAATCTTAGCCTGGTATCTTCCCGAGAGTTGGATAACGAGTCGTGCAGCTCTGTCAGAGGAACTTTCAACTTCTACAACTTTATCCTTTAGTTTCTTGTTTATTATAAAACCAACACCACTAGTTCTACCAGCATCAGTCCCACGATAGTAGAAGAGATGTCCACTTTTCAGTTCAATGAGATCTCCTTTTCTCCTTACCTCATTTAGCTCGACGATGTCCCATTGATCCTTTGTAGTTCCTCTTCCATTTCAAGAAGCTTTGAATCAGAAGATAGGGAGCGTTCATTATACGTAGCCAAGGTCAGCATCATATGGCAGCCTAGTCCGGTCCTCCGGGGATTCTTAGAACCCTCTGCCTTCATGTCGCACTGGCTGCTGCCTTGGCCAGGTACATTCCAGCTGCCGGAGACTGAGGGCCAAGATTTAAGTTGTGGAGTCATTTTGGAGGGGTTTGGCCATAACTCACCAAGCTGGCCAAGCGGGTTGGTGAGTGTGGGATAGCATTTCCTCTAATCCAGATGGTATAGTTATACCGCTATTGGCGGTCATCAGAGCCCCTTTAGTGGGAACAGGATGTACCATGCGCTGTATTTTCAAAGTAGTTAAGTTCTTAATAACTACTTAATTATGCACTTAAAGCACTGCTGAAATACTTTGTACATATTGCAACTAATTGTTTATATCATATAACTTTCACAAAGCATTTCTTTAGTTAATTATTGTCTTTAATTTATTCTCGTTTTTATGTTGTCAGAAGTTGTGGAGTAGGGGGTTTTAGAATCAAGTTTTCTTTCAAAAATCTGAGTTTTAAATAATTAATATTTCCTTTTTAATTGCAATGTAAAAATTTTGAATACTTTTGCATTGCTATTCAGGTTTAAATTCTCTCTCAGGCGAACTTCGCATTTCGTTATAGCTGAACATTATTTCTAATTATTATGTCACTCTCACAACTTGATTTCTCTTTAATCTTCTTCTTTCTGTTTAATAGTAACAGATGAAGAGCATGGGTCGGGCCATGAAAGTTATGGATGCAAGCTAAATTGTTAACTAAAGCTAGGTCATACAACTCTGCGGAGGTCATGACATATATATATTTTTTAAAACAATTTTTGGTGGGCTTATTACTTGCATCTATGGCTTTGCAGAAACCCATTTTCAACTAGGTCTTTGTGGAAGTGAGAAAATGCAGAGTTTTTGCTGGTCCAAGGCTCAGTATTCTCGACACTTTCTACATTCAGTTGTTTTATTTTATTTTTTATCTTTTCTCCTTTTACTCACACCGGTAGATACATAACCTTTTCTATGTTGTACTTGGTATGAGTCAAAAATATATATATTTTTTTTTGCTTAGGTCTCTTCTTTACAGAATATATATATATATATATATGCTTTTTATTTTCAGAAGTAACTGAAAACAAAAAAAAAAACGGAAATATACTAAGTAGCATAGTTCCAGACAATTTTAATATCAACACAGAAAAATTTGCCCGAGCATCTATATATATCATGAGATGTCATACATAGTTTGTTCAGGAGTTATAACACTTAAATATCACTTACATTTTTATTTTAATTATATTAGATTACCTAACCATTTCCATTCTCCCTCCATCGACACTTTTAAAAACTGACTAATACTGAATTTATTTGGATAATATTTGTGCATCGCACGGCACTTGGCCAACAAGATAAATTGCAGGCACTGTCGGTTTTACCTCATTTTCTCTGATCTTGACATCAAATCAATTATAACTTTATTTTCTCAATAAGCAGAATTTAGGTTATTATGGTTATTCTCTTTTCGAACAGCCTGACAGGAAATGCTTCTGCATAGACAGCAGATGAATTCACGCCATACTTTCGTGTCATATGAGGAGAATCTGTCGCATTGCAAATTTCTGCTTACCTTCCAGTATGTCAAAACACCAGATTACGAAGGGTCTTCACCTACGCTAAGAATTCAGATATGGTATTACGTTGAAGACTGAATTCTCCTCTGATTAGAATTAGCGATAATGAAGTTCTTGGTAATTCGAACCATGGTACAAACGCGTAAACCTATACACTATGGTCTGTTTTCGTATTTCACTTTTCAGCCCCGCATCTAAATAAACAAAATTTAGCTTCAGAGTGGTGTAATTCGATATAATGGAATCTCCGTATCACTTAAGGGTTGTGAAGAAACGGAATCATTGATTTTATTCCTCTTAAAAAAATAAATATCAGTCAATCGATCAAACATCAGTGGGTAAGGTAATCCAGTAGTGGCATTACAATGCGGCTCCGATATTTCATATAATTCTTACGTGATATCATGCGGTTTAAAAAATGAGAGATATTACGAAAAATGAATGTTTAACAAAGACAAATAAATTCATAACTTTGCCTACTATGAAAAATTTTTAGTCACGAATGGATACCAAATGTTTTTATGTCTTGAGAATAACAAGTTGAAAAACCGTAAAATGTGAATAAGGCTTGCACTTGAATTTCTGTTTTTTCCATTGCCTCATATACAGAGCAGATGCTCTGTATACACTGAAGAGCATTTGAATTAGAGATACCTGTCTTGTAACGTGTAGCACCACCTTTCGTTCTGATGCCGGGGGCGATTCGTCTCGGCATGGACTCAACAAGACACCGAAAGCGTTGAGAAGCCATACGGATCCACGACCCCTGAAAAAGCTCCCACAGTTCACGAAGATTTGATGGAGGGGGTCAGAGCCTCAAACATCTCTCTCGGTGGCATCCCAGATGGGCTCGATGGGATTGAAGTCAGGTAACCTAACTGGCCAAGTAAGCGAGGTCACGTCGGTATATTGTTAATTCAACCATTCAGATACAATTCTGGAGTGATGGCACCGGTGCATTGTCTTGTTGCAGGATGAGGTCCCCAGTGGGATGTTGAAGATGCACAAACGGAAGCAAATGGCCGTCCAGGATATCCTGGTAACGTTGACCTGTGAGGGACGATGTCACACGTACCAGGGGTCCAGTTTCAGCTCACGTAAACAGTCCCCAGACGAGAATGCCACTCCCACCATCTTGAAGAGCACCCTGCTGGCAAGAAGGATACATCGCTTCATGTGGTTTACGCCCTACTCGTATCCTGCCATCCGCATGTATTAACATGAATCTCGACTCTTCAGTCCAGGCAACATTTTGCCACCTGTCTAGGGTCCAGTGGTGATGTTCCTTCCCCCATGATAATCTTTGCATCCTGTGATGTGCGGTCATCAGCGGTACACTCGTGGGACGATGGCTTCTGTACCGCATAGCGAGGAGATGGTTCTGACTGGTGTGGCTGCTTACACGTTTTTGTGTGCACCAGCTTTAAATTGCCAAGTAATTTCTTGCAATGTTGCCTGTCTATCCGCTGTTACAATGCGAGCTACCCGACGATGACTCCGCTCATCCACACGCTGTTGTCCAAGGCAGTTGGCCCTTGCAGGGATGGTTTCACCGGATTCGATGTACTCACGGTGCACCTGTGACACAGTGGCTCGTGAAAATCCCAGTGCCTGCACGACTTCCGAGATGGAGTGACCTATTCCTCGGGCCCCGAAAATTTCCCCACGATCAAATGCGCTTAGATCCTTCGTCTTACCCATACTGCGTCCGACTGTTACTGATTCCCGTCGGATCACTCCTTATATTGTCGGATCGCTGCATACGTAATGTCGTTTCCGTTTACAGAGCCACCCACAGCTCCACATATGTATAACGTCAGCTGTCTCTAATTCAATTGTTCTTCAGTGTATGAGGCAATGGAAAAAACATTCCCAGAGTCCTCAAGGTTTATCCATACATTATTAATATTTTTTTCATTTTTGGTTTTCTGTTCTTCCAGTAACTGTATGAACATTTCTTCTAACATTTTGTTAAGTCAGATTCTGAGTATGTGTCAGAATAAACAAACATGTCTCAGAGGTGTTAACATTTGCCTTAAGTGAAAAATGGATATGAAACATTGTTAGCATTTGCCTTAAGTGAAAGACATTCTGATTACTAATAATTAATTAGAAAATGTAACTAATAATGCAAGTTAAATACTTCATTTTTCTAATAATTAATTTATTCACCATTTCCAATAACGTAAATATTTCTAATTGATAATATATAAGGGTCATTGATATGAAACTAGCTAAAGGGCGTATGTGAAAGATATTGCGACTTACTTTAAAATTTATACCGTGGCTATTAAGGCCTTTATCCTACGGTCAGACTAGACGCTCGATTCTTCGTGCCTAGAAGGAGTTCGGTTGCTGGTAGACCCATTCTCAAACAGCGTCCTGCACCTGTTTGTCTGATTAAAACTCTGTGACCACACAGGTGCTACTTTAGTTCCCCGAAAATGTGAAAGTCACAGGGGGACAAATCCCGTCTGCATGTCGGATGTTAAAGTGTTTCCCACCTGAATTTGGAAAGGTGATACTGGAGGATTTACGTATTGAACGGACGTGCGTTGTCATGAAGAAAAATTGCTCCTGCGTTGAGCAGCCCGGGCCGTTGGTTTTCTTGTTGCCCGCAGAGATCTGGGTGTGTCCGCATATTTGTCATGGTTACGGTGTTTCCGGTGGTGAGCTACTCGATTAACATGGGAACCTGTGTTCGAAAAAACGTCAGTATTACTTTTAGAGTGTTGTTCGCATTATCTTTGTCTTCTTAGGGAGTGGAAACGAAATGTGCTTTCTGTGACTCCTTTTCCTTTTGCTTTCAGGTTGTTAATGAAATTACCGGGTTTCATCACCCACAATGATGATGTGGATGAAACGGTGAGCTTCCTCAAGATACAGCAGTAAATGTTCCAAGGAAAAACCGATGCGAATGTCTGACTGCTCATATTTCAAGTTGTGTAGCACCCATACGCGTAAAACTTCCGGTAAAACAGATAATATCGGACAACGGTGTGCACACTTTCTACGATTTATTTTTCTTTTGTATTTCGTTAAGTAGATTGAAGCTACGTTAATTGGCATTTGTAATCACAGTATAATAGTAATGATCAGCTAGCACTACAAATGCATGTCATCAAATACAGATCATTACATTTAATCTAAAGCTTTTATGAACAAGACTAATCACTTTTCGCCCAATGTTCCAGTTTATGGTAGTATGAAAATGGAGAAGCGATTGAACAAATACGTCATTTTTTACATCTTCCACCTTAAATCGTGAATTGCTTTTTTTTTTGCTCTGAGTCATTCTAATATTCGAAAACATACCAGTGTTCTCAAACTGCTCTTTACATTTATTTTTTCTACTTAGTTTCCCAAAGATTGACTTCAATATTTGTATTTAACGAAAATACTGAAGTAATCGCAATTTTGAAAATGTCATGTGGGCATTCAGAACGTTTCTGCACACCACATAAAGGTAATTTCGAATAAACATGAGTCACGCATATTGAACTATTTCTTGTTTTATAAATGTTGTCCATAGACTGAAAGAAATTTTAAAATAGTGTCATTTTGAAGACTCCGTTTTGCAACATTTCAGGACAGGAAATGCTCGATGTCATCTCGAATCCTATAGAGACTGGAAAACAATATCATCCATAAATTGAGATGGAGGCCTTGCTGATGCTACAAATTTTTATGTGCTAAAAGAGCTTATTTCAAATATATTTCCTGCAGTTTGGGTAAGTTCTTCAGAAACACTATAACGAAAGCTGTTAAATGCAATAACAACCGAGAAATTGTAAATCTTGAAAACATTATTAGGTTTCACGAATAGACAAAAAATTATATTTAAAAAGTAATTGTGTGGCGTTTGAAACTTTTTCTTTCATTAATGCACTCATGTTAGGTCAGCGTTTGCTCCCACAAGAAATAATTATTTCCGAGAAAGAATATTTTCTACGGAAGGAATTATTTAAAACCTGTAGGCCGAATGTTTTTGTACAGGAGCAGCGTTTCCCTTGACCCTGGTCATTGGTATTAAACCCAATTGAATTGATGATTGACCTAACAAACACTAGATGGTAAATGAAAGGCATCGTGTCTTGGAATTTATAAGTATATTTATATATTCCACCCTGTTTTCCAATCGCTAAATGACATGACGGAAGATTCAGTTTCTTTGAATAAATTCCAGTAACCATTGCTTTTTACAAATACAAGAACACATTAACAATTTTCAGTGAAGACTCTGAGGTATGCCATTTGTTCAATTTTCAAATCTTCTAAGTAAAGCAAGTAAAAAATGGTTGTTGTGTTTGTAAAGGCGCACTCACTATACAGTTTGGCGTATGGAAATTCCAACTACTAATTTTATAATATTTGAATTATTTGCACTTTTACTTTCATCATAATTTAGATTCGATCCTTACTTTTTCTGCTTATCTCTATTCTAACGTATCAAAAACATGACTTTTGTATACTTTAAACATAACAATAACACATAAAAATCTTTAAAAAGTTTTTAATACACGCATTTTCAAAAATGGTGTATTCATTCTTTTTCTAGAAATATAGAGTGAAGGAGCCCGACACAGCCTGTTTGTTTTCTTCCTGAGCAAACAAATGAAAGAATGAAATACACAGCTATATTTCAAGTCATCATTTATGCTTACCAAATATGAATTTCAAAAACTTAAATAGAAAGTCGTGAGCAAAAATTTATCTGGCGAAATACTGGAAAAAGTATTCACCCTATGGGTCGACACAAGCTTTTAACCAATCCAAAAACTTCTGTGATATATTATTTACCTTCTTTCTCGCGATGATATTTCTATATTATTATGAAAAAAATTTCAGCGATGAAACTGAAATACATGAAGCCATTTATTTCAACCTGTTAGACATTCATCAACGAGTTTTCTTTGCAAATTAGAGGTTGCGGAATAAACATTTCCTCAAAGTTAAAACATAAATTTGCCCCATTGGAACAAAAAGGTGAATAAAGTAACGTGCGTAGTATGCATAGAATAAATACTTTCTATAAATAACATTGTGATCATAATTTTAATTTAAGCGGTTTGCTCAAATGCCTCAATTTTCGTTCTGCGTCTTACAGATGGGGTACTTTGTTAATATCAAGCGAATTTTGGTGTAATTCCGGATGGCACAAAACATCACTGTGCTGAACGAACTATTCTTGCATGCAGAGGAACACAAATACATGTAACATAATCTTTTTGGAAGAACATATTTCCTTCTGGGTGGAAGAACAGCAAAATATTGGGTACCTGAACCGCAAGCACACACCCTGGTAGTAACCTGCGTCCATACGATAGTCCATGCTCTCAAGATGCTCTAGCTCACGCCAACTAATCATGTCCCATAAAATAAACATTCGACCATCTGTTTGGTACGGCTGTGTAATTTTTGAGAGATCCACAGCCAAACACAGAAGACGATAAATGCGGAATCGTTCCTAAAAAAATTTAGTACACATCGTTATTCATCGGCCAGATACACCCGTTCCTAATCTTCTGTTTTCCAATCCACATGATGTTGAGCCTCGGGTATCGTTCACGCCGATGAATTGTTGTTAAGATAGAGCATTCCGAACGGTGTTCGCTCTTGAAGCTCATCTGTACCAGCGTTAGGCGAAATATGGCGTGGTGAACTGTTTTTGTTTGACGCATATTAATATTAGGCCGTCCACTGTGGATTTTTTGTTTCGCTGACTGCCGTGCACAAGTGTACACGACAGTCTTTCACCTCTGAAATACGATTTGCCTCTCCTATACTCCCTATACTGTTGTGTCGCTGGTTGGCTTTTCCCCTTATTTAGCACCACCCCTAGTGCACGTTAAGCACATTTCCACCTGAAAGTGACACGGATTTCGCCGTTTCCTAAATAATGCACGAATCTATTTGTGCATACAATATATTGAATTGTATGAACTTTCAGAAATACTCAATTTTGCCCATCTCGTCTGCATTCTTGGCCTCAGCTGCACCACCAACACTTTATCACACAACTTATAGTCTGTATCAGTGGTTCTCAAAATGTGGTCCGTGGCTATGTCCTAAGTGGTCCGCGAAATTTTCTAAGTTTTCTATAGAAAAACTGTATTTCTAACACGCAAGTTATGCAACTTTACTATAAGAGGCGTGTACAGTGGTCTCTCACACTACGATAGGAGTGTAACTTCACCACCGCCATGCGGCTCAGGCCATCAAGGTAAAATGCGCTGTCAACGGCGCTATCATATGCTAATGTTGTAATTCCAATATCTGCAGAACAAAGTTACAATGACCCTAACAAGGATCCTTCGCGGATATCACTGTCACAGCTCAGTGGCGCCAAACCCGTCTCCAAAGAGCAGGAACTCCGGAGCTGCAAGTTTCGGCCGGTGACAGAGACAGGTGGCGCCTGATGGAAGATCAGTAATAATGTTTAGTGAGAAATCGCTCACAAAATTCTGGATCAATGTGAAATCAGATTACCCTGAACTCGCCAACAGTGCCATCAAGCACCTGCGATCGTTTCCCACAGCGTACAATTGTGAAATAGATTTTTCTTCCCTTGTTGGACTAAAAAGCGCGAAAAGGAGTAGTAGAGCCTGACTTAAGACTGAAATTGTCTTCCATTGCACCTGTTGTAACCAGACTGGTCAAAAATTCCAAGCAACAGCATTCTTCACACTGAAATGGAGAATAAAAATATTATTCGTTTATTTACTTGCTTGATTTGTGCTAATAGCATTTTAAAATTATAAAAATAATTATGCTATTATGGTTTCTTATGCCTTGGTCTTAAACAGTTCCATGAGGTTATATTTCTTCAGTTGAATTATTAATTTTTGTTCATCATCTTGAATTATTTACTTATGGATGCCTATACGAGTATATTGAAAAATGTGGTTTGGTGTTGATTCCTTTGCATTTCGTTTTGTACAGACTTTTGAGCCATCAGGTATTTTCATAGATTTAAGATTTCTGGTTCTAAATTTTGATAATGCGGTTAGTTCTTTTGTGTTTAATTTTGTGTTCAGTGATTTACCATGTTCTTTTGTGTTTTAAAATGTAATTAAAAAAGAGTACTTTTTTATTAATTTATTTTTAACTTTTCAACAATGAAATAACTTTAATGTCAAGTTTTTATGAAAATAATGTATTTTAAAAATTTGTTAAATCATTATTACTACCTTTTGGTACTTGAATGGAAGAGGTGTCGACGTAGGGAATCCGTTGTTAGGTTGACAGTCTACACCTAGTGGTCCGTGGGAAAGGAAAGTTTGAGAATCACTGGTCTATCTGTTACGCTCTGCTTCTTCGTTGTGCTAGCAGTGCTTCAAAATTTGTTTTGGCAGTAGTGGTGGCAATTCAGAGATATCTCACTGTACAAGGACCTTTTCTATGCTTTCGCAAACTAAATTGTGTTGCAGTTCAGGAAATGTGATGTAGGGGTCTTCATTCTTTGCTGTCTTAGCTATTTAGTAATATTCAGGTTTGGAGGCAACTTGGTGTCCTTTTCGATAGGTAATCATCAGTGGCGTCGCGTGCCAATTTAGATTGTGTGTGCACTGTTATGTGGAAAAAACACGCAAAAATGTTATTATGTATCTCGAGCTGCAAAATTCACGCATTAATTTTGAAAATACGAAAAGGATTTCTTTTATTTAGCTGTCGTCTAATAACTTACGGTAATAAAGATCTTTATGTACACGCCATTGTCAGAAAAATCTGAATTTCATATGCAAAAATTAGAGTGATGAACGAATTTTCGGTATCTTTTTCTGTAAATATAAGTTTTAAATACAGCACGAGGCTTAATTTCTTTAACCCGCTTTACACAAACTGCAAAATCACTGGCAAAAATGGGACACTTAGTACATCGCCAACCTAAATGGATGTCAAAATTCAATTGTATCTGTGTTCATAAACACACCGATTCACATAGCGACGAAAAGATAGAAAACTCGTAGCAGGACGATGAAGTGTGTTTATGTCTCCATGATATTCTAAACGCAAAAAAGCATTTTTTAAGCACGCACACCCTGATAATTTAAACAACCGCGTTGGATCTACAAGGAAATAAAACATTATTGTAGCGTCATCTAGAAAGCTTCGAATTACAGGTGTTTTAACGACTTAGGGTGTCCGCTGTTAATATAGCACTCCTGCAGCTGCAAATATTATTTACTACGTTTTTTTTACTGCACGAAGTAACGAACTTTCTCCTCTTCACGAAAATATTGCACCAGGGAATTAAGTATAGCGGACAAACTTCAGCGAATCATACTGGAAATACGTATACACTGAAGAGCAATGGAATTGCTCTTCAGTGTATACGTATTTCCAGAGACAGCTGGCATTATGCAAATATGGCGCTGTGTGCGGCACTGTAAACAGAAACGACATGGGGTATGTAGCGATGCGGCAATATAAGGAGTGATGCGTAGGGAATCAGTAAGAGTCGGACGCGGTATGGGTAGGACGAATGATCTAAGCGGATTTGATCGTGGGCAAATTGTCGGGGCCCGTCGAATGGGTCAATCCATCTCGGAAGTCGTGCAGCCACTGGGATGTTCACGAGCCACTGTGTCACGGGTGCACCGTGAGTACATCGAACCTGGTAAAACCATCCCTGCAAGATCCAACTGCCGTGGACAACAGCGTGTGGATGAGCGGGTTCATCAACGTCGGCTAACTGGCATTGTAACAGCGAATAGACAGGCCACAGTACAAGAAATCACTCGGCCATTTAACGCTGGTGCACAAAAACGTGTAAGCAGTCACACCATCCAGAACCATTTCCTAGCTATGGGGTACAGAAGCCATCGTCCCACGAGGGTACCGCTGCTGACCGCACATCACAGGGTGCAAAAATTTGCATGGGCTCAGTAACATCGCCAGTGGACCCTAGACATAAGGAAAAATGTTGCCTGGACTGATGAGTCGAGTTTCACGTTGGTACATGCGGATGGCAGGATAGGAGTACGGCGCAAACTACATGAAGCGACGGTTCCTTCTTGGCAGCAGGGTACTCTTCAAGCTGGTGGGGGTTACATTTTCGCCTGTGGACTGTTTACGTTGACTGAAATTGGACCCCCTGGTGCATATGACATCGTCCCTCACAGGTCAATGTTGCCAGGTCATCCTGGACGACCATTTGCTCCCGTTTCTGCGTCTTCAACATCCCACTGGGGACCTCATCCTGCAACAAGACAATGCACGGTCCATCGCTCCCAAATTGTATCCGAATAGTTGGATGAACACTCCACCGGCCTGACCTCACTTTCTTGGCCAGCTAGTTTACCTGACCTCAATCCCATCGAGCACATCTGGGATGCCATCTAGAGAGATGTTCGAGGCTGTGACCCCCTCCATCAAATCTTCGTGAACTGTGGGAGCTTGTTCAGGGGTCGTGGACCCGTATGGCTTCCCAACGCTTCCGGTGTCTTGTCGAGTCCATGCCGAGACGATTCGCCGCCGTCATCAGGAGAAAAAGTAGTGCTACACGTTATTAGACAGGTATCTCTAATTCAATTGCTCTTCAGAGTATATAAAGAAACAAAACAATATAAAAAACACCTGGCTGATCCGTGAGACTCAGGCGGTGCTGATTTTGGGTCGCACACCTTGAGAGTTTTGCTGGTATGTTTGAGACCATAGGGAAATTAGAAGGTGACCTGCAGCCCCGTCTGGGGAGCGCTGACACCGCAGCTGCTTTAAGCTAGTCAGCTGAGCGCACGCGAAGCAGCACACCCCGGGCTTCTAGCGCGAATGCAATATGCTTAGTGAACGAAGCTTCTCTTATTTTTTATCATAATTTTTTCAAAGCAACGTTGTTTTGGAACTCAAGATTTTGAAATTTTTAATTTTCCCACATCATGTTTTTTAATGAAAACATCATGTGGGGAAATTAATTTTAACCACCACTAAGAGCCTTAGGACGAACTCTGGCCAGTTTTATTAGAAAAAATCCCTAAAAGGGTATTGGGCTTGTCACAGTGCTAGAAGAATTAACCACATGAGAAAGTAAGAGACCAAAAAAATCCATATGGGAAATTATTTGCTAAACTCCCGTAGCATGACTGACTGACATTGACAGGACTGGCTTAAGTAAGAAATGTGTTAAAGAGTCCTGGAGAGACCTCCATCCACCCATGGTTTGCTAATGCTTGATGGCGAAGGTGATAATGATACATGTTGTTATATACTCACAAACATTTGGTGAATTTTTTGTTTTGTTTTTGATTGTCTCTGTTTTCTCTCTAAGTTGCCATGCGCTTTTACCATTTCATTCCGTTTTACTGGCGGCCATGAAAAGGTCGAGTCTGTTTATTGTAAAGCAGCCATTTTAAAATGTACTCAGCGGAGCCTTGGGGCTCTAAAAATGATCCGCAAGTACTCCGCGGGGCTTATCGTGAAAAATTCTGATCTTCGACATCGAGAATATAATGAAAAAAAAATTCGTACTTCCTCAATTTCCTTATGCAATTGATACATAATGCTTCCATCAAAGCATGTATCAGCGGTATATAGTTACCGATATTGAAGCCGAACCTAGTCGTCCTTTGTCTTTGAGACGGAGGGGCAGCAGTTCCGAAAAAAGCAGGCAAAACAAGCACAGTCTGTCGACATTGCCTTTAAAAGTGTGAGGTCGCCGCGGCGCCTTTGCCTACCATATATTTCTTTCACCTCGGAATGCTGTCAGGCCTGATGACCGAAGTGTCTTTATAACTGCGAAACTGCCATACGACGTGCCTTGAACGGGTTAGTTTTCAAAAGAACGGTACGATTCGTGAAACACTGAACCGGCGTGACGCAGCCGATACACTTCTTCAGGAGCGATTTTTAGTAGCATTTTTTTCTTCTTTGAACTTCGTGGGTTTTATTATGAAATAATACTGGAATACCAGAAACACTAATAGTGTTACGTTTGCTGTTAGCTAAATAAAACCAATATCCAATAATGAAACTAATTCTTCTGGGATTTCTCAGAAAGGAAATTATCTAATCCTCATTGACTCTATATACACGGAATATAAACACGGGCACAGAAAAAATTATTTGAGCTAGACGGCCTCGTCCCTGGGAGAAAATGGCGCCGTGGTGTAAAAAGTCCGTGAACTCCAGTTGTAAGGTTATGTACCACTGACGTTTGCGCAATTATGTTTAACAATTGTATAACTGATTCATAGCAGATATACATATATTTCTGTAACTATTTTTGTGCGCTTTTAAACTGTCTTACCAAAGCACTCTTTTACCACTCCTAAATTGCATTTTGTTTTTATCACAAATGGCTCATCAGTCTGCTGTAAAGAGAGGCTGAAATATGATCGTGGCCATAGGTATGATCCCAAAGTATTCAGAATAGGATTTAAATCCAGTTTGCGGTAAAATATGGCAAAAATAATTTTACATAAATACAAAATGTTGCTCTTTTCATCATTTCTAACTAGTATCATGCTTTGAGAAGTTATAAATAATTCATCTGGTACTGAAAACATCTCAGACACATAAGTGGACTTTATGGATTCGTGACACGAATATGCATAAAACATGGTATCCATAAAAAAATATTTCTTCGGTTAACATCATTTGAAAATAAAGTTTAAGAGAAAAATATATCGAGCCTCTTAAAAATTCCATATGTATACTAATTCTTCACTAAATTGAAACCATCTAATACCTCGTGGGTCCTCCTTTTTCCAAAAAACGGCCGAAAGGTGATGTGCAATGGCTCTACGAAGTGTCTCTATAACTGTGTGGGAATCTTCAAATATCTTTGAACTTAGGTCCCTAGTTCGGATATTGCTGTGTTCAACTACTTTACCTAGCAATTCTCAAATCCAAGTGATATCCAACAGGGTTGAGATCAGGCCCATTTGAGGGCTTTCCGATATGTGTATTGTCATCATGGTGTTCGCCAAACCATAACTGCACCAGGCGGGTCGATGGCATAGGACTATATCGTTCTGAATAAAATAATTTGCTTTCTGGTGGAGGTAAAACATTCTTTAATGTTATTTGTACGAAAACAGTTATTACTATTATGAGGATTTCTTACGTTAGTCCAGACGAACCATAAGTTCCATTTCATGTAACCGACAGACGTCTCTTATTTTGCATCTGCCACCCGCCGGGAGTGTCTGCTGCATGCATCGACGCTCAATATTCTTACGCTGATGACGCCTAACACGGATTCAATAATTGGCAGAATGAAGTACATATAGGAATTCACTGGACCATCCAGCCTAATTTCAATTTTCTACTGCATGCATTTGGTACCAAAGAGATTTATACTAATCAACCAACACAACAACAGAAACCCCTTTAATTCAGAGGAAGTCTTCGTTTGCAAAATATCCACAAAAACGTCCTATTCAGCCAATTGGAATAATGCTTCTGTCTGTCGCATACGGTATTGGGTTGTCAACTGCAAAACAGTGTTTAGATAGTTTCCGTTCATACATTTACGCACTATTATTTACCAACAGAAAGTTCCTGACTACTGAGCGGCAGATATCGTAGTGCCACGATGAATTTGCGGATTGTCTCTCGGCAATATAACTACTACATATGAACAATAAAAATTTGCGTGAGAAGAAAGGAGGAAAAAGTAAAGGAAAAGAAAGCAGTTTAGCCTAAGTGCAATAGCAATTGCAATGATAACTAGGATTAATAATAACATACTCACTGTACCTAGAATTTTGCATGCAGTTTCAAGCTTAAATACAACATTTATGGAACATAATTTTCTTTAGCAAAAATATAAGACAAAGGAAACATCTGCAGAAAAAATAAACATGATTACGTGAGAAATCTTCTTTCCGTTTTACTTCCGTTTCGGGAAAATGTTTCTCTATTTTTCGATCTTAAATGCAAACTGTTATGTAATGCAATGCGGTATATGTCTAACAATAATGCAGTTCAGGGAAAACACAGAGAAAAAAAGAAGAAACGATTACGGGAGAAATCTAATCTGAATTTTGCTTCCCGTTGTCGAAGATTTTTAACTCGCTGTCATTTTTTTTTTACAATTGCGGCACAAATCTTGATCCGTCCAACTTCCGTTTTTGTAATTGTTTCTACCATTTTTAATTTTAAATATTAATATTCATGTAATGAAACCATATTCAAGAACCATACGGGACGGAGGAGACATCGAGAGAAAAATAATTTAAGTTACACGGCTTCGTCTAACTTCGGATTTCCGAAATTTTTGCCTCTTTTTTCAAGATGAAACACAAACAATTACCCAATAAAATTATATTTAAAAACTACACCGGACAGACGGGACATCGCGAGAGAAAACAATACGATTACGAGATAAATCTTCACACCATCTATCTGCCGCATTCGAAATGCTTTGGAAAACGGAAAACTTGCATCTACGATCAGGAGTCTTCAAGCGACAGGTTAGTTGAGGTCTAAAGATATCGTTTTTGTCTGTTGGACCAAAATCACATCTGCGACGTAGATAGCCTGTCGCCGTGATTCTGCTAAAGGGCCGAAATGGACGCCCGTCTTTGTACACCGAATGCTTTACCTTTGGTAAATTCTGATAAACGTTAATTTATTAACAGCACATTCATAACTTTGCAATATACGCTGTTAATTTGGATGATGTAAAACTATATTCCCGTACTCTCATTCTCAATGATTGTACCATGAGGTATTCTGAATAAAGCTTCTTGGTGAAACAAACAAAAAAGTCACAGAACTCTCCAACATAATATGAAGCATAATGCTTTCTTATATATGAGGTGTATGTAATACAGGATGCTGTAGGGCTTTACTACGACGAATGTCAAATCTGTGAACACGTGGTAAATATCAATTTTCCTCACACCTTAGAATAGGAACGCAAAATAAGTCGCCCTTTATCCTCTAAATGATCGAGCTGTTTCGTTCAAATTAACCGTTTCCCTTAATATTTTTTTAAGCTGCAGCATCCTACAAAAATATTTCCATTGAGCCCTTTATGCTATGGAATCAAGCCAATGGACAAAAATAACAAAACTGCGTACATACGGGTATGGGGGACGAAAAATTAAAAAAATTTTCTCAAACAAGCGTCAACATATTACACAATTCCCTGTAGTAGGAAGCTTATTTTCGTAGCGGATAAAATACTGTCACCCAAAAAATCATTTAAACATTATTATATATATATAGTTTTATAAAGAAAAAACTGAAATTTTCATTTTTGATTTGAACCACTAAATAATAATGTATTTTTCTGAGCAAGAAACAAATAAACCTGGAAAAGCAAATAAGTTAATTCAGTTTCATATTTCTTGTGTCATTGACGTTGTTTGTAAGTAAACTCTCACATTAATTGTAAATAACTAAAATGTGGATCTAGAACATTATACTGTGAATTATTGCAATATCTGAAAGAAAGTTTCGTCTTATATCATTTTCTTCTTATATCTTTCAACGTGGGATGATTGTAGGAGCTCGGAGCCATGGAGCGAGTATCACCGAAACCACCGCATTCGTGAAATGTTCCAGAGCAACTGTTGTTAAAGCATTTAAAGACTGGACTGTCAGCCAAAAAACTGGGTCTCTGCGTGCAACGTGTGGTCATCATCGACTAGTGACTGCTTGGGCGGAACGGAGAGTGTCCAGACTCGTAACAGACACCAGAAAGGCAACATGCAGCAAATTACAGACCATCTTAATCAAGGATCTCCTCAAATGATCTCTACGTGTACTGTTCGCTGTACACTGCATCGGATGGGATATGGCAGCGAAGGCCTATTCGAACACTTTAGCTGTCTACAGTTAATAAGAGAAAGCGTCTCCAGTTCACATAGGAGCACAAGGATTGGACAGTCGATAATTGGAAACAAATTATGCGGTCCGATGTATCACGTTTTCAGCTGCACTATGCCCATGGCCGATTGAGAATTTGGCGGAAACAGCACGAAAGCATGGACCACGAAAGCATGGACCTCCACCAGCTTGAAGGGTTGCATTGCTACAACCCTTCAAGCTGGTGGAGGCAACGGTATGGTTTGGGGAATGTATTCCTGGCATGCTTTGGGCCCTTTAATTCGTGTTGATCAACGTCTGACTGGCACATCATATCTAAACATCGTTGCGGACCAAGTGCATCCTGTCATGTGGATGGTTTATCCCAATGGTGATGGCTACTTTCAACAAGATAATGCGTCCTGCCATAGTGCTCGTATTGTTCAGGATTGGTGTCAGGAACATGTCGGTGAGTTTACTTTGCTTAGGTGGCCCCCACAATCTCCAGATCTCAACCCCATTGAGAATTTGTGGGATGAAGTTGAACGAGCCATAAGACAGCTGGATACACAACTCTGCAATCTCTCACTCCTGGAAAGTGCTATTCATCATGCGCGGTCTCAGATTTCACAAACCACCTATCAACATCTCGTAAAGTCCATGCCCCAAAGAATCAACGCAGTATTAAAGGCAAAAGGTGGCCCAACGTAGTACACCTAAACAAATCATGATAAAGTGGCCACTCAGCGTATATGTGGAAGTTTTCATATATATAAATTATTTTTGGAACCATCAACTTCGATATACGGATGTCGAACTGCAATATACAGTAGTACCTCTCCATAAGGAACACCCATGAGAACTAATTTTTTGTCCTTTATATAGTATAATGAATTCAATGCTTCTTCTAAGCTTCTTCTAATGGTTGTTGTGTTATTAATTATATCATGAATAAACTTTCCTGCTAGTAATGTAGTAATAATAATGAACAAGCTTATAACTGGTAGTAATGTTGTAGTAGTAATTAAAATGAATAAAGTCTTATTCTGGTTGTTACTAATAACACTTAATGAAATAAACCTAACAGCCAGACAGAGGTCTGACAAAACTATGAACTGAGAAAAACGTACTTACTAAAACAACTTTTTATTAGGGAAACTCTTGATATGATCCAACATACACTTCACCGGACACACAGCTACTCAATAAAACGTAGCTTCTTGCACATGAACGAAGCTCTACTCACATAAACGAAGCTCTCTTAGGTAACACAAAAGCTCTCTCTACGCACATCAACAAAAAGCTCTCCTCGCACATAAACAACAGCTCTCTCCTTATAAACAAAAGCTCTCCTAGGTATCGTTGAACGCGCCTATTTATACTGGCTACCACCACGTCATGACTTACACTCATTGCCAGATCTCATTCAGCGGGAGAAATAACATCTCGTTCAGTAAGAAGATAATTTACATAGTAAAATAAAATAACCAGAGATAGTAAAAATCAAAAGGAAAGTGAATCTAGAGTACACGTTACAATAGGCGTGTCCCCCATTGGGAGGTTCCTAACGAAATACATCTAAGGAAATACGTTGTAAAGAAATAGGTAATAGACTTTTTAATTTAATAAGAAATGCAGATTTCATCATGTAAAGAGTAGTAAATCTTAAATACCATAAAAATACAAAATGCATATGTATGAAACAGAAATACTGCATGCCGCCCCGGTGGCGCAGTGGTCTAAGCGATGGCCTCTGATCGTTCGTCCGAAAGGGGTCCGGGTTCGAATCCCGTGAGGCATGGATGTTGTGTTTGTCTTACGGCACTGGCTCTCTCCCTTCCCTGGAGCTAGTGACCCAAAATTAGGGACGGGCGACTGCTTATAGCCCATTGAGTTGCTCACGGTGGTCGTTAAACCTCCAATCAAAAAAAAAAATACTGCATATGTATGAAACAGAAATACTGCACATGTATAAACATACAGTGCATGTATATGAAACTGTGTGATTATGTAGTAGTATTTATTTGAATTAACCAGACAAAAGGGATTGTTTTGAACCTTTCAATTTACAGCAACTATTTTCAATATGTATACTAAGTTCACTAATAAAATTTGGCCTTTCACTGTGACCTACATATATAATTTATGCAATTGTCCGGCGGAGTTTAAGACTTCGTTAAAGCTTTTGATATCACAGTTTTCCTCCTCTTCTTCCCCATCAATTTCCGGATCCTCGAAGTACTTTCTGTTATGCTTTCATTATCGACTACAGTAATAAAAGCTCTCAAGTGTCGTTAGAATCGTCGGTACACAGTTGTTCATTGTATGCAATATATTCCTCTATCGTAGCATTACTGCCACTGTGTTTGACAAGTTCATGCAGTTCTATATTTCTTTAGTGTACTAACTCTGTTCACTTACACTGGAAACTGAAATAATGAAGCATGTCTTTTTAAAAGACTGATTAACACATTTTAGAGGATTAGATTTAACAGCCGTAATTATCCACTGTATTATATTCAATACATTGATAGACTTGACAAGCTATTCGATGTTTCCACAAGAATTTTGAGAAAAAATATTTGCGATTACAAAACAATGAACATGGGCTGCTGTCCGTTGTTCCCTTATCACAAATTTAATCATCTAGCTGCGCTTGCTGCTAAAGGATTTGACCTTCACGCAGTGCTCGATATTAAAGGTTGTTATAAGCAAGCATTTTCAGAACTTTGATTGGAAAAATGTATTTTTAAAAAACCCTTTTTTTTTCTATAAGTGTCCCTAAAATAGTGTCCCTTATTCGGAGGCAAATGCATTAATTGGAATCGTCCTACCACGAAACTGGGACCAGGAGAGCTGCCCCTTAAATAGAGGTGTACCTTGTTTGCGTGTGTCCTTTGAAGGAGGTAGCACAATATTAACTTGGTAACACATCATGTTTTGAATATCTTTTAAAAATATATTTAAATCTCACTTTTATGTGGCATACGTGTACGTTCCTATAAATAAATTAACGTAGCCTTGCTAGCATGTCTTCAAAACATGTGGTCCTGAGTTCAAAACATTTACACTTGAATATTATTCCGATTTTTCGGGAATATCAAAGGATCGCTCTATATGATGTATGGAATGTGATACACGAAAAATATCCTTTACATCTGCCCAATAATGGCATAAATTTACTATAAGGTATGAGTTTCCACGCTCCGAAAATTTCAAATCATCCAAAAAGCTTAGTAATACGCCCGATATTCAAGATAATTACCACTTTCGGATCATTTTAAAATACCTGTTTTCTGTTTAAATTCTACTTGCACTTCTCGTGGTATATGTTCATTGAACATATATATGCCATACAGTTTCATTTGAAATATTGTGATATAATGTCACTTACGGACTTTTAAAGATAGCCTAGTGAAATTAACATTTAGAGTAAAAATCATGAGACTCATGGAGAAGAAATAATTCAAATGATCAACATTAGTTTCAAATCATTTCGCGTGTTATAACTTTTAGTTTGAGAACCTTTCTTCATTTTTCTAAATGACACACGAATAATTAAATGCGAAGTAATTTTATCTTTGCTGATGGCAGGTGAGTGAAGATTGAAGACTGCAATAAGAGGAGAACGATGACTCCTGCCCGTCACCGAAGCACACGCGGTAGTGATGCGGACTTTTTAAATATCAATATAAAGATTTTTATTTTTACATCTCTGGCTCGTGAAGATAAAGGAATGATTTCCCAATGCATGAGACCCTCAGTGCAAATAAATGTGCATGTATTTTCTTATAGCCTAAACATAATAAAGAACTTTGTCCTAAATTCTATCGCGCTGGCGAATAAATCTGCCATCCAGATGCAAAATTGAAGAACCTCGTCCGTTTAGCAAAGAGCACGCGTGGGTTATGGCAAAGGGTTGGGAAATGTAGGTCACGTGGAGCAGCAGACTCCACCGGTCCCTGGACCCATCCTGTCCGTGCGAAAAACCCCTAGGTTATGGCAGGATTGCTCATGCAACGCCTTCGCTCTTTAAATTTTGAGAGTGTTACACATATCGCAGTACAGTCGACATTCCCACGGAACAGACTTTGTCATCAGCTTAGCTTACTGCATATATTTAGTTAAATACTTAATCGCACTTCTCTCGAAAGTAGGTCGGTTAATTCGTATTGGAAATCTTAAAGTAATCTGCAATAACTCCAGAAATGTCCATAGGGCTTTTGATTGGAAATAGCATTTTAATTTTATCCTAAAAATTCAGATCGCATCTACATTGATAGATGCGTTGCATTACTTACAGATTTTACTTCGTGTAAGAAATTTCAGTTATTCTTCATTTAAAATAAAGAAAAACTACATCCAAATGGCCTATATATGGCCTTCAGGCGATGAGCTACTGTGCCTTGGCTATATCTCTTCCTATGTGGTTACCCGGTGCTGAATTGTCTTGGAAGGTTTAACAGATTTCAGTTCCCACTAAACATAGGTTCTCCAACTTATTTAGGTCCGACCCCTTGGTCTTGACTAAAAGTCTGAAGTACCACCACAATAAAATCCCCTAATATGAAATGTTTAAAAAAATTTTGGCAACCTGGACAATCTTTGAGGCAGAAAAAATATCCCTAAAAAACATTTCAAATGGAAAAAATTTATTTAAAAAATCCTGCTTATATTTTCTTAACATTAGCTCTTATTTAGAATTTTTATGATCAGGTAAAAAAGTAGAAAAACATTATTTAATTGCAAATAGTCTCTAAAACTGTTTCATACATTATCTTCAGGAATTCGTTCAAAACTGAATCTGAACACAAATGTTTCAAATCAAGTTATTTAATCCTAATTTTGCAGTTCAATGATTGTAAATCCTGGAAGTTTTTTATACTGAGTTCTGTCAAATGCATGCACATTTTGACAGTACTTTTTGTTGTCTGGATGTCCAGTTGAATCTTTGAAACGGTTGTCCAGATCCAAATTTAGACTACTATTGCCATACGTATTATACGGGTACACCATGGATGAAATCCGACTCTCTAATAGGTATGTTGTTGAGATAGACATCAAATAAATTGATGGCACAGTCAGCGATATGAGAAAACCCTTTCAGTTTCTGCAGCAAAAAGTCTGTTTTCTTGAAACCAAATTTGAGGTTTCATCATGCGACATTTCAATAATTTCTTAATTTCTTTCGTTGAGTAGTCTTGCAGAGTGGCGTCTCCCACTGCAGAAATATATTTGTCGAAGTCTACAATCAAATCCAGACCATGCACTTTTATGTCGTTGACAAATCTGAACGATACTCAGATTTCTAAACTATATCTTTAGGAGTTCCCGGGAACTCCTTTGTAAACTCACATCAGTGATATTGTGATACACCTCAACAAAGAAACGCAATACCTCACTGCTTTCTTTCACTTGCATAAAATTGCAGCCACATTGATGTAAGTAAAATTTAATGCAACATACAACTTGTAAAACCAAACCGAATGTAATTAATGTTAAACATGCATGAGGTTATGAACTGAGCTTAACCATTTAACGACCAAAACGCCCAACGCGCCTTTACATATATAAACGACCATAAGGGCAGGAAACGCCTGTCTAGAGTGAGTCAAGTTTCCTATTCCTTACACGAACAACTGAAACGATTGGGATATAACCTAAAAACTGGCTTCGAATATTGGAGGACATACGCCCCTTTCCTTTCTGATGACGTATATGGTGCAAATTCAGAAATTTTAACCACCTTATACTGTTTAATAGTAGATGACTTCGAATAATTAAGTAAGCAAGAGTCATCATTATATAAAAACATGACAATCTGCCATCGCCAAGCGCGTAGAAAGAATGTTCTTGTTACTAGACAGCGGTGTTTTGCTCATTTGCGTTATTTATACGTATAAAGCGACTGCTTTGATGGCAAAGTTTCAACAGCTATGTGAATTTTTCTTGTCACTTTAACGAATATGTAATTTCTTACATTAACTACCGTGATAAGTATAAGAAATATTTCATATCAAATCCTTGATTGGCGCATAAATATTTACACTTTTTTGAGGTATACTTTCATGGTAATCGGAAATTTAACAAAGGAAAATCTAACTTATGAATTAAGAAATGTTAATAACATATCTATTATATTAGGGAAAGGATATTAAATTTCGAAACAGTTAATGATCAGTAATTTATTTCTAAGTTAGGTTTTATTAAATGATATACGTTAACAATTTCTGGGTTTTTTGAATAATATGCTCTTTCGTGAAGGAACTTCAAACTAAACTTTCACAATGTAGTATGAACAATAGAAAAATTGTTTAAGATCGTAAAACACGCTAACTAGATTATTAGGGTGTAACTTGCATTGTGTTTTCTTTAAGTGAGGTTTACGTTTAAAGAAAAAGAACAATTAAGGTGTAAATGGTTTATACCTACTACATTTATTGCTCAATAAGTGGAAGAGGTATATATCTTAATATATTTGTAGCAAAATAGCAATGTTTTCGGTATTTTGGTTTAATCTTTTAATCGGCCTATGTGCCTGAATAAAATGTATCCCAGATTTCTACTCTCCGCTAACATAAATATTCACACAGTTTTACAAAAGCTACAGCAAAATAAATAATTTCTTCCTGGCATCTTCCAAATACCGACAATATAACCTGTCACTGATGATAAATGCTCGATTCTAAAAACTATTATCTGCTCCCTGAAGAAAGGAAATGCTAATCTGGCTGACACTAACATAGTGAAAGTTAATAGAAGCAAACCATGGAAGCATCATCTCTTTCCCTTTTAGGTTCGTTCTCATCGCTATAGCCCTTTCAGAATGTAATCATTAGAAAGGTTTAAGCCAAATAATCACCTTAATGACCACTTTGAATAAAAAAGCTGAAGAACAACGCAAACAAATGTGATGGGCAATTCACGCGTTCTAGGAGCTTTCAGTCTAATTCTTGGACAGCGAATACTCGAAATGAGTTTAGCCCATTTTGCCAGCTCCAAGTTAATTCGCTTCACCCGGTCAAACAGTTCTAGTCTCTGTTGGTAAAATACCGGAAAACCGCAAGAAAGTAAAAAAAATATTACCAACCGAAAATACAATTCTTCATTTACTCTGAACAAACAGTAAACAGCCAAACTAATTAAAACCCGCCTTACTGAAACGAAGCTAGTACATTCACATCAAAAATGGTTTTCATTACACAGCAAAACATCAACAACAAAAACATTCTGGTACGTCGAAAGCTAAACCTATTTTGGGGTAAATTTGGGGCGCTGATTCCAAAAATGGCATCAGTTTTGTCCTGTCAGCTCCAGTTTTGGAGATAGAGCATACCCGCTCTATATGCTGATTTGCAGAAATATTGTTATTTTATGTGCGAAAAGTCAGTGTGCAGTATATTGTTATTTTAAGAGTGTAAAGCCAGTCTCAGGTAATTTAATTTCAGAGTTTGTGAACAACTCTATAATCCAGATAATTTAATGTGATCTAATTTTATTTTTGCAAATTGAGTAGACCCAAAGGCTTACCCACGAAGAAGTAGCTTGAATCACTGTTTTCCGGAGTTCGAGGTCACTCGTTTGAGCTGGGCAGGATACAGATTGCGAACTCCGAGTTTATTTCGTGCCAGCCGCTATGTGCCACAGAAACGTACCCACAGTTATTTCGTGCCAGCCGCTCCGGGCCAGTAAAAAATACCCCGAGTAATTTCGTTCCAGCCGCTTAAAGGGTTACGGTGGTAGCTGAGGTATAGCAAACAGTTCTAGTTTCTACAGGTACGAGATCCCGGGGGCAGCGTCTTCCGAAAAGAATAAAGTTTCTGACAGCTTATCGTGCATCAAACCAACCCGGTGTTAAATTTGGCACTACTCTTTATCTGGCTCACTTGTGACATATGATTTTCATTACTTCATATCCTGCAGCTGCGCGGATTCAGGGTTCTACTGACCTGAAAAGTCGCCTCATCCAAGAAACACACTTGGGGGAAGAAATCGTGCGTATGTCAATTCTTTTAAGCATATGTTCAGCGAAGTTGGATTGTGTAAGATGGTCATTCTGTTTCAGTGCCTGAAGCATCTGAATTTTGTACGAAAGCTTTTCTTCGAGCTAACAGACCGTATTCACTGATGTGGACTTCGAAAGAAAATCTCTCTTATGTGTTCGAAATTTTCCTCAGATGTCCGTGGCTTTCCAGAAGACCTCACGTAAGATGATTCGGGTAGTTCCCAGTTTGTTGTCCCTGCACTGGATGCTTTTCCGTGTCAGAATTTTATGGTCCATGCTGACTTCAAGCATGGCGATGAACAGTTGCAACCGACTTTAATTCGGCAAGCCACAACAGCCATGCAATCTCCTCCCACTCTGTCGACATTCTGACTGAGCACATTTTCGGTCAGTTGAGATGCCACCACTAGCTGGAACAATCGCGTGACAGAGAACCAACTGACTCATGCACATGAGTGGCCTAAGTTGATTGATTCCCTTTGCGATTATATAAACCGGATGTGGACATAACACACACTTTTCCAGCAATTTATTTTTTATTTTGCGTACCTTGAATCCGGACCACTTATGTATACTGTATATACGTTTGTGTCATACATAGATGTTATTGCCTATATGCTCCATAAGTTAATATAGAACTGTGCCCTTAAGGCGTACGATTTTATTACAGGTTTGAAGCGTAATATAAAGTGCACGACACTAAACATTTTTGCACCTGATACAAATCACATATTAAATATAGAATCTGAATATAATATTAACTTTATAAAATCAACAATTTTAGGATTTGTTTTAACCGCGCGCTAACGATACGCTCAACTACGGAAGCGAGAGCTACAGAAATGCAGAATACGCGCAGCAAGGGGACCACCGGAGGCTTCAAGGAACAACATTTGAGCTCCATTTCACTCAAAACCCAGTCCAATAGGCAAGAGGCCTCCAACGTTCCTGACGGAAAATGGCCTTTACGTTGCGTGGGATCTGTATCATACGTCCCAAGGTTTTCGGTTGCATTCAAGAATTTTATAAAACATTACAATGTTGGTGTTGCGGTAAAATCACCCGAACAAATTTAAACTGTTGTAATGAACGTAAAACCGAAATCAGACCAAAGTTCCGAGGCAGGAGTTTACGACATTAGCATTAGATACCCAGACGGCTTAAAAAAAGCTACGGAGGAATGACAAGAAGGCTTTCTCAGTGAGAATCAAGGAACACGTAAGAGAAGTGAAGAATGAGAAAACCGAAACCGCTCTTTGTAGTGAAATCACTAGATTCACAGTTTTCCCACCTCCTGGAGTAACACCAAGAAATTTGCGCCTTATATAAGCCAAAAAGGCACCATGTTTCGAGAGGCGATTGAAATAATGACACACACTGCAATGAGAAGCAGTCGCTGAAAATATCAGCTGCCTGGAAGAGTCTCCTTTCCAGCGAGGCGACCGCAGATGATAGAACAAGAGTTACTAACCACACAAGATGTATCCCACCAGCGCCGCATTCATAAGCGACCATGATACTTCTGAATATTTTACCTATCTTTATGGCTGTTCTTGCTTTCTCATATTCTAGCGGATTCAGCTTTTTGCCTTGAGAAATCCTCCCGTTCGGAGTGCAAAACTTGGCGTTTGTAAAGTTTATTTCACCATTAAAACGGAGTGTGAATACGTCAGTGTTGTATTTGAAATATTACACAGGTGTGAGTCCCCCGATCCAATATCCAATGCTTTAATCTATAAACTAATACTTATCATATGAAGGATGATTCCGCAATATTTTCCAGCAGTAAACTTACTTTTTTTTCCGCTATATCTTAAAATCTCCTAAAAAAATATAAAAGCATTCTGGTTTATTAGCATTGGTTTCCGCAAAAATGCCAGTTTAGTAGGTTGTAAAAAGAGGACTGAAATTCAATGTACCAGGGTTTTCCCAAAACAACTAAGAATGTTTCTAGAAGAAAATTTTTGCGTTCCTTATTTATAAAGCAAGTGGTCATTTTTTGAAATGTTGTTCATTGCACCGAACACAGGTGTTAAAATGTTCCACCCACGTTTTTGATTGTGCTCTGGATTTGTTTTTCTCCAATGCAATTGAAGCATCCGTGCGCAGCTGTAATAAGTTGTTCATCAGTCTGAAACAGCCAGAAGTCACATGATCATCAGACTGGACTACATAAAGGTTGGGGCATCAAATTGATATTCATTTTCTATAAATAAGAAATGACAGAATTTGCTTGTGTGAGGCTTTGCATTGGGCCGAACATAAAAAGGAATGGGGAACCCAACCGAATAAACTCGTTTCGTGCACAAATGCTTACTTAAAATTTTGTGAATTTGTGATTTTGAAATGAGAATTATAGCTTCGATATCTTTAATTTATAGGAGTTTGTCTTCTCATATAATAAAGCCTATTGCGTTGATGTTTACCTCTTTAAAACTCGTTGAAGGTTTCCCTCCAACTGTGATTAAAGCAGCCGACTAGATATTCATCTTTATAAGCCTCTTGTCTGACGGGAAATCTCTATGACAGACTGTTAAGTAGACAGCAAAATTTATTGGTGCAATTTGTTTCCTCTTTCACATCCATGTTTTTCGAAAAATCGCAGCGCGAAAGCACTTGATAGGGTTTCACGAAACAACTCTGATTAAACTTCGTACTACCGACGACGATTGTGTGTTAAACAGATGTTGCCGGTTGCTATGATTAAGAACAAAATGACTACCTTTTTTCCAAGACCTAAGCCATGGGCGAACGCAGAATTAACATTCCTTTTTTAAAACATTTTCAGTTGTGTTGGTACACGCTATATATACACGCGCGCGCACGTGTCTGTGTGTGTGCAATGTTCATCAATAGCGCCGTATAATATGTAGTACCTTTGAAAACAAACTTCAAGTCCCAATGTTATCCCACCCCACAAGTGGAGTTTATGTTTTCAAGGATTCAGTATTTTCTTAATATAGGGTTTTATTTAAAATTAAGATGTCTCTTTTTCACAACAAGTATGTCTTATAACACAATATAAAAAACGCTGACTTTTTTAAATGGAAGTTGGTTGAATGTCACGAGAGAGAAAATATCAGAATGGAAAGTTGCAAGATTTCATACGAATTAGTTTAAGTGAGGTTTTCATTGATTCAGGCTTTATCTTGAAAATTGGTAGAACTATTTTTAGTTTACTTCAAACAGAACACATATTCGTAACTCGCTGAGTATTACACCCTGGAAATAGTTATGTTTAATCTGATATAGTTTTCGTTGGTTAATTCGAAAACCTAAAAAAATTAAGCGTTCTCAAAGGTTTTTTTTTTATTAAATTACTTCTTAAATTTTTGGCTCAATAAATTTAAGCCGATGAATATAAAATGTTCTGGAAATGTGATTTTTTTCTGTTATTTAAAAAAATTGAATTCTAGAGTTTTTAAGCTCCTAGTAGTGTATAAATCATTGTTTCCCGAGGGTTAAAAGCAATTTAAACACAGAAACCAATTTGTTTAATTTTATTTCACTTTATCATATATTTGGTAAATGCTGCAGGAAGTCTTCCTTTGCCGCCCAGGTAGCGCATTGGTCTAAGCGATGACCTCTGATCATTCGTCCGAAAGGGGTTCGTGTTCGAATCCCTGTGAGGCATGGATGTTGTGTTTATCTTAAGGCACTCGCTCTCTCCCTTCCCTGGAAACAGTGACCCTAAATTAGGGACGGGTGACTACTTATAGCCCATTGAGTTGCTCACAGTTGTCATTAAATCTCCGATAAAAAAAAACTCTTTCTTAACTGTTAATAAATTTCTTGAGTCACAGTGTTTGAATAGAATTTCTCAATTTTAGGATTAATGTTACATCTGTAATTCCTTGTAAATATGAACATAAATCTACCCTATACTCTAATGTTTTAATAATTTAGGGTTTAATAATATTTCGCAATGATAATATTTGTGTACAAATTGTTTGCACATGCGTCCGAAGTGAGTGCATTTCCCCATTGTATGGAAAACGGGCCTTTCCTCTCAGTCTTCCTTCTCTAGTTTTTTTGATACACTTGGGAGTTTGTTTACTTGTTAGTGTTCACAGCTCCTGTGTCTGCCGGCTTATTTTTAGCCAACACAGCAGAGCATTAGAAAGGCACATCTGAGAGTGTTAATGTAGATTATGTGAAAGGTAGAATGCATGCTGTGTACACGCTCGTGGGAAAGGAAGATCAAAGCTGTAAGCATCTTATTCAGAGTTAGACTTTCGAGATCGATCTAATTGTTCAATGATCCAGAAAGTTTTACTACGTTTCAAAATAATAATCTCTGTGCCCTTTCATCTTCGGAAAAGAAGAACACAGGGACTTCTGAGAACGTCGTTGGGTCCCTTAGTTCAAAAAAGAGACAGCAATACTTTAGACATATTCTTCAGAAATACACTATCTACCAACAGGTAATTGGACATCCCTGCAATCGTCGATATCACGTCACGGCCGCCGCCGCCGCCGCCTCCGTTAAATATCGTGTGGGAAACAACAACGCAACCAGTCGCATGCAAGATGCCACGCAGTTCGGAGCTCTCTGATTTCGAGAAAGGTGTAATCGTCGGGTATCTTAGAAATGGCCGATCCATACGTGACATATCCAGCGAGTTGAAGTACCGAAAATCGACAGTGGCCAACGTGATTGGCAAGTGGAAGATGAGAGGTGACTGTCGGAATGTGCCCCGGTCCGGCAGACCCTCAAAACTGGAAGTTAGAGACCGACGGATGCTGGCCAGAGAAATTCGGAAGAACCGTACCAAATCGATGGGCCACATCCGCGAGAAGTTTACTCAGGCTTCCGGGAGTGTTTGTTCGATGAATACTATCCGTAAAAAAGCCCATCTGCTCGGTTATCATGGACGTGCTGTCACCCATAAGCCTTTGATGACCAAGCCCAATAGTGCTGCTCGGCTAACGTGGTGCACAGAACGTCGACAGTGGACCGTTAAATAGTGGAAACAGGTTCTGTGGAGCGACGAATCAAGGTTCACCCTCTACCGTTTGGATGGCAGGGTCTGCGTTTGGCGTCTTCCTGGAGAACGCCTCCTGCCGGAATGTATTGTCCCAACTGTGAAGTTCGGCGGCGGTGGAAATATGCTATGGGGGTATTTCTCCCGGTATGGCACGGGACCTTTGGTCGCAATTCATGGTAGACTCAACGCCGAGACCTACTGCACTATTTTGGATGACCATGCGCTTCTTACGTTGTGGCAGTTTTACGGGGTGGACCCATGTTACATTCAGGATGACAATGCCACCTGTCATGTTGCGAGGTCCACCATGGCTTGGTATGGTGACAATGGGGTAAATCGAATCGACTGGCCTACGCAGAGCTCGGACCTCAACCCTATCGAGCACCTCTTTGACGAGTTGGAGCGTCGACTTAAGGGGTGCCCCCACCTCCCGAAAACGGTGAAGGAACTGACCTGTCTTCTCCAAGCCGAGTGGAAGAAAATACCGCTAGCCGTCGTACAACGCCTAGTTAAGAGTATGCCCCGGAGGGTAGCAGCTGTAATCGCCGCTCGTGGAGGCTCCACTAACTATTAAAGGTGAATAAACTTTGTTTTCCTTTGCTATCACAGGTATCCAATTACTTGTTGGTAGAGAGTGTATATCCACATCGATACCTACTAACCTTCGGAGTAGTACACAATGTAAAGAACTGAATAAAGACGAAGAGATGTGGAATGCACAGCATTTTGCCGCAAATAAGGAACAAAGTTTCGGAGCGGAGTAGTACACAATGTAATATGCATCTGGCAACAGAAAAAAACGTTTACTAAATAAAACCTGCTGGAAACAGTTACTAAAACTTGCTTTTGAAGAAATTGCGACAAAATAATTTACTCAGAAAGAAACAATATCTTCTAATTTTGAATTAGCTGACCCAATGGGAGAAAACACATTTCCTTTTCACATAAATTGTCGAAATCGCTTAGCGACTTTGCGCCTTGTACTACTTCTTACAGAGAGGTCCTTCTGTTTTAGTTATTTTAACTCGACAGGCTCCTTAATTATTAAACTCCGAATTTATTCGGCTTTAACATAAGGAGCTAACTTTTCAGTTAATACGGTCTTCACTGCATTTGCGACATAGGAAAAGTTTTATAAATACATCAGAAAACGATATGCATAAGAAATTCCGCACGCTGCTCATTAATAAGTCAAAATCTACAAAGCATGTACAAAGAAATATTATCGAAGCAGGGCACACAGGGTAAATAGCTGTATTTCGGGCATGACCGTCTTAATTGCTCATATCTTCCAAAGTTATGAAAACGTAGAGATTTCAAAAATAGATGGTGAAGAATCAGTAAAAATTTCACACTCTGTTGCTGCTAGCCTTCTTTACAAGCAAGCCACAAAAAGTTAGCATTCGAATGATCGTTAATCTGAATAAATAAGTTAAAGGTGCTGCGAAGGACCTAGGGAGTGTTAAAAATAGTCGTTCCTAATCTCAAGGAATACATAAGCTGAATTGCATCTTATGTTTGTTTTAACATGTTTCTCCAGATGGGAAATTGCCGTGAGTTGCAGATCGCCAATACTTATACTGAAACAATGGCAAATTTTACAAATACTGTTACTGTACCAATTGGTTCTTTCTTGCTAATGTTGTGCGATGAACCATATACCAAACCTGACATGCATTAAATATTTAGATACATTAACTTTCAGGAAAAATACTGCTACAATATGTTTCGTACTTTACGAATGCAAGCTATTTCATATTTAAAAGTTCTGTAACAGATATTTCCTATTGCATCCAGAGATATATGTAACCACAAGAAACTGTAACGCTTTCCTGAAGATACAGCAAACTAAGGTGAAACTGATTCGCAACATGAGAAAGGAAATTGCTGATGTATTACTGAAATACTCTCTAAAACGCAAGCAGGTTCCAACACATTATGACATCTCTTCGTTTGATATCTTTACATACAAGACAAATTTGAATGTAATTGTTGCATCGACGTTACGTGCGCCTGTGTTATAAGATACCTTCAGTGAATGGACATAGTGAATTTAACCAAACTGACATGATCATGTTTCAAATATTCTAACATCCTAACACTCTGTGAAGTTTGTAGCGAGCTGTAAGAAATGCTAGAGGATAAAAACTCAGACGATATATTGTTTTGTAATTTATTTCTAACATAGACAATTACAAGGAAATCATAGATGAAGCACAAAATGCCATTAACCGATAAAATACTATGTCGCTGATGGAAAAGTTAAGGAGTTTTTCGTGCTATTTTTCGTACTGTAATTACAAGTGTTAACCATTTTAACTGAACTCGTGTATTTATAGGGGATTTCTTTAGCAAACAACCTCATCTGAATTAAAACCTGCTGGCAAAATTTCTACGGGGAGTCAATGGAGACATGTGACTGACTGCCGAATTAGAATGACAAGAGCCAATTTGAGATGCCTACTTAATGTAGGCAGCAATGAGGCGCTTTAAGATGTTAATATAAAAGAACATTTCAGACTATTCTTCATTTCCTAAGAAGGCAGTGTGGAAGGGCACGATTTTCTTATGGATTTCAAGATTACCGTGGGCATCTCAAAGAGCTACAAAACAGCAGGCGCTAGTCCCGAAATTTCGGCCAGTAGTTACAGGCAAAGGAGTAAGCCAGTGTGCAAGAGAAACCAACCGTTCATGCTTGACCTGGGATTCGCGCTCGGAACTATCTGGGATGAATGAATAGAACGTAGCGCATCTTACAATTCGGCCACCGAAGCAGAACTCTTGAAAGATGAGGTAATGTACAGAGGACATGGAAAGCAGGAATAAGTAAAAATTCGTAGATATATAATGAGGAAACATGTTTATTTGTTTGCAGAAAGAACTCCGAATTTAAAACAGCAATTGCATTATACTGGAATGAAGAGGGAAATGACACTCTAATAATATTTTACATAAAATACATATAATTACATGATCGTATAGAAGTGATATACGCTAACCTATGGACGGTAGCTTTTTGTATCCGTATTTTGTTTAATTAAATATGTTTTTTATCAAATGGGAAAAGAGAAATTCTTTATTCAGAAGATTTAATGAGACTCACTGATATACGATCTCATATGTTTTATTTCCTCACACTATTGTAATAATACTTATGACCAATGTAGTACAAATGGATTATGTAACACAGTGTTAATTAATTAATCACCAGAGATATTTCTGAAAGAATAATCAAATTAAAATTAAACAGCTTCGAAAAATTCCGAACCGATAAATGCAGATTGATCACGGGGCGGCAAAATCTCGCAAGTTTACCGATGCAATAAAAGGAACAGCTGAGGCAGATATCGATGACTTAACGCTTGCGTAAATGATTTTGTATTATATGGATTCGGAAGAACTATTCGCTCAGCGAACTGCATCCGAAATTCCGGCACCGATTGTTCGTTTCCCAAACGTTTCGGATATAATAGGCGACGTTCCGTTGGAAATAATGGTTACCTGTTTTTCCCGACGAGTTTGTTAGGACATTTCGTTTTGAATTCGAAAGTAATATGTGGCAAAATTTATATTAGCAATGGCGTGACCTCACATAAATATCTAAATATGTGCCGTGGATTTCTCTTCTCAAAGGCTACGTCCTAGCTTCCTGTAGATATGAGAGATCTTGTCCTTTATGAAGATAATGTATTGCTTCTTAGAACTCACAAAATCGTTTGTCTAAGATAACTGAACGAGATATCTGTTTTAATAAGTTATTAAGCTTTATGAGTCATGTAAAAATTATATCCACGACAGAGTTGAATATGTAGTGTACGGTAGTGTTTAGTGATATAAACTCGAATGATTAATTATCTAGAAATGAAATGATCGCCTTTTAATAATTCAGAAAATAAAATACAATTATATATTATCAATTTGTTCCATCCAATGGATGGCGTAGTGGCCATTTTTCGTGCCTGAAGTGGAAGAACCTCAGTTTCGATCTCTGGCATGTACTAACGCTTGAACCGCTAAATATCCGCCGTGCGTCTGATGGCACGTTTAGCCTAAGGACCCAGGTAATAAATAAAAGCGTGTTCTCCCCCTCATTTCCGATGTCTAAAATCATTAGTCGGTTCAATTTATGTTTGTCATAATTTCGCCGGAATCTTTAGTTTGACTGAGTCCTATGTTCTAGTTAAAAATAATTTTACTCTTAAACGTCTTCTCCTCTTAGTGATGAAAAAATTATCAGGTGCGTTAGGAACGAACCTGAATAGTCTATACCAGCTTAGAAGCAATTCGGAAAATTATATTCCTAACTTGTGGTTCTGTTTGCACATAAACACAGTGAACCTTACCTATATAATTTACATTTACATTCTTCCTGCGCATTTTGCATGTGTGTAAGGCTTGTCACATATTTTTCAGAACGGAAACGAAATGTCGGAACAGAATGGCCGAAAAACATCAGCGAACACTTATTTCCAATGGAATCCCGCACATTAAGCCTGAAACACCTTTGAATTCTGGCCGCGGGAAAGAACAATATGAACTGGAACAATTGATATTACTCTCTGAGAATATTTCTTCCGAAGCGATTTTATTCTGAAGTACTTCCTCTTCATAAGGAACACTTGCGCATGTGTTACATCAAGGACATCTGCCTGCTCTGTTCATTCTTTCGCATCGGCAAAATGTTCTTGCCGCGAACTGAAGTGTCTTCGTTTAATCGGTCTGCCATTTTGGAAGTTTCTTCTGATAAATATCTCAGAAACGTCTTTTGACTAAAAATTAATCAACTGTGCGAAACAAATCTAACATTGTGCGGCCTTGGTCACTAACACTATTACGATTGTGTAAAGAAAGAATTGTGCGAGGCGAAATATCATAAATTCTCTCTAAATCTGCTACGAATATTATTCTTTCAAAAATATAATTGACTAAGAAACATGCATAAACTAGAAGAAACGGTACCCCCAGATTATTGCATATCACTTCCACAGGATTATTTATTATATTCCATGTTATTTTTGTTTGCTTATTTATGGAGCAATTTATTATCATTGTAATCTTTTTTCACTTTCATTCAAGAATAATGAGATTATTTTAATCTCGCAGCTTTTTTCGGCAAACAAACGGAAACAGTTTTTTCCCGTATATATCAACATATCACCACTTAATCCTGATTTGCTCCATCCCACATTTCATGATCTCATCTTGCTGAAGTGCTACCCCGGTGGCCAAGTTGTACATAGTGCTGTTTTCTAATCATTCGACCGACATGAGTCTGGATACCAATCCCGGCTAATTGTGGGTTTGGGTCACGGTAGTGGCTCTGTCCCTTGCGTGGAACTAGGAACCCCGAATTTAGAAGCAGAAGCAGCATTTATAGCCCTCTGAGATAGTCAGCCTACTTCTAATACCTCTAAAAACCTTTTCGGCTTGTTTTCAGCAACTCCTTCATGTCTTCCTTAATGTAAATATTGAAACGAAGATGTTTTTTTCCTGACAGGTCCTTGTGCTTTAGATTTTGTTTTAATTTTTACCAAGGTCAATTTTACAGTTGCCTACTTTTTTTACTGTTTTGAGGTACAAATTACTTGTCAATATAACAGGATTATTGTCTGAGTTTACTTCTGCTCCAAAGTAACTTTTACAGTTCTTGATCTAATTGCGATATGGAAATATATCTGCAGTAAATTCACCAAAAAAATATTATATATAAAATGGTAAAGCAGAATGTGTTAGGAGAAAAACCTCATGTAATGTAGTAGAAGTGATGCAAATCGCTTATCCTGGAATAGACACAGTGCTAACGGTAGAGAACTGTTGATAGTCAATACATGATAATCGATAAGGTGGTGGCAATGTTGCTCAGCAAAAAATCCGTTTTCCAGGATAGAAATTATTTCTGACAAGCATTTTTCTTATCTTTCCCCATTTTCAAACAGCCAAGTTTCGATAAACTGTGAAGCTAACTTTCTTTTGAGGTTTAGCGAACACCGTGAGCAACTCGATGAGCTGTTCCTGATTTAGGACCACTTAATTCAGAAAAGGAAGAAGCGTGTGCTGTAAGAGAAACACAACAACAGCATATTTGCCTCACGAGATTCGCATCCGGACCCATCTCTTGACGAATTGTCAGAAGCCAGCGCTTTGACTTCTGCACCTCCGGAGTGGCAGATCTAACGTCTTTGCGATATCCTGCAGAAGTGAATGAGTGAGCAAATGTTACGAATAAAATCTGTGTGCATGAAGTACTAACTAATTCGTAGCTACTTAAATCTCGTTTTCTGTTTGTCTCGTGTGAATTTTTTTATGTTTTAGTTCACAAAAGTGAAAAATAAAAATCCTGCAGTTGTGTATGCAAAATAACGTTTTTATAGTGTTTGGCAAAATCGTGCTAATAATCCGCCAGGTATCGAATATACAAAGTTGAGAGTGAGCGTGCTGCCCAACTTTTTTCTTATATCATTTTAAACCATTGTTGCTGGATGCTGTCGTTTTAAACGATCCTTATTTGTCGTATTGCCTGACGTTTTTCAGTTCTTCACCCAAAGGCTATCTTTTTCGTTGACCTTTTCCTTACCAAAAGAAAAATGCTGCTGCAAGAAAGATATTTTACGTTTACCCATGATTACTTTTTTTTTACTTTCAACAAATAAATCTTTCAGTACCTGACGCAAGTTTAAACTTCCAGTACAAACAACAAGAACAACGCTTTTGACTTCATCTGTATCAGATTGAACCGAACCCTTTCGCTTTGAGCTTGACTTAATCTTAAGAACAGCCGAGTGTAAAATCCGTTTACCCTCACCATTGAATCTTTCGGTTATACACATTTTTTGTTTTGTATTTTTATCATGTATCAATATGGCAGGGTTCAGTCTTTTCGACATCAGTATATTTGAGATGTGAGCTTTCAAATCATCAATGCCATCGGTGGAACCTGAATAATTTATATTTTCAGCATCGGAAAACGTAAAACTATAGTTAAGTTTTCAGGTGGAGCTAAACAGTGAATGCAACTACGAATGACATATGCAAACAACATATAAAAATTTCGACTGCGCTTTCTTGTCACCTAACCAGTTTTACCACACTTGCAACACACTTTTCAACAATACATCAGAATTTTATCGATCAATCTACTACGAAACACTTCTTTCAAATAGTCAATTCCATGTCCAGATAATATCCCTTATCAGCTTCAGAAAAAAGCTTTCAATGGCATGGAGTGTGGTCCACAAATAACTTTATTTATCCTTTCAAAAATCTTACTTCTCCACCGTTCTGATGAGAAAGCAAAACAAATCGAGACAGTGTTGCTTTTTCTTTCTTTTGCGATGTTAACAGTTGTTTGAAGCATTAGTGAATAAATTTACTTAGCATTCCGTCGAAGTGTGTAAGACGTAACACACGCATTTCAAACGTGCACATGAAATGAATATTCGCACAATCGAGAAGAGTTACTAAAACTAACAGCACTAAGAATGAATATGTATTAAACACATAGCTTCTCGTACTTCAATACCAACCTTTTTATATATCGCATTGAACGTAAACACTGCACACCGAGAAGTTACTAGGACTAACAGCATTAAGAATTAACATGTATTAAACTTATAGTACATCGTAAATAAAAACCTTTTATATAACACAAACCTTTTTATATATCCCGTCGAACGTACACATAAACTATACAACTTCCAAGGTTGATCTGTTAGTGCTCAGTGGGTTACATCACAAGTCACGCATGCATTTTAAACGTACCAAGTCGTTCGGCCTTTGGTGTGTTCCGTTTTCACTCCTGGCCAAGGAGACAACTGAGTTGATGTTCCGCAGGAAGTTTCCTTAGTGATCTCCAGATATTAGTACGGGAGCTTAGCTTTGTTACAATGTGGAAAGGTAAGAAAAATTCTTATCGGAAAGAAAATATTTCATCCCGGAAAAAAAAAATTGCCCTTGGCAAATTTACCAACTCACTATCGTTATTTCCCCACCTTAACTACAAATGTTACAGCTGTAGTATCAAATCAAAACAAATGCGCAAGGCGGATTGTAAAACAAACTTTTCCAACTTTCTTACTGTGTGCTAGTTCTGCATCGTATTTGTAGTTTATGGTAAAAAAAATGTCGTAGCTTAATTCCCGAAGATATTTCCGGCGGGTAGGATTGTATTTTACAATGGGAGAAATATCATTATTTCTGTTTTTTTATTTATAATATGATTTCGCTATGGCTTTATTAACGAAGAAAACAGTATATGGCAATTATTCACATCAGTAGGATTCACATGAATTTTGTTATTCATTGCGCTTAAGAACCGTAGTGCACGCAGCATCAATTCTCAGTATGTGTAAAGATGTTTTTCTGAGACGTGTAGGATATATATTTCACACAGACTTTTGAAAATGCAACAGCACCCCAAAAGTTTCAAATAAAGTGAAAAAAGTGACCTCTGAAAGAGAATGTCCTCTGAACTAGGTCAAACGATGAAATTGAACTGAAAAATTCTAGCGAAAGGCACTGGAGCTACAAAACAACTTTAAAAGCTATGGTGATTCAAAAGACCTTTTCAGCCAGAAATCGACATTTTGTTTCTCACAACCCAGAAGGTAAATGCTTAACCCGAAGAGATATTCAACGTTTAGCAGCAATATTTCTTCACCTTTTTTTATGTTTAACGACCACTGTGAGCAATTCGATGGGTATTATGTAGTCAACCTGGACATACTTTCTTCCATGGGCTGCTCTAATCGATAGAGGATTTAGTGCTGACGTGCTGCAATTTGTCGTCCGCTATGTTATGTAGCATCTGTATTATTTCCGTTACCTAATATTAACACTTATAGGTATTAGTTTTGGATTGTTTGTAGTTCGTGTGCCTTTTAGAGAGAGTCTAGGATTTGTTTCAACGCTTTTTTTACACGTGAGCTCTGAGCCAATGGTATTTCGGTACCCATTAACCAAAGAAAGACTCATAGATTTTTTTATTCAGCCATCCCAACTGTTAGCCAAAGAGGTAAGTGTATATCGTTTGATTAGGTTAAAGTAGGTCCCAATGGGTCCTTGGAATCCCAGCATAAAGTGAACAAGACCTTCTCGGATGAAGTCTTTCTTTTCAAGTCAATGAATCAGGTTCTCCAACGCGGCATACAGCATTTTGACGATCATCATTTTTGCAAAAGACACACATTTCATCACCCGTAAGTAATTCTTTAAAGAACGGTTTATTTCTCTGACGCCCAGCTAAACAGACGAGCAGATATTATGTCCAATTGATTTCTTGCGGGTTGGTTATGTGGTACCCACTGGTCGAATTTTGTCAAAAACCCAAGTGCATGCATCTTTCTTTCTACTTTCACTCTGCTTACAGAAAACTTTTCTAATAATTATTTATCGGTTTGCTGCTGGTCATTTGATGTTACATGGTTCATTTTCACAAACCTCAGATAGACGTTCAGAAAGAGAGTAACATCTTCAGCTTCTGTCTTCTTTACGGGATTTCCAGAAATACGGCGATGTGTGATTTCGTCTGCAGCATCCTCGTCATACATTGCGCAAATGTTGCGGCAGACTTCAGATTTCTAAAAATCCTAAGTGCATAAATGCACATAGTGAATAATACGTGGCTAAAGAAAATGAATCTATAACTACTATTTACAGTAGCAAAATACTGTTCTTCACGTGTTTATACTAGCAATTTTAAGCAGAAGTCAACAGGTTCCTGGTAATATTAACAAAACGCAAACAACAAGCAACACAATCAAAAGGACTTACCCCAACTTTGAAAAGTAGGCCTACATCCATTGTGGTCCGGCTTCCTTTGCTAGTGATCGAATGTCTGCGGTCGATAAGACATATATCACAACGAACGGTAAAAACGACCAATTGAGTAGAACGTGAATGAAACGGTACTCAACCAAGATAAAATCGTGAAATTCGAATGAAATGAGTGCATTAAAATCGATTGAGAAGTAAAACCAAGAAAGTTAAAAGTTTAGAATGACAAATCCACGGAACCTATCCACATTATACCCATGCTAGCAGCATCCATAAATGTTTCGGAAAATATTATGCCTTCAGCAGTGGAGGAGTTCACAAGTGCCTAGTCCTCCGCAATTAACTCAGATGTAATATGACATGCCTGAATGAAAAACAGTATGGTAACTTCATCGTATAAGCTATGAACACCTATACCCTATCGCGCAGTTCTTGTATAGCGCCATCTGTGGGGATTTCGCCGACGTATTCGTCCTGCTGATCGACCAAGCTAAGCAAGCAGAATTTATCTGACTTCCGTTCAATATTACGATGATTTTCGGATGTAACAGGTATCTCCATGCGTGTGGAATATCTGTAGGTGAATTACTGTTACAACACTTCCCTTTATATTGTTCATTAATTTGGAGCCTCCGAAGTGAGAATTTGTTTATGAAATAGAAGCGATGTTAGAATTTTGACATTTTCCCAATCGGGTGCAGCATTGTGTTCGATGCAATATTGAATAAGTGCTGTTTGGCCCTTTTCGTCTCCCAATCGTATACATGTTCTTTTAATCGAGTAATAAGGCGTCTCTTTTTTTTTATTATTGGAGATTTAACAACCACCGTGAGCTACTCAATGGGCTATAAGCAGTCGCCCGTCCGTAATTTAGGGCTACTGGTTCCAGGGAAGGGAGAGAGCCAGGACCGTAAGACAAACACCACATCCATGCCTCACCAGGTTTCGAACCCGGACCCTTTTCGGACGACTGATCAGAGACCATCGCTTAGACCACTGCGCCACCGGGGCGGCAAGGCGTCTCTTAGTACTACCTATGTGCATAGAATTTTTTTGACTGGGGTTCGTTATTATCGGTATACAATATACGCCCGATTTTTCGAAGATTGGCTTGTTGCTATTGTAAGTCAATAAGGCATCATTATTGGTGATAGTTTCAGCCAAAAATATTTGATGCTCTGCACATTCTCTCTTTAACAAATTGGTAATAGGTGGTAAAAAAGGAATTGATAAGTAAGCTCTAAATTCACTTTTTTTGTTACGCAAAATTTGAACGTTAATTTTGATATTGCATTAAATGGAAGTAATTAATCTTCCACTACAACCAAATGCTCCTGCAGTAGTCTTGATCCACTGCAATACAGCCTGCTCTGATTGAGTGGAAGAAGAATGTGTAATTGTTATTTTGATATTGTAAGGAAAAGCAGTTGTTTTGTACTTCCAGGGATGCCAAGAATCACATGGTATCAATGCTGGAACATAAGTTGGCTTTATAAAAGCAATATACTCAATAGAATCATCGTAGCGGAATAAACTCAAATCCAAAAAAATTAGTTAATTGCGGAGGACTAGGCACTTGTGAACTCTTCGACTAATGAAGGCATATTATTTGCCGAAACGTGTATGGATGCAGGTAGTATGGGTATAATGTAGATAGGTTCCGTGATTTTGTCAATTTTAACTTTTAACTTTGTTGGTTTTACTCCTTAATTGATTCTAATGCTATCCTTTCATTCGAATTTCACCATTTTATACTTGGTTTTGTACCGTTTAATTCACGTTTTATTGAATTGGTCGTTTTTACCGTTCGTTGTGATATATATCTTATCGACCGCAGACATTCGTTCACTAGCAAAGGAAGCCGGACGACAATGAATGTAGGCCTACTTTTTAAAGTTGGGGTAAGTCCTGTTGATTGTGCTGCTTCTAGTTTGCTTTTTTGTTAATATTACCAGGACCCTGTTGACTTCTGCTTAAAATTGCTAGTATAATTACGTGAAGAGCATTGTTTTGCAGCTGTAAATAGTAGTTATAGATTTACAGACTTCAGCTTAATTTTTGCTGTTGTAGAGCTCATAAAGAAAACAATGCCTAATGTGATCTAACTGGCTTGACATGTTAACCCTTGTGTGACATGTTTACGAATGAGATGCACTTGAGCACTTGGTGCCCTTTTACTGTCTACTCCTCGCAGCATTTTGAAAATCACACGCACCGTCTTTTATTCTTAATTATATATTTTTACATGGAATTTGCATCATGAAAAACGGGTAGAACTTTTACATGCACCTATTAGTTGAAATTATTAGGTTCACGTACGTATGTGCAGCACTTGGGATTAAAAAACGCCTATATTCGACAGAACATACACTCATTCTCATAAAAATCCCCGCCCCAGGAAAAAAACTGTGCGATAAACGCAAAACTCGGCGAAATGCTACGGGAATGGCAGACATTCAAATGATGGAAGTTTCGTGTGATTCCGCGCGTCCAAGACTGGTGCTGCAATCGCAATCCTTGGTGCTGGTAAGGCGCCGCGCACGGGATTTCATATTCGTGCTGAAGTACAGAATAAAAATTACACTGCTGGACAATTGCTAAGTACGGATCATAAACGGCTATATAGCGCATAAAAAAAGTAAGTGTGGTTGGATGCCAAGTGAAATCAAATAATGTCAGAATGCCAGGATATAATAAGAAAGACAATGTATTGTGCTCTGAAATCCAGAAGGCTTTGGAACGTGTTCAAGGGACAAACAGGCCATTTTGTGCAGAATACGTAAACGTGAAAAAAATGCAATTACCGTCCGCAGGCGTTCCGGCGTAAGATGTCAGTACGGGATATGGCCACCATGGAGGGCGATGCAAGATTCCACACGTCGTGTCATGCTTTGCACAACATTATCAAGCAGCTGTTGGGGTAATTAATCCCATTCCTCTGTCAGTGCACGGATGAGGGTGTCCTTGTTTGTTGGAGGGCATTGGCGACCAGCAAGACTCCTCAACAAAGCATCCCACACATTTTCAATGGGATTCAGATCTGGAGAACGTGCTGAACATACGAGGCGTTGAATATCCCCGCTCTCAAAACACTCCTGGACAGCGACTGTTCGATGACATGTTGCGTTGTCATCCATGAAAATGAATCTATCACCGACAGCACCACGGAACATGCAAACATGAGGTAGCAGAACATCATTAATGTATCGTTGGCCAGTCATTGTCCCAGTTGGAAGCACATAGAGGGACGTACGGCAATTGATCATGATGACAGCCCATACCATGACACTAAATGTCGGATATCGGTCTCTTTCCTGTATGATTGCTGGACAATATGCAGTACCACTATCACGCCAGATCGGTTGTAATCGAAAATCAGAAGATAGACTGTATCTACTCTCATCTGAGAAGAGGACAGCAGACCAGTCGTTATCAATCCAATTGCGATGTTGATGGCACCATTGCAAACAGGCGGTACAGTGACGTCTGGACAATGGGATGCACACAACAGGACGGCGGGCGTATAGTCCTACTTCATGCAAACGTCTGGTGACAGGTTTTCGGTAGATCCGCTTGCCAGTAGCAGCCATAAACTGATTTGCTACCTCACTAGCTGTGCTGCGCCGGTGTCTTTTTGTTGATAGCACTATGTACCGATCTTCTGCAGGTGTCGTACTGCGAACACGACCTCCTTCGTGGTGTTTGCTACACTCTCCATTTGTTTGAAATGATTTCCAAAGCCTTGAAACAACACTGTGGCTGACGTTGAACTCCCTGGCAACATCTGTTTTTTTTTCGCCCTTCTTCAATCTTGCCAATAATACGGCCACGCGTAAAATCATCTAGGTGATGTCGGGAAGACGTACTGAAAATTGCAAGTTCGTCAATTGATTCTTTCCCTTTCAACTTTGCGTTTGAACAACAACGGTCAATATGCGTCAAATCCTTTATGTCTCTTATCAGCGCTATGACGTCACGAACAAGTTCGGCAATCCAAAATTTGCATACGCACAACACGTCTAACTGTATCCCGCACTTATGCTAATTTCCACATTTTCCTGCCTTCCATTTTATGGTTGCTATCGTTGCTATTGTCATCCGTCCTTAGCAATTGTCCGGCAGTGTAGTTGTGATCCCTGAGCTATAGACATGCCAAGGAGCCACCGTAGATGTGCATACGTGCAATTGATGGAGTTTGAACAAGGTCGTATCGTCGTGATGAGAGAGGCATTGTGGCCGCCGCGCCGAATAAGACGTTATTTGAGCCGTTCGGATAGTACAGTGCGCTCGTGTTGGGAGCAATGGATACAGAAAGGCACCTGTACACAGTGGAGTGGCTCTCGAAGATCAAGACACAACACCTGCAGAGAGAACCGTGGGATCGTGAGAGTGGCACGCACAGATGCAACGGTGTCTTTGTCCAAAATCCAGAGACATATGCAGGCTGTACAAGGGACTCCTGCGCCCACCAAAACCATTTCCACACTATCGACGCCCCTTGCGTTTTCTGTCATTAACACCTGAACATCTTCGGCGTCGATTGCAGTGGTGTCAGCAGCAAAAAACGTGTAATGCTACGTACTGGCAACGTGTAGTGCTCAGCGAGGAAGCACACTTCTGTACGGGAACGGACGACCACCGTGTAAGAGTGTGGATGACCGCATGTGAGCGCTATAATATCAAACTCACTTTACAGCAGCACACGTCCCGAACTGCAGGCGGGATAGTCTGAGGAGTCATTGCATATGACAGCCATACTTCTCTCGCAGGGATCCGATAGACGTTGTCATCCCAGCGCTATCTACAGGAAATCCTGCGGCCCCATGCGCTGCCTTTCCTGGCGCGTAAGTTCGGAGCCATTTACCAACAAGATAACGCTCCTCCGCACACGGCTCGGGTTTCCCAGTACTGTCTACGTCAGGCTTCGATGCTACCGTGTCCTGCCACATCGCCTGATCTCTTGCCCATCGAATCCGTGTGAAAACAGATGGGACACCAGCTTTCTTCATATTCCAGTGTTCATGATTAAAAGCATCAGATGCAAGAAGTATTAGCCAATATGTCCTAGGATAACATACTGCGTCTCTTCGACTCCATGCCTGACCGTATCACCGCATATATCAGAGCACGAAGCGGTCTGACGCGGAATTAGCGCTGACCGGAGTGTGTACCATATGTCCGCGGGAAATCATCCTGCTGTTGTGATATTGTAATCATTTCTGTCCTTGGTATGTACCATCTCACTACTAACATCGCATTTCAATCCGATGGTTACTTCTCGGTACGCCGATTTTTATGACAATGAGTGTAGATTCATTGAAGAGATACTAATTTCTCCTTGCAATTATTTAATAGATGAAGTCGCTTGGGAGACAGACGATGCGCTGGCTACAAATTGGTACCGATATCACTAAAAGCCCTAACTCAATGATCTGATTCAAAAATTTACACCCGCAGACAAGGTTTAGGCTGACAATTTCTCCTTCTACAGCCCCTTGAGAAGAGTACGAGAAGGAGAAAGACGATAGTTGTAACTTAGAGGCTCACGACAGGATATCTCCTAGTACAGCGAAGTTAGTTGCTATAAATATTTTTATGAGTCGCAAGAGCGACTGAGGTCACACGACATCAAAGTACGTTAAAACACTTTAGGACAGAGGAAGGAGAATGGTAGGAACAAAAGATTTGTTTTAATTGAGTCGCCAGTGCCCGGAGTCTGAATGCTGAATGTGCTCTTTCGTCGAAAAGCGGATAATCATTGGTTCAAACGTTTCTTACCTACATAGGATCAAACCCAGGTCCTTTTCCAGTAAACGAGATTCTAATATCGTTTTACCGGTATGTTCAGCTAAGCGGATCTGATGTTCTAGGTTGAGAACCTTAGTACTTTCAGGTCACTATCGTGCTGTTGCAACCACTGCTTGACGATCGAACCATATACCGTAGCTCACTGTTCTTTTAGATATAACTCCCTTCCATCAATTAACAACATGCTGGTGCACGTGTCTGATTACCATGCCGTACTGCATAGATCGCTCATTTCTCTTTACAACACCGCTATACTTCTACTTGAAGAAATGGAACACACAATTGGCATATTATATAATACTTACCAACAGCAGTTATCCGCCAGCAGCATGCAATTGCTTCATCCCAGGGAAAAACCTCTGTCTACTTGTGTTGCTGTTTATGCATCACGCATTTTACACACTGCATGTACATTTGCTTTTCCACATCCGTGAAAATTTTGTATTTATCAGGTGCTTGTATGATTCGTCTAGCACCGACTATCAAGTATCTTTCAGAGTCATTTAAACTACGATTCTTTCTCATATTGATATTCTTCACGCTTTAAACGCTTGTGAATTCTCTTCAGTGAGCTGTCTGTAAAGATATTTCAACGTGATTGTTGCATTCGTAAATGAGGATGGCACATTTTATTGCTATTGTGTGTTCATTATGTTGCTTCTTTAGTGTTTCTCTACGCGATATCAGACAAGTGTCACCCAAAGGAAAGTATTTGAGTGGAGAATGCTCAGTAATATAATTCGCATTTAAGTTATTAATGTAAAAGTCACTCACTTCTTCTGTTTGTTATCACAGGCAACATTGTGAAACATATTCGTTAATTTATGTTACAAAGTTTTTTAAATGTGCTCAGCAACTTTAAATAACATTAATGCCTATTATCATATACATAATAAATGAGGTGATTTATAATATATATAACTTATTTATAAAGTATATTACTGAATGCAATATTTCATTACATTTATACTCTTGCGTTTGCGCATGAAAAATTAATTCATTTACGCAGCGTTAATAACATGTTAGGCTACAAAGAAAATAATAACGTATTTCAAACTTCTATAATTAATCCCGAAGAACGAGGAATTCATGTGCATCTTTAGCATTTTTTTGTTATACATTTGCCTACAGATACTTATGTGCATAGTATATTGGCTTCTCAGCAAATGAGATTTTTTTGCCAACATACATTTGAAATTTAATGGGTAAAATATTTTTTTCGCATGCAATTATCATGAGCACGAACACCCATTGAGCGATGAATGATATTTAAATTCCTTACAATTTATTTTAATTTAATTCTCGTTTTTGCAGGTTTCATTGAAAACCGAAATTTTTAAAGATCTAGTGGCTGTAATGGCGTGTGAACACCTCGTTAACATGTTAACAATTGTTAGGGATAGACATTTTTTCTTTTCTTTTCTTCCAGATCATTGGTTTAGCTGCAAGGAGAACCGATCACATTATTTAGACTACAACCTCCTGCTGGTGAATTCTTAAACTTAGCTCAGCGAATCTAATAGGCAGTGAAACATATTCTAAATTTCAATGCACTAGAGCAATGTTTGTTTGCAACAAACGGTCATACAAATGCGTATGAAAGTGTGAATTTAGTCAGTACGATGATGAGGCAAAATCATTCGAGGTCTTTCTTAATTGTGCAATATCATTGGAATGTTATTCTAACAGGAGATGTTCTTTAAACATATATATATATATATATATATATATATATATATATGTATATATACCAAATTATATGAAAGGGATGATACATGTACTCCAGACATCATGAAAGGTACCAGAGTTCTTCCAGTCCTCCCAGCAGAAGTTGCTCATGCAATCAAGAACATGAAGCGGGGGAAAGCTCCAGGAGAAGATGGAATTACTATAGACATCATACAAGAAGCAAGTGGAGAAATTGAAACAGTACTCGCCCAAATTTTCACTCGATGCCTTAATGAAGGGAAGATTCCTGAGGATTGGAACAACGCTACAATGATCCTGCTACATAAAAAAGGTGACATTGAGGATCTCAGGAACTACAGACCTATCAGCCTCCTATCAGTGGTTTATAAAATCTTCACTAAAGTTCTTTCACACCGCTTGAAGGTAACACTGGACATGGCTCAACCGAGAGAACAAGCTGGATTCAGGAGTGGCTACAGCACAATAGATCATATCCACGTACTGAGAGAACTAATTGAAAGAGCGAGGGAATATGAACTTCCATTGTGCATGGCTTTTATCGATTATGAAAAAGCCTTTGATTCGGTGAAACCATCAGCAGTTACCACGGCTCTGAAATCCTGCGGTATTGAAGATGCATACATTAATATTATTAATAACATCTATGAAAATGCAAGTGCAAAGATTCGGCTGTTTGAAAATACAACACACATAAAAATTGGAAAGGGAGTGAGACAAGGTGACACCATATCTCCGAAGCTCTTTAATGCCACATTGGAAAATGTCTTTCAATCACTGAACTGGGAAAACAAAGGGATAAAGATTAATGGAGATTATCTAACCCACCTTCGTTTTGCTGATGACGTAGTCATTTTTGCAACTACCCCATCAGAGCTGCAGAGTATGATCCAGGAACTTGCTGACAAGAGTAAAGAAGTGGGATTAAAAATGAACTTTCAGAAGACAAAAGTGATGTTCAATGCTTTTACAAGAAATGAAGATTTATCGATTGATGGAGAAAAACTGGAGATAACTGATACATATGTTTATCTTGGACAGCAGATATCAAGTGAGGGTCACATTGATGAAGAAATTAATCGGCGTACAAAACTTGCCTGGAGAGCTTTTGGAAGAAACAGCATAATTTTCAAGAGCAATATGCCATTATGTCTTAAAAGAAAAGTGTTTGATCAATGCATCCTTCCAGTGCTTACGTATGGTGCAGAGACGTGGACCTTAACTAAAAGAGACATACAAAGGCTGCAGACAACTCAAAGAGGCATGGAGAGGTGCATGCTTGGTATAACCAGGAGAGATAAGAAGAGGAACTCGTGGATCCGAAAAATGACGAGAGTGGAAGACATCATGATCAGAGTTAAATCCCTGAAATGGCAATGGGCTGGACATACTGCCAGAAGGACAGACCATAGATGGACAGCCGAAATTTTAGATTGGATTCCAAGGGACAGGAAAAGACCCAGAAAAAGACCACATGGGAGATGGGTGGATGAAATTCGTAAATATGCGGGAGTGACATGGAGGAGACTGGCACAAGACAGACCGTTGTGGAGGAAACTTGGGGAGACCTTCGTCCAGCAGTGGATTGATAATGGTTGACAATGATGATGATGATGATGTATATATATATATATATATTCTATAAAGAAGATACCTAAGCAAAAAAAATACATATATAATTTTGACTCACACCTAATACAACATAGAAAAGGTTATGTATCTACCTGTGTGAGTAAAAGGAGAAAAGATAAAAAAATAAAATAAAATAAAACAACTGAATGTAGAAGGTGTCGAGAATACTGAGCCTTGGCTTTATCAAGGACCAGCAAAAACTCTGCATTTTCTCACTTCCACAAAGACCTAGTTGGAAATGGGTTTCTGCAAGGCCATAGATGCAAGTAACATTCCCACCTAAAATAGTTAAAAAATATATATATATAAGTCATGTCCTCCGTAGAGTAGCATGACCTAGCACTAGTTAACAATTTCGCTTGCATCCATATTGCACCCTTCGTTTTAAATTCTAAAATTTTTATATATATATATATATATATATATCTTAAGTATATATATATATATATATATATATATATATATATATATATAGGGATGTAAGGTCAGGTGATGCGTAACATCACAGCCTCTCCTTGACAAATGTCAACCCCGCCTTCTCGTGGTGCATCCTGTTCCCACTAAAGGGGCTCTGACGACCGCCAATAGCGGTATAACTATACCATCGGGATTAGAGGAAATTCTATCCCACACTCACCAACCCGCTTGGCCAGCGTGGTGAGTTGTGGCCAAACCTCTCCAAAATGATTCCACAACTTAAATCTTGGCCCTCAGTCTCCGGCAGCTGGAATGTACCTTGCCAAGGCAGCGGCCAGTGCGACATGAAGGCAGAGGGTGCTAAGAATCCCCGGAGGACCAGACTAGGCTGCCATCTGATGCTGACCTTATCTACGTACAATGGACGCTCCCTATCTTCTGATTCAAGGCTTCTTGAATTGGAAGAGGAACTACAAAGGATCAAGTGGGACATCGTGGGGCTAAGTGAGGTAAGGAGAAAAGGAGAAGATCTCATCGAACTGAAAAGTGGACATCTCTTCTACTATCGTGGGACAGATACTGGCAGAACTAGTGGTGTTGGATTTATAATAAACAAGAAACTGAAGGATAAAGTGGTAGAAGTTGAAAGTTCCTCTGACAGAGCTGCACGACTTGTTATCCAACTCTCGAAAAGATACCAGGCTCAGATTATTCAAACTTATGCACCCACCACAAGTCATCCTGAAGAAGAAATTGAAGAATTTTATGAGGAAATTTGTCATCTAAATAATAAAGGTAAGCAGCACTTGAAAATAATTATGGGAGATTTCAATGCAAAAATAGGGCAACGGCAACAGAATGAAACTTCAGTAGGTAAATTCGGTCACGGCAACAGAAACCAGCGTGGAAATACTCTCGTTGAGTTTGCAGAGGCAGAAGGGTTTTTCATCTTGAACTCCTTCTTCAAGAAAAAGCCACACAGGAAATGGACATGGAGACATCCAAATGGGACGACAAGTGAAATTGATTTTATTATGTGTAACAAAAAATTCGTCATAGAAGACTGCAGTGTGCTAAACAAGTTCAACACAGGTGGTGACCATAGATTGGTGAGATGTAAGATGCACCTCAACACTAAACTTGAACGTGGCAAGCTCATAAGACAAACAAAATCTATTGACATAACCAACCTTAAAAAATACCATAATACCTTCAAGTTGGAACTGAAGAACAGGTTCTCTGCTTTAGAAGGTCTAACATCGGAAGAAGTGGACATCTCTGAAGTTAACAGAAAAGTAACCGAAGCTCTTATGGAAACAGCAACAAAATTAGCTGGGTCTAAGAACAAGTTGCATGTAAATAAATTATCAGGAAAAACGAAAATGTTGATGCAAAAAAGAAGAGAGATGAGGACAACTAAAGAAGATGTGACTTCCAAAGTGAAATATATAGAGCTATGCAAGACAGTAAGAAAAAGTATCACTGAAGACGTAAGAAAATTCAACTGTGAACTAGTGAGGAAAGCAATTGAAAACAACCAAAGCCTAAAGATAGCAAAGGGACATCTCAGTAAGGGGAAAAAACAGATTATGGCACTAAGAAAAGAAGATGGTTCTGTAACAAGAAATAGAGGCGAAATTTTGACAAGAGTGAAAGATTTCTACTCCAAATTATATGAAAGGGATGATACATGCACTCCAGACATCATGAAAGATACCAGTACCAGAGTTCCTCCAGTCCTTCCAGCAGAAGTAGCACATGCAATCAAGAACATGAAGCGGGGAAAAGCTCCAGGAGAAGATGGAATTACTGTAGACATCATACAAGAAGCAAGTGGAGAAATCGAAACAGTACTCGCCCAAATTTTCACTCGATGCCTTAATGAAGGAAAGATTCCTGAGGATTGGAACACCGCTACAATGATCCTGCTACATAAGAAAGGTGACATTGAGGATCTTGGAAACTACAGACCTATCAGCCTCCTATCAGTAGTTTATAAGATCTTCACTAAAGTTCTTTCACACCGCTTGAAGGTAACACTGGACATGGCTCAACCGAGAGAACAAGCTGGATTCAGGAGTGGCTACAGCACAATAGATCATATCCACGTGCTGAGAGAACTAATTGAAAGAGCGAGGGAATATGAACTTCCATTGTGCATGGCTTTTATCGATTATGAAAAAGCCTTTGATTCGGTGAAACCATCAGCAGTTACAATGGCTCTGAAGACCTGCGGTATTGAAGATGCATACATTAATATTATTATTAACATCTATGAAAATGCAAGTGCAAAGATTAGGCTGTTTGAAAATACAACACACGTAAAAATTGGAAAGGGAGTGAGACAAGGTGACACCATATCTCCGAAGCTGTTTAATGCCACTCTGGAGGGTGTTTTTCAGTCGCTGAACTGGGAAAACAAGGGGATAAAGATTAATGGAGATTATCTAACCCACCTTCGTTTTGCTGATGACGTAGTCATTTTTGCAACTACCCCATCAGAGCTGCAGAGTATGATCCAGGAACTTGCTGACAAGAGTAAAGAAGTGGGATTAAAAATGAACTTTCAGAAGACAAAAGTGATGTTCAATGCTTTTACAAGAAATGAAGATTTATCGATTGATGGAGAAAAGCTGGAGATAACAGACACGTACGTTTATCTTGGACAGCAGATATCAAGTGAGGGTAACATTGATGAAGAAATTAATCGGCGTACAAAACTTGCCTGGAGAGCTTTTGGAAGAAACAGCATAATTTTCAAGAGCAATATGCCATTATGTCTTAAAAGAAAAGTGTTTGATCAATGCATCCTTCCAGTGCTTACGTATGGTGCAGAGACGTGGACCTTAACTAAAAGAGACATACAAAGGCTGCAGACAACTCAAAGAAGCATGGAGAGGTGCATACTTGGTGTAACCAGGAGAGATAAGAAGAGGAACTCGTGGATCCGAAAAATGACAAGAGTGGAAGACATCATGATCAGAGTTAAATCCCTGAAATGGCAATGGGCTGGACATACTGCCAGAAGGACAGATCATCGATGGACAGCCGAAATTTTAGATTGGATTCCAAGGGACAGGAAAAGACCCAGAAGAAGACCACATGGGAGATGGGTGGATGAAATTCGAAAGTATGCAGGGGTGACATGGAGGAGACTGGCACAAGACAGACCGTTGTGGAGGAAACTTGGGGAGACCTTCGTCCAGCAGTGGATTGATAATGGTTGACAATGATGATGATGATGATGATGATATATATATAAGAAAGTGTATTATGACGTAAGAATTCGAAATTCATCTTTCCGGAAAATCTGTTGAATCGCTTCCGCTATTTGAAATCCCGCTGACACGAATGGTATAATCGCTGAGTTGGGGAAATGTATTAGGTTTGTATAACATGTCAACAGCACTTTAAAGAAAGAAAACCAATGAACGTAGTTTCCTTTGTCTGGAAATGGCGAGCTACCATGCGTTTTTTACGTAATTCCGACAAAATTTTCCTGCACAGCGTGCTCAGTGTGCAGCCGTTGCCTTTGGCTTTTGATGACCAAATCATTGAAAATGACGATACCCTTGAATTTATGGCAGCGATATTTACTCTATATGTCAATTGTTTTTCAAGTTCGTGGCCAAAAGCGCTGATGTCGAGACAATGAGATTGACCATGTGGCATTCAGTTAATTCTAGTTTGCTCCCTAATACGTATAATGCGTCTCTCTGCGCCTGTGATGAGACCAGTCCGTGACTTTAATATACACACTGAATATCTCTGTAGGAAGGCATTTTGAGCCGTATGTTTGTTTGGCTTTTTCTCTTTCTCCTACAATGGAAGTTCTACATATGTATGTATATATACGTAGTGCGATTAAAAAGTCCCGAAACTAGGAAGGTAGCGCGCCAACAAATGGCAGTAGGCGGATGTGTGAGCAGCGGTTAAGGGCAGTGGCCTTCATGAGTCATTGTGCCGAGAGGCGTCGTTATGTGAACATCGGGAGTTGTGCTACACGATATTTGGTGACCACGTGCAGAACCCAGCTGCGATCTCGGTATGGACTGCGAACTAAAGCAGCGAGCAAGCATCAAATTCCGCGTCAAACTCGGCAAATCGGGAACGGAGATGCATGAAATGTTGTGACAGGATTATGGCAAGGAGTCGTGCAAGGTCTTTTGAGTGGCACTCGCGTTTCAAGAGCCGCAGAACAGCACTGGAAGACGACGAGAGGTCAGGGCCACGATCCGCGAGCAAAACCCCTGAAAATGTGGACAAAATTAGGAAACTAGTGCACGATGATCGTCTGAGAAACATTCAAGACATTGCTATCATCGTTAATGCGTCACACGGAACAGTGCAATTAATTCTGACGTCGGTTTTGAACATGCACCGCATTGCTCCAAAGTTTGTGCCTAAGATTTTTGCATACCTCTAAGTGGCTGTATTAATAATATCAGATCCAGAAAAGTGTCTTTTAAAAAACCCGCTATTTGTGCAATATGAAATTGGAAGTTGCAAAAAGTAATTCCAGAGTATCAAGTTCTGTTACGTTTGTAGACAATGGAATAAATATAGAATTAGAATTAGAATTACCTAAAGTTGCCAGTGGTTTTGATAAAACCTTTATCATTAATCCTCAACTGGCTGAGGCTTTAAAAATCTTTAAGATTAAGAACTTGAGGTATTTTGCCATTTCCTAAACGAGGAGTCACCTCATTTAAGAAAAATTTAAACGTTGAGGAAAGAGAAGTTCTAATTCACCAGAAAACCAACACCGGAGTGCAAGTATTTCATTACCGTACTGAACATTTTAGACGCCTAGGAAACTGAATAAGATAAGATAAAAAAATATATTGCGCAGTGTTGTTTTTTTTTCCGTCTTAGTGTATGTTCATAACAGAAAAGGCTCCATAATGTACGGTTTCCAGTTTTCAGTTGATTCATGCAGTTTAGTGAGTATTTTGTAAATCGAACAAGATAGTGTGAAGCATGTAGCCAGGATGGTCAGTGAGTTTGAGGCTTTCGTTTCACTCTATTTTTAAAGTAGTCTTAATTTACATCGCAAAATTGATTAGAAATTACGAATTAAACAACTGCGGGACTTATATGCACACATCTAACATTTTGACGAAAGGAAGTAAGGAAATGGTACAGATGCCATGTAATAGCTTCCTCATAAATGTAATCGTTTGTAAACTGAGCAGTTTCCGGTGGGCTATGGATTTGTAATAAAATAACGTTTTGTTTTTCAAGTGATGATGATGAAAAAGAAGTTTGCGATGTCACACTATCAGAATTCACCAGAAACTGAGTAACAGGATCTTAATGACCACTCTTTTAAAAGCTTATATATCCACGGTTATCATACCATACGTTAATTAGAAAACACACGTACAATTTTCACTTATAACTTACACAAGATGTACAAATTATGAAAGCAAAATGTAAATATTTTTGGGAACGAAAATATGCCGTTTCCATTTACGGTTTACGCATGCGCTCAGTTCGTTGTATAACTTAAAGATAACTATTTCATTGAAGATCCGATATCAACATCATTAGGGTATCCCGAATCTACAGAATCGGACTAATTGAATTTCCATTTGGGAAAGATAGCAATATATCCGTATGGTTCTCAGAAATGCAAGCAAATTTTGTGGTCTTATCCATCAAATTTTCATTTAATACTCCAGCTGAACCCAATTCAAGACAGGAGCACGTTGATAAGAAAAATGTGTTTCTTCTATTGCTTTAAAAGGGTAAGACATATTTTGTCAGAGGAAAGTGTTACAGTAGAGGTTAATATTCGTAAATTAAAAGGCTTTTGCAAAGCGTTTTATTATCATCATAGATTTTATCCCATGATCTCTATTACAAGTGTCCTGCAACGAAATCTTTTGAAAATTCAGGTGATTGTGTTTCACATCGGTCATCACTTTTAACGATTGGGAGCTTTGAATTTCTTACCCTAGCTTTCCTTGATAAACGCCACGGTCCACAAAGTTTGCATTTTTGGTTTCAGACTGTTGTTGTAATAAGTCTCTCATTACCCGCAATTTCATATCTAAATGGTCAAAGCAATGAATCGCAGATCCTTTTCATGAATTCCCTCAAACCATGTTCTTCTTCGGAAAAAGCGTAATCGCCTATGCAAATCCCAAATATTTTAAATGTGTCAATAAGAACTGCAAACGCAAAATAAGTCACAAAAAGGTGGCAATTACAGCAAATTTATTTATTACATTTATCGAGTTTGCGGTAAACATATATACACAAAATATATGTGTACAGATGCAGTTAGCACTTTCGTCACTGTGACATGATACCATTCTAATATAGGAGTCCGGGGTTTCACAGACACTTCTCTGCGAGCCCGTACAGATGATAAAACAATTTTTGCATTCGCCGAACGGCCCAAAGCTATTGTTATTTGTTAACTATCGTTATCAAATGTTTTCTGTCGTTTGAACATCGCGTTGTATTATTGTAAAAATACTTGGTAAGCATTGGAAAGTTTGTCTTTCTGTCTGCAAGATTTTCCAAATACTGAATGATGAGAAAAGTTTTTCGGATAAAATGTACGCTCAGTATTCCGAAAGGTATCCAGTATATCATGGTGTAAAATTATCTTCTTAAAACTAACTGATCACAAGAAGTTTATTTCATGAGTACTAACAATTTGACTAATGACTTTGCACATACGAATTCGAAAAGCATTCAAAACTTTCAGAAATCTGATCACAAATTAAAAATATTTCGACCTGTTAGAGAAAGCGGCAGAGATTAATAACTAATAAAAGCATTTCTTAACAGGAGTGCCAAGATTACAATTCGAACATAACCAAATCACGAACAAACATCTCTAGACAATCAATAGCTTTATGGGAGAAAATTAAAAAAAAATGGAACATTTTTGCACACACACACACACACACATAACATGTAACGAGAAATTAGCTAAACAAAACTCAAACGATCTCCTACCGTTCAGGAATCCTAAGACCATAATAATTCGTAGAATTGTTTTTATAAAGATAACATTAATTATTTTATAAGAGTGTTACGACTTGTGTAAAAAAGCAACCGAACCAAAATCAAGGTGAGGCAACACATAAACCATAATAACACAAATATTAGGTGTGCAACTTAATTCTCGGCCCCTAATCGCAAGCGATCATAGAGCGTCGGAAAATGCAAATAGCTTTGTGCGATAATGGCTGATTACAGCGCCATCTAACAGCTTTCCAGGCAACCGTAACCGCTCACAGTGAGAGAAGGGACGAAAGTTGACGGTGAAAGTAATGTCATTTGAGAAGCAACATTTGAGGCACTGCCTCCTGTCCACGTTTCAGCTGACAAACAGTGTAGCGGAAGCCCAACAAATGATCTGTGCTGCTTTGGGTGAGGCTGCTGGGTCTTACAGTACGTGTAAGAAGTGGTTGCAGAGGTTTAAGTAGGGAAATGTCGATCTCCGTGATGAAAAACGTCCGAGACAGCCGCAGAAAGTTGACGATTAGGACCTGGAACAACTGTTGGACGCAGATCCCTTTCGCACAGAGTCACAGCTTGCCCAGCAATTCGAATTAACAGGGAAAGCCATTGCAAAGCGCTTGCACAAGCTTGGACGGACTCACAAGGAGGGCCGTTGGGCGCCCCACCAACTCACAGCTGCGAACAAGTCTAGGCGCAACTATGTTGCTGTGTCTTTTCTTTCCAGATTCAAGAAAAAGGATTTTCCTCCACAAGATTTTTACCTGTGATGAGATGTGGATCCTCTACGATAATCCTAAGTGGATCAAATCGTGTGTTTATCCAGGTCAGCCTACCAGCAGTACCGCCAAACCGAATATCCACGCCAGGAAGTTGCTGCTGTGCATATGGTGGGATCAGCGCGGTGTCGTTCACTATGAGTTGCTCAAACCTGGTGAAACGGACAATGCTGAGCGTTATTGTGAGCAACTCATTCCTGTGAGTGACGCACTGGAGTCGAAAAGGCCATACACATGCAAGGGCAGAAAGTCGGTTCTGTTGCTTCATGATAACGCGCGTCCTCACACCGCGAAAACGACTTTAAACACGATCACCGACCCGGGATGGAATATTTTTTCCCACCCGGCGTATTCTCCAGACTTCGCGTCGTCCGATTATCACCTCTTTCGCTCCCTGCAACATCACCTGAGAGATATGCACTTCACTTCTGTCGAGGAGGTCCACACAAGTATTGATGACTTTATCAACTCGAAACAGCCCTCTTTTTCCGCAGTGGTATTCGGCAGTTCCCTGACCGATGGCTCAAATGTATCCAACACGACGGGGATTATTTCCCTGACTAGGTACGTATTCGATTTGCTATAATTCGCTGTCAACGTGTCGTGCCTGTGGCCGAGAATTAAGGTGCACACCTAATATATTTTAACTTAATCCACCTATACCATAGCAATTTAAGAATGGCTAGTATATACATATAACACTAATGAACACATTAATTGGATCTACTGTTACAGTGCAAATCATAAACGTATGAGAAATAAGGAAAACAATCGAAAACTTGTAAGTAGTTTCTTCGCTTCTTCCACCCTCCATTCCTTTCCCTAAATGCCTTCTGGCATCAAGAAGTCGGTATTTCTCTTCATGAAATATTTTCTCCAGCAGACCTTTCCGGTCTGATTTTGATATGTTTAAGTAGTACTCGAGTGGTTTCATGAAAATTCTGGAGCTTTTGTATTAACTTGAACTTTCCGCAGGCTGTAAAATTCGGGAAAAGCAGCACAGAGTCAGTCGGTTTTAACTGTGTGAAGTTTTTGTTGGAAGAAAAAAGCGAAAAACCAGGGAGAATTTTTTTTCATACTGGTGGAATTTCGGTTAGAATTAGGTAGTGACATGGATCGCATCTTAAAACTGGAAGTCTGGGAAATGTACATTGCCAGAATCAAACGACTAGAATGTAAAAGTCGTATATGCAACCATATGCTGTGAGGCTAGCAGGCACTTGCGTCTTTAGTAATCCTTGTCAGCTTCTCGGATTTTGAAGCCAGGGTATTGGAATTGGCCGACTGATAATTCATCTTTTGGGTTACAATTGGCAAAAAGGGGTTTTCAGCGGACATACCATAGAATCTCCAGGTTTATCTCTAAATAAGAAAGGGTATCTCTAGGACTGAGACATGTTGTTGGAGTGATAATTCCCCCTAGATGTAAATTGTAATCTCCAGACCTGGTGATAAAATCACTGAATAGTTCATGAAATTTTATAACCGAGCTAATAGGTCAGCTTTCTGGAAATAATATGAATAAAATTAAGAAGAATAGGAATTTATTATTTGCCGAATTTATAGAATATTATTTTAAAATTAAATAGGCCGCCCCGGTGGCGCAGTGGTCTAAGCGATGGCCTCAGATCATTTGTCCGAAAGGGGTACGGGTTCGAATCCCGTTGAGGCATGGATGTTGTGTTTGTCTTACGGCACTGGCTCTCTCCCTTCCCGGGAACCAGTGACCCTAAATTAGGGACGAGCGATTGCTTATAGCCCATTGAGTTGCTCACGGTGGTCGTTAAACCTACAATAAAAAAAAATTAAATACTGCCGATTATAACACGTGACTTGGTCATCAGTAACAAGACAAAGGAAGGCTGGGTGAAACATAAACACTCTTAATACTAATTCCATTCCTTTGTATATAAATATTTAAGTGCTCCTCAAATTATCTTTAAAATTTCAAATGAAAAAGAATAAAGAAATTTTACACCATGTTCACAAATTATTTATCTTGTAATATCTGTACGGTAATATTTCATGCTGTCAGACAACACAATAATACTGTGTGCGTTTACATAATTCGGCAAGCATAGTCATTCCACGTTCAGCGATCTATTTTGCAACCAGTACGAAAAGGAGGAAAGCCTGTTATTGTTTAATTCACCGCTTTATCTCGAAGATATGTTTCCCGTTAGATATTTTTTTCGAATTATCCTAATCGGTGTGGCCAGAAAGGCGGTAAGTTGTTCCATTGCAATACGTATTTCAAAAAGACGCGTGCTATTAATTTGCTTCATGGATTTTAAACGGTGCAAATGTATGAAAGTGGAAAAAATAATATCGACAATTTTACATGTAAAGTCTGGTAATGCCTAATTTCAGAACAACAAAGAACAGTCAAATCCGAATCATAGATGATACTACAAATCCTTAATTTATGAGTCTACTGCCATTACGGGGAATTCATATTCAGCTTTAAAATAAAACGGTAATACGTCGACTAATATAAAACTTTTCGAAGGCTCTTTCAGGGAAATTCGGATTCGTAATAACAAGATTATGTGGCATTAAAAAACGTTATGAATGATTTCAATGAAAAATTTGGCAACAGTACCATAATTATTAGTGAGTAGATAAATCTGATAACAGTAGTAGAAACAACTGAGGAAAAGCATTCGTTAAGTTCAGGGATGTGAAAAGCAGTTTTTAGTTTTTGTAGTGAACTGATTTTTCTAGAACAAGCAACGCAAGAAATGGACGTGGAGACACTTTAATCAGATGAAAAGCCAAACTGAGTTCACTATGTGTAACCAGAAAATTGCCATCGCATACTTCAGGGTTTGAAACATGTTCCACACAGGAAGCTAACAGAGAATCGTGAGTTGTCAGACATACTTTAACACAAAATGTTAAAGGCGTAGGATCATAAAGTAGGCTAAAATAAAAAATATTGATATCGCGAATCGTTAGAATAACATGATGAAACATAAAAAGCCCAACGGAGAAGCGATTTCTCTGTAGCCAAAGTGTTTTATTCCAGATACGTTGGCAGCCGCTGGATGGTTCCAAACTCTGATGAGTGTTTCACCAGCCATGCTTGGCTGGTTGGGGCCCGGAGGGACAATGCATTATCCTGTTGAAATAGAATATTAAATATTAAACAATAAGAAAACCGGTATGTTAAATATTAAACAACTAATTAACTGTAACTTTGGACTAAATATGTATAAAATAATAAAGAATAATACCAATTCTGAAATAATTGAAATCCATAGCGTTACACATAAGTATGATACCAGAAAAAAGACTCTCATTAAAACATGTAAGCCAAAAACTGAATTGATTAAGCAAAGCATAAACAATCAGAGGCAATACAATTGGAATCATTTACTTTCTGGAATAACTATAACTGGCAATTAGAATTTACTTAAGGAGAAATTAAAGAGCTACTTACTTGTCTTATTTTTTGGGGGAGTGGATATATTCAATTCTAAAAAAATGGATGCGTAGTTAAAAAGATAACATCAGCACTCCAATTATTCGGTACGCAGTAGAAAAATATTTTTCGCTAGCCTTCATTCATGGGAGAAGGATGTGTGCTTACCAAAAAATGAAAAAGAAAGAGAACAGAGCACTTCACGTTAGCAATCAGAATTTCTCATACAGAGAAATTCTGTATACAAAAAATGGTATTTAATTATAACACAAATGATGATGAGCAGATATATATTTAAGTGTAAAACGTGGACACATTGATGCACCATCACAGTAGCAAAGGACGTTTCTTACAAGCGCCGGCTGACGCCATGTTTGCTGAAAAAGATAACTTCAGTCGCGCACACACCATCACTTTACAGGTGAACAAAAATACGTTCATAACACTAATAACACATTCTTAGAATCATGAAGCGTATCATAGACTACTGTTTAGGAACATCACGCGTAATAAAGTTTTCTTTCCTTTATTAAAAGAGCAGTTCTGTTTAGTAAAAAACACAAGCAGAACTTCCTGAACATACAACCGCGCACAAGCAAAGGCGACAGCACACAGAGTCCACACAAGACGAGAGTTCTCCTCTGAACCTCGCTTACGTCATAGAACAAGAGAGAGAGAGAGAGAGAGATAGGTGCCCGCATGCGGCGTTTCAAGGTACGTGTAGTTCGGTGTAGCGCTATGAAAATTCCGTCTGATGATTTGCGATTTTTATTCTTTTATCGCTGAGAGGCTGTGATTTCAACAACTTGCACACTAATAATAATATTATTTTAAAGAAAAGGGATGGGAGAAAACAACATGCCCGAAAAGGGTGGGTGAGTATTGTAAAACGAGCATTGCCTGTTTCATGCTGCTACTTCAATTTTCGTTTCATAATACACTGAGTGGCCACTTTATTATGACCACCCTCTCAGTACTTCGTTGGACCACCTTTTGTCTTTATTACTGCGTCGATTCTTTGTGGCATGGACTCCACGAGATGTTGATAGGTGGTTTGTGGAATCTGAGACCATTTTTTTTATTGGAGGTTTAACGACCACCGTGAGCAACTCAATGGGCTATAAGCAGTCGCCAGTCCCTAATTTAGGGCCACTGGTTCCAGGTAAGGGAGAGAGCCAGTGCCGTAAGACAAACACAACAACCATGCCTCACCGGGACTCGAACCCGGACCCCGTTCGGACGAATGATCAGAGGCCATCGCTTAGACCACTGCGCCACAGGAGCGGCAAAAATCTGAGACCATGCTTGTAACAATGCATTTGGGGTCCACGCTGTCGTGCTGTTTCCGCCAAATTCTCACTCGGTCATCGGCATGGTGCAACTGAAAACGGGATTCAGCGAACCACATAATCTGTTTCCAATTATCGACTGTCCAATCCTTGTGCTCCTGTGCGAACTGGAGACGTTTTCTGTTCTTAACAGCAGACAACAAAAGTGTTCGAACAAGCCTTTGGCTGCCATATCACATCCGACGCAGTGTACGGCGAACAGTGCGTGCAGAGATCATTTGAGGGAATCCTTGATTAATTTGGTCTGTAATTTGCTGCACTGTTGCCCTTTTGCCCTTCTTTCGGCTGTTAACAGTCTGAACACTTTCCGTTCTGCCCGAGCAGTCACTAGTCAATGACGACCACACGTTGCACGTAGAGACCCAGTTTTTTGGCTGACAGTCCAGCCTTGAAACACTGTAACAACAGCTGCTCTGTAACATTTCACGAATGCGACGGTTTCGGTGATATTCGCTCCATGGCTCCGAGCTCCTACAATCATCCCACGTTGAAAGTCTGTCAAATAGCATTTTTTACCTATCTCGTCACCCAAAAATCACTTCTACTACTGTCGCAAGCACTAAGCTTTCCCTTTTTATACTAGCCTCGCCCTCTGGCGGTAACAGCATGCACCCATAGCTCATTTGCTGCAAACTGTCAGGTGGTCATAATAAAGTGGCCACTCAGTATATGTCAAACGTTGGGCTCTCTTTCACTATTTGACTATGACTACGAGGTTTCAAGGCTAAGTTAGGTCACTGTGTAGACCGTTTCATTGATTCTCCGTGCTGTTTCACTATTCCCATAATGACATGTAAATAATTGTATTAAATGCATTAATATTTCATGTAACACCTACAAATGGTAAATAAAGAAAGAAATAATACCAGGCGCACAATGCGTGAAGAACATAAAAGCGTGTAGATGATCAGACAGCACATGCTGGCAGCTCCCAGCGTTTAAAGACAATCCAGACACACTAAGGGGTATTTTTTTATTTTTTTTTTGATTGGAGGTTTAACGACCACCGTGAGCAACTCAATGTACTATAAGCGGTTACCCGTCCCTAATTTAGGGTCACTGGTTCCAGGGAAGGGAGAGAGCCAGTGCCGTAAGACAAACACAACATCCATGCCTCACCGGGATTCGAATCCAGACCCCTTTCGGACGAATGATCAGAGGCCATTGCCTTAGACCACTGCGCCACCGGGGCGGCACACTAAGGATATAATGCATCCAACTAGAAAAGTCCTGAACCATCATAGTGCCACAAACTCATTGAACAGCGCCGACATGGCACAATGGGGCTATGGCCTCATGCTATCGTCGACAAACCCGCCCACATTGGTCAGCTCGGTACAGCTGAAAACGGGAAGCATCAGACAAAACGACGCTGCGTCACTCTGCAGAGGTCCTTTTTTATGTTTTCTGCACAAAGCAGGGCATGATAACCGATGTCGACCTATCAACAGTGGCACACACACACTAGGGAGTCGGCTCCCGTAACACAGGTTATGCACAGCGTCATACGGTTCGTTCGTTGACTTTTCTTGGGCCTCGGACATTTAACATGGATGAAATTTGCGCCGTCGTTGCTAAACAAACGGACTGTTTGGGATTTGATAGTCTGCGTCAATCCTGGTCATAAATCACGTGTTGTCAGCCACCACTTACTCTCTAGGCGCTAATACATCCGTTGATGTTATACTCGCGGAACGACCTTGATGGGGTTGCCCATGGGGAATCCAAATGGTCTTACGACTTGGACGAAAGAATGACCGATCTGTTTTGGTCCGACATGCGTTCACAATCAAACTCGCTCAGATCAGCTTGTTTGCCCATGTTCGTCTATTGCGATACACTGTTGGGAGTCCCTTTTGCCCCTTATTTATCGCCTGCGTTTGGCCTAGGTCTGCTACACTCCACACGGGGATGCCGTTGTCAATTTCTCATCATCCGTATCTCTAATATTTCGTCTACGGAATGTATTAAATTTGAACGATCTGCTATTACTGCACTTCCAAATTGGTACAGGCACCTCGAAACGACAGGGTAAGTATTTCAAAATGTCCAAGATGACATTTACCTTTCACAGTTACTATCCCACAGCCAATGTAGTTAGGAAATTCTTACAAGTAAAATAAAGTGATTTATAGATAGCTCTAATATGTCGACTAAGATTTCTTCTTTGTATATTAATGGCATATTTTTACCCTGATGCAAAGAAAGTCAAATGAGTCAATCGCATCAATTGAATTATTCCCTGTCTACAATTACCGGAGCCCAAACAGAATTTTTAGTAATAGAAAACTATCAACTGGCCCCGCCTCAACGACGCACTTTCAAAAAATGAGATTCATTGGTGTGAAGCAGGGATGATAGGTAGTCAGTTGTCAAAATCTTTGTGTAGACAGCGAAAGTTCCTTGGAAATCCCTTTTCGGAAAGTAAGAACTTCACCCTTGCATATATATATATATATATATACACACACTGCTGGCCACCCAAAATGCAACACCAAGAATGACACGAGATAGCAAAGCCATATTAACTGAACACATAACAACAGATACACAGATGAAACGATTGAGCTTACAGGCCCGTACGACTTGCGGAACACGCGGACTTCAATAGTTCGTGTGGACCCCATGGCTGGCAATAACGGCCGCTACACGCCGCGGCATCGAACGAAAGAGGCTTTGGATGTGGGCTTGAGGTATGTTGGACCAGGCTGCTTACACACGTTGCCACAGTTCATCTGGCGTAGCCGCGGGTGGTGCTTCCCAGGCCACTCGGTAGCCGATCAGCAACCAGACGTGTTCGATCGGCGACATATCGGTATGACAGGCGGGCCATGGCAGCACTGACACCTGGTGGGCGGTGAACAATTGTTGCATGATGCGTGCCACGTGCGGGCGCGCATTTTTCTGTTGAAACGTGGCCGCTGGCAGGTCCTGCAGGTAAAGGAGGACTACGGGCTCCAAAAAGTTGGATATTAAGCGGTGGCTGTTGAGTGTACCGGCGATGCGTACCAGAGTGGTTCGTGTGTCATATCCAATTGCGCCCCAAACCATAACGCCAGGGGACGGACCGGTATGGCGATGCATAATGCAGGCGTCATACAGACTCTCGCCGCGATGCCGCCACGCGCGGATCCGACCATCGTGGAGTTGCAGGCAGAAGCGGGATTCGTCGGAGAAGATAATGTCGTGCCATTCCGTAGTCCAGTTGCCACGTTCAACAGCCCACTGCCTCCGAACTCAATGGTGGTGTAACGTCAATGGTAATCGGAGCAACAGGCGCCGTGTGACAAGTCCCTGCTCCTGCAGACGACATCGAACGGTACTTGCTGACAAAGGCTGATGCGCAACATACCCTAATTCCTGCTCTAATGTTCGTGTTGTAGGGGTGGGAGCCGTCAATGCTCGCCCCATAACATGCCGGTCCTCCCCTTTGGTGCAGTGCCGCGGCTGCGGCAATCGCTCACTTCGGTCCGTCCGTCCCTCCTGCACCAATTGAATCCATACTCGCCTCACTGTGGCTGGATGTCGTCCCACACGGGCACCGATGTCTCGGTACGAAAAACCGCTGTCGCGATAAGACACTATTCGTTCTCTGTAGAACTCCGAAACATGTTGGAATGACTGCCGTATTCTGAGACGAGGCATCAGGATGCTTCCCACGCACAGTTTCGGCAGAACAACACACTTCCACTACTTACACCCCGCCTTCTGGGCACCGTTCCTATAGTGCTTCTCGGTGGCCTGCAGGGCGCACATGATTTGCATATGCCCTGCAATGCCAATCGTTTGCATGGCTACGCATGCTGATAATTTCAGGCCAATCGGATGCTTCATTCTTGGTGTTGCATTTTTTGTGGCTAGCAGTGTATATACACTGGTGTGCAATAATTAAGAACGAATAGGAGAAATTAGCATAACATCGGAACGAGCAGACAGAACGGCCAGAAAAACCACTCAGGAGATAGACTAGGGTCTGGTACGGTAGGGCATGCGCATATATGCAGCATAACGTTGGTGGTGGGGGAGTGTCGGAAGTTTATAAAGCACACGGGCGGTGTACGCTCAGCAATTCGGTGAAAGCTACTGCACGCTGTACATCGGTTTGAACGAATTCGAGTTACTGCCACCGTGGGATATGGCCAACAGGCAATCCAGTACAGGATATCTGGATGACTTTACCTTATTTCGCGTCATTGGGAAGTTGGAAGATGGCCGAAGTGTGACTAGTGTAACCGAGGAGTTCGGGAGCGCTCACAGCATCGTTTCACGAGCTTGGAGAGCATTTCAAACAACAGGAACAGCTGTCCGAGAGTTTAGCAGTGGTCATCCACGAGCAACCACGGCTGTGGATGAGCGGAATATTGTCCTACAGGCGAGAAGAGACAGACGGTAGACAGCGGGAGAAATCGCAAGGCACATGCAACAGACAACTGGACGTCCGTTATCGCGTTTTACCGTGGCCAGCATGCTGCACAAAGATGCTCTACAGCGGGAGAAATCGCGAAGCACATGCAACAGACAACTGGACGTCTGTTATCGCGTTTTACCGTGGCCAAGAGGCTGCACAAAGGTGGTCTATTTGCAGGACGACCAGTACGGTGTGTGCCATTAACGCCTGCTCATCGGAGACGGCTGTTTTTGTTATTCCAGGAACACAAGAACTGGACACATTAGCAATGGGGTCGAGTTCTCTTTACGGATAAGAGGCGATTTAATCTGAAAAGCGATTATGGACGTATACACAACTGGCGAGAGCAGGGAACGTGCAATTACACCTCCAACATCATCGAAAGGGACCGGTTTCTATGTGGCGGTGTTCTCGTTTGGGGCGGTATCATGCTTGGTAGCTGTACTGACCTCCACATCTCCCAAGGAGGTTTAGTCACTGATGTCCGTTATTATACCGAGGTTCTCCTGCCTCATGTGCGTCTGTTTATAGGTGCTGTGTGTCATGAGTTCCTCTTCATGGACGACAATGCTACACCTCATTGTACAGTGGCTGTCGCAGAGCTGTTGGAGAGTTAAGATATTCAACGCATGGATTGGCCCGCAAGGTCCCCGGACCTAAATCCAATCGAACACGCGTGGGACCTTCTCGTGAGACGCTTGGTATCGCGTCACCCGCCGCCAGAAACGATTCCGCAGCTGCGATTGGCGCTACAAGAGGAATAGGCCGCGGTCCCTCAACAGCTCCTTGACAACCTCGTCCTCAGCATGGACATACGTTGAAAATCTTGCACCGCCATCAGGGGTGATCATATCCCCTACTAAAGACTAGATTTGTTTTGGCATCCGCCTGTAACATCGACGTTTCTGTCTTCTGTCCAGTTTTTTTCGAAGCTAGCTTTCCAGTAAAGTGCATTTGTATCCTTTGAATTCCTTGTTTGGACTGTTTTACTCACTTGTCCCGTATTCTTACATCTTGGGGATCTTGTCCCATATTCTTACATCTTGGGTATGATTTGAGTCGATTAGGAGCACTTCTGCACGACGTTACATTCGAAACACCGTCTCGTCCTTTATTTTTGCACGCCATTGTATATACTGTATATATACACAATGTTGTATATTAAAATTTAAAGACTATATAATACGTAAGCGGTTTCTTAGAATTTTCTTTTAATTTTCTTTATTTAAAGCATTTTTATGTTTACATTTTTATTTATTCTTTTGATAAACTTGTTAAAAAATTTAAATATCTGATTTCTCTTACTAGTTATTCCGTAACTCCATAGAGTGCATGGTTATTGAGAATCTTGATATGTTCATCTGTAACTTCAAAGTTTATGCAGTCTATAAGTCTTGCATCAAAACTAGAACGCACGGTATACACAGCGTTCAACAATTCACCATTAATCCTTTTTCTCTCCTTTGTTTTGACATCAGAAGCTACCATAAGAATACGCTCCGCTTTAGAATTGGAATGGGGCAATGTGAGCACAAGTTTTGCAAGAAAAGTTAGACTTGGAATGCACAAAGTTCTAGTGAAATCCGTTTTCTTCGAGATTGTGTGCCACATTTTATCCAAGTTGACCTGTTTATTGCCTCAACTTCCTCTGATTAGAACGCATAGGGTAAATTTTTCCATTATATTTCCACAGCATGAATGCCTATAGCTTCCTTAAAAGCATCAGACGCTTTTGAAATACGGCCATCGCTGGCAAATTGATTGAGGCAAAAATTACAATGGTTAAATCTGACTTCACGAATAATTTCACTTTTGAGAGGAATCATGTTCTAAATTTCATCAGCAGCTGTTATGTAACATTTTAAGCAATTTTGCCGAAATTCATTTATTTCCAGCATGTCTGGAAATATTTTCAGATGCGCCTCACACTCTTGACCTAGCTATACATTTCTCAGAAGAAGAATATTTCTTTGATGTGCTTCTTTTACATCATCACAACAAAGTGCTTCTGCAGTGAGGAAGTTCTGGCATAGCTGCTTAAAGAGAATAGCTGTTAATTCGGCCAGTGTATGGATGAGGACATATCTCCCTTGGAACAATACATTAATAGTATTGAAGTGCCTCAGAACAAACTTAAAAACAGGAAGTAATACTTGTTAAATTCAATTTTAAGCTGTGCTAGGATGAATTCTGAACTCAGTAGCTTATCCTCAAATGCAGGAAGCTCAAAAAAGGCCTTAAAATTATACCAGTTCTCTAAACTCCTCTCAACACACTCCAATAAAGCTAACCATCTTGTCTTGGTTAATTTTTATAATGTCTTAGTCTTTATATGAAAAAAACTCTGAATATCAACTAGCTGGCGACATCGGTTGGCACTGGAAAAAATATATGTGCTTCTACGCCGATTAAGTTCTGCAGGAGTTATTAGACGTTTCTGACAATATTTGCTTGCTACAACTGCTGCTGAGTGGCAAACACAACGCAAAACTTTAACTTCTGAAACATCAACACGCAGTCGTCTTACAAAGGAATTTTCTCTCCAATCATGACATTGCTCCATCAGATGCAATGCCCACATAGCTTCCTAGTGGAATTTCTTTATTTTTCAGGGACTGTTTGAACGCTCTCTACATTTTATCAGTAGAAGCATCTGAAGCATCAATCTCCACAAGTTCAAGCAGTTCAGTTTGTACACGACCTCTTGCTGGAGATACACATCTAGCTAAAATGAACAGAAACTTTTCACATATTAAATCTGTGATCTCATCAACTTTAATCGAGAATTTATTTTTCTTAAATTTCTAATTATAGTGTCATTCTCTATTTTAGCGACGATATTTGAAGTGAGTTGAATACATTTACGGCTTTTCATTTTCACTTCTTTTCAAATGTCAGGAAATGCACTTTGGAGAACAGGAACTAAATGTTGAACTACATGAAATGTCACATTATTACTAGAAAAAATACAGGAACTTTTATTTCTGCTGTTTTGACTTTATTGCCATGTGAGTTATCTGGATTTGTTCACATCTGGAAGAAACTCTCAACTGCTGAAGATCCCTTTATAGCTTTCATGTATTTTTTACGCTCCTCAGTGCTAGCATGTTTCATGATCTCACTTTTGCCACAAAGAATAGTAGTGAACTGATTTACATCATTTACATCGTGCATGATTTTCTAGTACAGGTTGGAGCCAACATTTAAAATGTTCGTCACTTAGACATTCTTATCTGAATTTTTTAACATGTTTCACTTTATCTCGCTCTTCACTTGTAAGCTCGCCTCTTAATCTCCGTTTCTTGATTCGCGCGGTTACACTTTTCCCTACTGTCGAAAAAGCATATTTTATTGGCGATTGGGTTTTACTAGTGGATGGTACACCACTTAATTCATCGTTATTCACACTACCTTTGATGTCAAGCTTGTTATTACTCATAACTTATGCTACACCGTTGATGATTTACGAACACACAATACAATTAACAACACATCAAATGAGACTTGTTTTTAGCTGTTAGCAGGGCGAATGCTTTGCTGCTCACCCTTACCTTAGAGATACAACAAAGAACAAACCAAGCCAAGGCGGTTAAAAGTCACTAAGAACGCACTTGCGAACGAACTAAGTTGCTGTAATAGTTACGGTTACTTTGGGTTTGAGCAAAGTTAGCCTTTGTAACAATTACGGTTACTTTGGAACTTGTGTGGGACAACCACAAGTAAACTATTTGAAAAAAATTGAAATACAAGAGAAAAAACCATTCTACTACAGTGTACCCAAAAAATTCCTTGATGTTTCCTTTTTTAGTAAAACATTTTCTTTTCCATATCAGACTTTTCAACAGGTCAGAATTCCCTGGTTTCAGGGACTTGTTCCTGCACCTACCATCACTGGTGTGAAGCAATCAGGAAGAGAGCATTCTTGAAAGGACGATTCTTAACCATAGTGTTAGTTCCTTCCTCCATCTTTAGTGGCGAAAAGTTATCAAGACAAGCATTCTGTTTCATAATCTGAAAATTGCTTTTAATTTTATATATGTAAAAATCTTTTAAAAAGAAATACCAAGAGCTATTGAGAAATGTTTTTTGTCTTACCCTAATTAACGTTATACAGGGAATTGGGACACTTGTTATCAGTATACTCATGCGCAAGTGAAACACTATGCAAGTATCATCCAAAACGTTAATTCCACTTCTGCGTTATACAAATAAGCGCGCGGGCAGCCAATCAGCATACCGAAATATATATATAATATCTGCGCATAGCTCTCTCGGTCAGTATTTCGTTTCGCCTGAACATCGGAAAAGCAAAGGATTCAACTGATTTTAAAGATTACATTCCGTTTTTTGGTGTAAATATGACACGGCTGATAAGCCAGATAACATCCAAAAACTTGGAAATTTTCGTCGTCCTGAAGCGGGAATCGAATCCGAGTCTCCCAGATAACGCCCGGGTATGTTAACCACTACACCACCCAGAACGATCAAGTCTCAAGTTTCCGATTTTTGTGTGGTGTAATCCCATATTCCGTTCATGATTCATCTGATTTCGATAAGGACAAAATTGGTATGGCAAGACACTTTAGTAAGAGCATCCCCGAAACAGCGACGTTTGTAGGCAGCTCAAGCTCTGCATATGTAATTGCCTATCAAAGAAGATTGTCCGAAACATGTGACATATGGATCATTGTGCAGCACCACAGCTACTCTAGACTTCCGTCTCTTGACAGTACGATTTCCTACTACAACTGCTCTTTATATATACACTGACAGAAAAAAAAATCCCAACACCAAGAAGGGGTTGTGTTAGATAAACGACAGTTGGTAGGTGGTGAGAGTACCTCTGTAAGATTACGTCTATGCAAATTTCGCGCTCGGCTCATACGTGTGGCGCTAGTAGCGCACCTCGGAACATGCAAAGCAGGTTTGCTGTAAATTCGCGCTGTAACGTTCGTGAGCGTTAGTTATCGTCGAGATTCGACGTAGTGTGTTGATATTAGTCAAGAATGCCTTTAAGAAGACGAAGAAGCCGTTATCAACAGCTCACGGAGTTTGAACGAGGTCGTGTAATAGGGCTACGAGAAGGTGGACTTTCCTTCCGCAATATTGCAGAACGACTTGGCAGGAATGTAGCAACTGTGCATGATTGTTGGCAGCGGTGGTCAAGGGAAGGTACTGCCTCAAGAAGACCGGGTTCCGGCCGGCCACGTGGCACTACTGAGAGGGAAGACTGCCGTGTACGGCGTATGGCCGTGGCGCATCGTACCGCGTCTGCGGCAGCAATTCGACATGCAGTTGCCACCACAGTGACGCAACGACCTGTTACAAATCGGTTACTTGAAGGTCAGTTCCGAGCCAGATGCTCTGTAGCGTGCATTCCACTTACTCCAAACCACTGGCGTTTACGACGTCAGTGGTGTCAAGCTAGAGCTCATTGGAGGACGGAGTGGAGATCTGTTGTGTTTTCTGATGAAAGCCGGTTCTGCCTGGGTGCCAGTGATGGCCGTGTGTTGGTTAGAAGGCGGCCAGGTGAGCGCCTGCAACCAACCTGTCGGCGGCCGAGACACACTGGACCTACACCTGGAGTTACGGTCTGGGGAGCAATTTCCTATGACAGCAGGAGCACTCTCGTGGTTATCCCACGCACCCTGACAGCACAGTTGTACGTCGGTCTGGTGATTCAACCTGTTGTGCTGACATTCATGAACAGCATTCCAGGGGGTGTTTTCCAACAAGATAACGCTCGCCCGCATACCGCTGTTGTAACCCAACAAGCTCTACAGAGTGTCGACATGCTGCCGTGGCCGGCTAGATCACCAGATATTTCACCAATCGAGCACGTATGTGACATCATTGGACGACAACTCCAGCGTCACCCCCAACCAGCATTAACCGTCCCTGTATTGACCGACCAAGTGCAACAGGAATAGAACTCCATCCCACAAACTGACATCCAGCACCTGTACGACACAATGTATGAACGTTTGCGTGCTTTCATTCAACATTCTGGCGGTTACACCGGTTATTAATGTACCAGCATTTCACATTGAAAATGGCTCTTCTCGCGCTTACATTAAGCTGGGATCTTGAAACCTTAATCGATTAAATATGTTACCTATACAAATGTATTGCCGCCATTTCATTCCTCTACAACTATTTTTTCGTGGTGTTGGGATTTTTTTCCGTCAGTGTATATATATATACAGTATATATATATATATATATATAATAGTTTGGAAACAATCCCAAACTATCAAATCTCTTCGCCATTTCTCCGCTACATGGGATATTTACCATTTTGTTCAAGCACCTGGAAAAATATCTAAGAATCCGTTTTTGAAAATCTAATATGCCATTTCTAGTTATCAGTTTTTTACAATATATCTGTTTATAAATGTGTGACTTTAAAATTCTTTCAAAACCAGGGGACACTTACTTTTGTAGCACTTTAGGTATATATTTGAGAGAGTCTCGTGCACAGTTTTCTCACTAGATCTGGCTTGTCTACTTCTGTTGGCTTCTGTATCTCCACTTCTGAAAACCTTATTGAGAAATTTCTGTTTAATTTGAAAGCAGTTCGCTAAAACAAATATGGGTAACACTATTCCCTTTAAATAATGCAGGAATTTCCGGAAGGCGGAGTAAAATTCTAAGCATTTTTCTTGCTACCTCTGCTTCCAGGAGACATTTAAAAAGTTACTTTTTCTTTTCATAGCTTTTTCTATTGAAACATTTTTGTTTGTGCTCCTTTTCCATTATGCAAAATTATTATTTTATAAGTCGTAGAGTTATATCATGTTTTCTTCTATATTTATTCTTTAAACTGATGGATTTGAAAATCTCTTCGTCTCTGATACTTCTTTCTGCTATGACAAACATTTTATGCGACATTTTTTTAATTTTTGTAACAGTTTTTGTCCGCTGGTAGAAGTAAGTAGCGGTTTCTATTTTTAAGTGTTTCATCGATTGTAGCAATTCCGTTGATTTTGGTCTTACCTGTTCCACTGACTATGAATAGCTTTCATAAATTTAATTCGCGTCGGAAAAGATTCAAAAGACGTTATTATTAGAACCGAAAATTCGGTTTCTTCTTGCTTGTTTAATTTTTTGAGTCAAACCAATTCCAAGGTTTGAAACTGCGGCATCTGCTTTCGAAGGTCAATATTTCTTATTCTGTATCACTGTAACAACCCACGTTTCACGGGCATATGTTGGATAGCTGAATCTACATGCTTTCTGGATGCTTAGAATCTTGTGGTGACTGATAGCTGTATTCTTACAAACCAGGTCATTTGTCTCCATGTCATACTTTGTATTTGCTATTCAATTTGTTATTTTGTTCGCAACCTAGGTTAATGTCATGGTGCTTCGTGAACAAATGATCACCATAATTGGAGCAGTTCTCGAAACCCTAACTAATATCCTCTCCTCAAGTGGGCCAGGTTCCGATTTACGCATGAACTACAAGTGGTAGATTTGTTTGACATTACTATTTCCTTACTTAGCTGGGGCTAGTGGCCATATATTAGGGACGAGCAACTATTTATAACCTTAGGATTGTTACTGGTGGTCGTCAAACCGAGAAACAAGTAAAATATACATGTGAATCGTTCCACATCGATTAATTCAGCAATACATTTTACATACATTTTATCAAAATGTTTTGATGAATTGTTCTGCATCTTTTAAATCAGAAATATATGTATTATAATTAAATTTTGTTTTTTCTTTCCAATATTACCTTTGTTCGTAACAAGCTTTGAGGTGGCTACGAACAAATGTCGTTCATAAGACCGCTGGAGGAGTGTAACACCTTTGTTCATAGTACCAGCGTAGGACTATATTTAGAAACGACTGGCCCTTGTTTGTCCTACGAACGAATGAAACATGACGAAAATTGTGCACAACGGACTTAATTACATGAAACCAACTGAATGAAACGTTTGGAAGTGCACTCCAATCATCTGCACAAATATTTGCCAGCGGGTAATGATTTATTGAAGCAAGCTGAAGTAAATGAAGAAACGCAAAATGAGAAATTATATACACAAACGTTTGCAGTATATATTATTTTTACCCCGTTGTTTTAATTAAATAACGCAAACGTTAATTACAGCAATTCATTTGTTTCCACAACTAAGCATAAATACCATAAAAATAACTAAATGGTCACTGAGTGTTCTAATATGTACCTCCATATTCTTTTATGAAGAGTACCAATGAAGTTAGAAGTGTTATCGCTTTATCTTAGGTACAAAAATTGGTGTTCTATGCACTTTTCCTGCATTTTTATTGTAGTGTTAATATTTGTATATACTATACATTTATGTTTATCCAATGTTGATTATGTATTATGTGTTTGATGAGCCGGGTATGCTGTTTTTCTAGACATGGGTATATTTTCCTGTGTGTATATATGTGTGTTAGTGAGGTAATGGTCTGAAGTTCATATTAAAACGTACCTCATATTTTGTACAGTACATTATAACGATCTGAAGCGGATATAAAAGGCCTATCATAAATCTTTTAAAAGGCAAAGTGACAAAAAGGATGGGATAGGACCACGTCTCAGTAGAAAACATCACAACAGACGATTACATTTCCACCAGCAAACTGGGGTCCGTACACATTCTTCGTTCTTAGCAATTGTTAGCATGCTACACCAAAGGCGTCTTACTTCGACACATTAACCATGGAGGAAGGTGACCATCCGAACCAATAACGAATGCCCGAATTCTTAAAAAAAGCTGCCTAAAGATGTGACATTGTAGCCAAATACTTCAGCGGATGTACGCCATTGGCTGATGGATTGAGTGGTGTTTCCTTCTGTAGTTTTCATCAGTGACAACGTCAAAAATCTTGAGAATTCCATGACTCATAAGCTACTGTTTTATCGCATAAAGTGTGATTTTTTCTTAATTCAAAATTTTCATTTTTTTCATAATTTTTTCTCAAAAAATTGGGTGCGTCTTATATTGCCGAAAATACGGTAATTGTTCCCATACAAGGATAATAACAAAATTTCCACACACGTTAATCCAAAACGGAAGGAGACGTTGCAATCGAAAAAATGATTGGCTTTATGTCAAGGTCAGACTCTCAGCAATGGAGATGTGTCAGAACCATGCATTATCATTTGCTCTGTGGAAGTGAGATACTAGAAACTCTAATGGAGATCCACACTGCCTTGCAACAGTTTTGCGCGGTAGGAACTCTTGAACGAAGCACAATTTCTCGTTGTGTATCGCGCATTCGGGAGGGTCGAAGCAGCATCAAAGATGATCAACGCTCAGGCTGGCCTCCAAACGGCGACAGACAAAAGAATTTTCAACATTGTTGCAACGCTTCTCGAAGAGAAGCGCTGTATGACAGTCGAAGAGATTGCTCATCACTCTTCAGGTAAATTTGTCCATGTCTGTACACGGGAGTTTGATCGACTCACTGGGAAAAATACAAATCGTGGCGCGCTGGTTGCCCCATCAACTTACCCCCGAACAGAAGGCAGCCAGAGTGAGCATCGAACAGGGTCACCTCCACAGGTTCGAAGAGGAGGGCAATATGTTCCTGAATAGAATTCTCGCAATTGATGAGACTTGGACCCGTGATTTTAAGCCGGGTCTCAAATCACAGTCAGCGGAATGGAGGTATACAAGTTCCGCACGCCCCTTAAAGTGTCGTCGGCAACAATCCAAAATCAAGGAAATGCGATTGATTTTTGCGTTCAATCCCCAGGGTGTTGTGGTCTCTGTTCGTGTGCGGGTAGGGCAAAATGAACAACGCATAATGTTATCGTGATTTTCTGAGGACAAAGATCAGACCGAAAATTCATCAAAATTGACCCAACTTGTTGGAAGCGGGAGGGTTATTGCTGCATGACAACATGTCGTGTCATGGTGCATCGTCGGTACGGGGACCTTTGTCGAAATGGCTATGAAACTTTATTCCACCCATCACACAGCCCTGATCTCAGTCCACCCGACTATGATATTTTCCAAAAGTTAAAAAAACGGTTCCGTGGCTACTGCTACGAAAATCTGGACAAACTGTCATTAGACGTGACCAGAGTAATACGACAGCTGAACAAAGCTGGAGTACTAAGGAGCACCCAGGACCTACCTCACCGCTTATAAGCATTCATTAGCAGTGGAGGGTAGTACATTTAACTGCAATAAGGTACGTTTTCTCCCTTACTTCTCACTTTTCTCAGAAATGGACAGAATGCGAAATTTTTGTTGGTATCCTCGTATTTACAAGAACAAAGCCCAGCAGAAAAAATATCTGAACCAGATTATTTAACAGGTTAAAATTGTTGTAGATAATTTTATTTTCGAAATATATTACTGAAAACTGTATCTTGCTTTTTATATTAAGTATCACGGAATTTACTTTATGCTATTAAAATATGCTTTGGAAGATATTTTTCAATGTTTTCATTGGCATACGGATCACGCAGTACTTGTTTCAATGGCCAAGGAAAGCTTTTAAAAGTCAGATAAAACTGAGTCTGAGCATAAAAAAATGTTTCCTTTTTAACTTGAGTAGAACTGTTTAAAATAGTAAGAATTATCCTTCACGTCACTCAAAAATACGTCCTGATCTGGTAGAGCAGGTCATCACTTAAAAATAAAACGTAGAGGGGAGTCAATATCAGCTATGCTATCTGATATGCAGCGGATCCCGAAGTAATGGTACTACAGCGAAAGAAGCAAGCAGGATTTTTTAATTACATTCCGAAAAGGTTGATTTTCTTTCCAGTATATTTTCACAATTTTATACAATTGCTTATTATCAGATTTTTGATACCTTTAAAAACTCGCTAATGCATTGTATTCACCGAATTTGGCAATCCGTAAACGATTCCAAATTTCATAATGCTATAAATATCCAGAAAAGCTCTGTCCAGAAATTAAAAACACATCGTACATTGTTTTTTTATATTGATGGTAAATCGCTATTTCATGCTTTGTTGGGAAATGGGGAAACTTATTAAAAAAAAACGAAAAGAAATTTTGGCATTTGCTAATGATTGTAGCTCCTCTCAAATAACATGATTGCGTAATTTACCAAATTCTCTATTATTATCTGTGAAACGGAGATTCCAGTGTTTTCATCACAAACATTCTGTTCTGAATTAAATGGGAAAAAAATCTGATTTACAAATAGATGTCTAGTGATGACCAGTTACTCGTGGGCTCCATCTCAGCAGCTTCAAACCATTTGGTCAGCCGCAGAGATCATGAGAAGAGACGGGCCTCACTGCATTAAGGACATCACACACACGATTCCTGCGTCGCCACAATCCGTACTGCTCCAAAACATGACCCAAAGTCTGCCCGTGCCCGCGTGGAAGTGTTTGAAGCTAACCGTGGGAAGTATTTACATGAAACTGAAATGTATGCATTTTTCATTGTTTAAAATACGCAGTATGTTAAGAAACAATTCGAAATCTGGAATTTTACATTGCGTGTTTTTTGGACTATTTCGTAGTTATCGTTGTATCTGGTAATCTTACGAAGAAGATTTGGTTTTGACAAAATTGTTGACAATCGTTTTATAGATACAGTGCCTATCTTTTCTTTAATAATTTTCTGGTAGGTAGGTGCAAATTGTAGACCACTTTTCTTCTTCAATAGATCCTTCTCTCAGGTTCCATAAAAAGGTGCCTCATTTTTTAGTGATCCGGCAAGTGGGTTTCAGTCATACTGAAGAAATCGAACATCCTCTATTCTGGAAACTGCGTCTTGATACTTCATGGATTTAAAGAAGCGCTAATATTGTTCTACGATTACGTTCAGCAAAGAAGATATCATGGCTTTCGCTAATTGGGGAACGTTCGTTGGAAAAGGATCCCTGTACAAAGCGTGCACGCATTGGCTTTTCACAAGTGTTCAATAGAATTACGATCTGAGGACTATGAGGTATTTCATTATTTTGAAGACATCATTGTTATTCTTAAGCTTAGCGATGATTCGGGAGTTGTCATACGGGGTAACATTCTGCTGTGTATAACCCACTCCATCAGGAAACACCATGAACGTTCAGAGGTGTGTTTGGTCCAAAAAAACGTTATGTAATATTTTGTCACACATTGCTGTTCCAGAGCTATGAAGGAACCAAATTCCCGCCGAGGAAACAGGTCCCATATTATTTCATTTCATCCATCAACTAGTACACTTGTTTTTCTGCAGCCGGGATCTATATATTCCTTTATTTTGCATCTATATCGTAGTGCGTCTATCAAGCGGTGTTAAGTTAAAACGCGATTTATCGGAACAAACGATATTTTTGTTGCCCTTAATGATCCGTTCGTTTCACAGTGACGCGTGGGCGTCTACCTAGTATATTTTAGTGCACCTGGTCTGATTCTGGGAATTTATCATCGTTTAGCAGAGACGAAGTATATAAGAAGGAGACGACAGCTGTTATATCTCACTCACTCTGTTGTGTGGTCGGCTGAGTATCCTAAATCTCTCCTTTCGATACCGCTGTTGTAAAGTTCGGTTACTTGACGCAATTGAATTCGTCTGTTACCTTGTAGAATTCTTTGCAGCTGCCGTTCGCCACAAACTTCGACCAACCATTCCTACCAACAGGAAGACAACAGACTCCTCGTTTTGTTGGTTGTTCACCACTGCTAGTAAAGCCTTCATCAAGTTGTTCCGACAATTACACATCAAGCACTCATTACAAGGCCTCTTTGATGGAACGGTTGCTCTGAGCTCTATACCTAAATATCTAAAAGCGATATTTGAGTTCGCAAAGTGAATAACACGTAAATGACTGTCATTGGATGTTCTTGATAAGTTAACATAGTGTACATTTTGTTAGTAATCTAACAAAAATAATTGCACTAATATTTTGAAGTAAAAAAGTTACATCCTAAGTTGATGAAACTCAAATTAACTCCTAAGTCATTTCATTTAGCAATTCTTTGTGAGGTCATTTATTGCGTTAAAGAAAGTGGGGAATGCAGTGAGTGTTTCGCCATTCCCGAAATTTTAGTTAAAATCATTTTATCTTTTATTTTCACTAATTCATAAATTTGTAGACCAGATGCATGTCATTATCGATTTGGTTTTATATACACATATTTTTATATTTGAAGCAATGACACTTGCCTTTGTTTCGTACAATGAGATAGTCACCGGAAAACTTTATAGGATTGGATGCAGTAGTATCTTTGCTAAAATAAGTCCATACAGTATCTGTAAGTTCATTGTTTTCAAAATATTTTATATTTACTAATCAATGAAATAAAATTCAATGCTAAATAGTTTTCTTGTGGTTAAAAAGCGCGTGAGCCTTTAAACAGGGTTGAACGCAAATTTGTGAAATTGTCAATAAGAACTGGTTTAATCGCAGTCTTTAATACTTTGTCCTTCAGTGCCTTTATTCTACGCGTGAGGCTTTAACTAAATTTTATGATAATTTAGTTTTCACAACCAATTATATTTCAAAGAAAAATTGAATTAAAGTGCAATTATTTAGTGAATGTTAGCTGTTATTGCTCCTCCAATAGCTCATGGTTTCTTAATAAAACTCCCTGTTCATGATATGGTCCTCAGAATTCATGATTTCCACGTGTCTGAATAGCATCAATACGCTATACATGTATTTCACATTCCCTTTCTAAAAGACATTTGCCATCGGAATTTTGACATAGACTGTTAATAATAAGAGTGAATACAGCTAGATTCTATCATATAGAGGTGGCAATGAGCTTGTATACAAAGAGGAGAATATATTTACGTAAATAAAAAAATTCAAAGATAGATATTATATTTCTTATAAGCTATCGCCCTTTCCAGAGTGTGCGTCTAGCCATTTAAAAGTAGTAATGCTATTATTGGCATATCTTCAATGTATTTCACGGTACGGACTTCATTCAGAAAACCAAAAAATGTTCATCGTGCTGGAGCTGCAATCAAATCCGCACCTCCCGATTGCATACTTGGCATTACACTACCCAGGACAAGGAAATTCCAAGCAACTGAACGTAGATATATGAGAACCTTCAGATTTGCGCTAGTCGAACATTTTCAAGTTTTCTGAAGGAAAACTTGAAAGTTTTACATGAAATACAGTGAAGATATGCCAATAATAGCAATATGATGCCTACCATGTGTTTATGAAGAATTATTTCTGCGAGAAAATTTGTTTCCCAATTGTACATGAACTACTTTCATCACTGGATTTTGTGACCTACATGGTCGAGGACCATCGATGTGAGAAAAGGTCGTGAGACGCTACGATGGGGCAGGAATAGTTTCGACTAGCACAAATCTGAAGGTTCACAGATATCTTCGTTCAGTTGCTTGGAATTTGCTTTTCCTGGGTAGTGTAACGACTACCATGCTCGACAGGAAATCGGTAGGTGCGGCTCCGATTCCTGCTCCAGGACTATGACAATTTTCAAGTTTTCAGAAGGAAGTGGTTGTTACATAGAATGTAGTGAAAATATGAAAATAATAGCATTACAACGACAACCATGTATTTATGAAGAATCATTTTCTTCGGGAAAATTCCTTTCCCAATTGTATATGATTGTAAAAAAGTTTTACTCTTTCTGTCGCGTACGCTTTATTTCGACATTCAATTTGGGATTCATCTTCAATTTAATACAGTCATTAGCACTCAAAAATCACCGAAAATATAATATTGTCTTACTTACCACAAGAGAAAGATTTTTTTCTCTGGTTGAGAAGAATAATTGCTTCAATTTCATCTACACGCTATAGCACTATCCAAAATGATTGACCTGGTTGCAGGCATAAAAGAACATACAAAATGTGACATCATGCTCACAGCTAATTACAAAGTAATAAGGAATTCGCTTATTTATCTCAATATCGCATTACAAATTACAAGTTTTCATGCACTGTTCGTAACTTTTTGGACACACTCTCTTTCTTTATCTTTACGCGCCCGACCACCGGATGAAAACCTTGCTTCTGGAATCACGTAAGAGACGGTGGGTCTCTTTTATTTTGTTCATTGGGAGTTTAACTACTCCCATGAGCAATTCATTGGGTTATAAGCAGTTGCCCATCTCTAATTTGGAGCCAGTTCTAGAGACGTGGGAGAGGCAGCGCTGTAACTTAAGCACAAAATCTATGCCTCATCGGCATTCGAACCCGGACCCATCTCGGACGAAGTCTGAGAAGTCATCACTTAGACTACTTCGACACAAGGACGGCGATAGGTAGGTAGATAGGTAGCAGGAACATTATTTAAGCTTTAAGCTAGAGTTTTCTTACCGTGCTATCTTGTACTCTCGTTTCTGTCAAAATGTTTAACAGCTTTTCAGCTGGGTTTACTAACGTTTAAAAGGCGCTTTGTGAACGGTAGAAAACCTTATAACAAAGGTAGTTCGTATACTACGAATTTTAGATGGATATTCATATGTTAGTGCAATGTACTCTCGCATTTTTGAACGGATTATCATTGTTTTTAAAGGTTTATTTGGTAAGTACTTAATATAAGAAACAACGTTTCACAATTTCTAAATTAATTGCCTTTTTGATAAAAGCGAATATTTTCAAGAAATCTCATGCAGCCACATGATAAAATAAGAAAATCGCTTCTGAAAGATAACATCTTCTATATAAGTTCAACAATAAGCACCTCTCGATGTCGCACTTGTAAATTTATACCATATACTTCTGAAAGATTGATTAAAACATCTATTTCGGTATCAAAAAGCGTCGCTACCGCAAAAATTTGAAACAAAAGAGTAAATATTTCTTTAACCGATTACATGCTGAGCAAGCTTTAAGAATTGGAACCTTTTATAATTTGTTAAGGTGGATTACTGAAAACCTATTCAGCAAATAATATTTAAATTACTTATGGTGCTCTTCTGATGATGCAGATTTTGAAACAGAGGTTTAAAGCACATAAGGAGTTGAAGGCTCTATGAAATGAACTCATCCAATAGCCTTACAGACTTCTTTATAATAATAAATATAATTTGGCATTCATTAATATTAATTGTTTTTAAAATTTGCTCAAAAAATCAAAACTAGAAAAAAAAAACCTTGAAAGAAAATAACAACACAATGTATATTACCACTGAGCATAAACTGTGCATTTCAGCATTAGTCATTCATTCGATGAATTAAATCCCGCTTAATTTGCAATGTTGCTATCTGAAAGTCACATGGTGGTATTCACTACATATTATTTCTTTATGAAAATTTTACGATCAGTTACGTTAAAGGGATATATCACAGGAGCGCACATTAATATACCTTCATATCCGTAAGAAACAAAGAATATGTTATTTTTAAAAACTAGTGCCAGGACGAACAAATCGACTGAATTCATTATTCTCTTGCTATTCTTTTCTTTCTGTTGTAAATTTAATATCAAATTTAAGGGTATTCAAAATTTCAAGTCAATGATCACCGCATAAAAAACACTGTGGTTTAAAAAAACGAATTGATTTATCGCCTAAGTTTTCATGCATATGCAAAATAAGGGGTTCAAAAAGTTCATTAATTGATGCAAATTAAATATGAAGTTCGTATTTCCTGTTTATCGTTGATAATACAAAGCTTTTTCTATTAAAACTTTTACAATATGCAGGATAAAAGCTTATCGAAGTCTCCTACGGCGTAGAGTCAGGAAAGAGTAGAAAAAAAGGAGGTCGGCTGTTGATGAAGCATTTTTCTTCATCTTTAAGAAGGTGTCCTGTACCACCTTCTTAAACGCAACTGCTTCAATGCAGTCACTGACTCTTTATTCTTGCATTCTGGCTTACACCAAAAGAATCTAATATGTTATCAACAACAAGCGAACATTGACACTACAATCAAATTCTTCTTGCAAGCGCTTGTATATGAATGGCGAGTCAATCCGGTATTTGCTTTTTCCTCATTGGTCCGTTGCACTTCCACATTGTTTCTTACGTCTGAAAAAGTTGTGAATTTCAAACATATGAGTAAAAACGCAAAAAAGTGTTATATTTATATATGGAATTAGTTAGATATGTAGAAGCATGCTACATATATACATTTATCCTTTTATTTGTAAACATTTCCCTGTATGAATAATTCCATCTTATTACAATTATGAAATTTTTATTCACACATGTGAAGAAGTTGCACAGTCATTTCGCAAAGACGAATAAAGTTACAGTTAAATTTCTATATATATATATAAAGAGTTCTTTAGTAATGTGGAAGCTAGTATATTGTGTATGTTTATTATTTTAATGTTGTCAGTTGTGTATAAGTAGAATTCCACCTTATTTTAGTATGTATTTCTATTCACACATGTGAAGAAGACATACTAGCAACCATATGTTCATATATGTGGATAAATGAAAGTTTTGTATTTGTATGTTAAATTATATTAGTTCTGTGGAAACTTTATTCACATGCGTGAACAAGAGTACTTCTTTAATTAGCTTTTCTAGCTGTAGTCAGTTGCAAGTTAAGAATACAGATTTTACGCATATTTTCTAAATTATTTACTTCTGTGTTGTGTTTACAGTAAAAAATTGGTGATGTTATGTTAACATAGCAAGTGTAATGTCATTCTTTTACTGTAATATCAACTGTAGTGTCAAATGGTTTCAATCGTTTCTATTCATTCGTGGGAAATAGTTTTTATTCACATGTGTGAAGAAGAGTACTCCTACAGTCTTCTCAAGTTATCAATTTAATTTTCAGCTGTGTTGTATTTGCAGTACTTTATCTCATTGATTAGTGATGTTATGTTAACATATAAAGTGTAATGTCATTGTTTCACTGCAATCTCAACTTCAATGTCGACTGATATCAATCGTTTACATTCACACGTGTGAAGAACAGTACAGTAAAAGCTCCTTATTCGCGGGGTATATGTTCCGTAAATATGCCGCGAATACAGAAACCGTGAATATGGAATTGTAATTTGTATGGGATTATAAGGGATACGTTCCAAGATTCCAAAATAAAAAGAGAAATCAAAATAAAATCAATTTAATGAGGGTTTTTAATAATATCTATTAATTATTATTGTCAGGCTTAAGCAAGGGTTTAAAGAACTTAGTAATTTTTTCTTGTTTTGGCGCTTTTCAAAGGTCTTTCAATTCAGATTGATATTCAGCTGTGGCATTAACAATTTGCCTTTTAAAAATAAGACTTCTTCACATAGATGGATCAATTTTCATGATGAAATCACAAAGCTCATTTGCCATCCGTAAACCTTCACTCAGGTTTTTCAAGTTAAAGGTCACCTTTTCAGTGTTCGTTGAAGCCTCTTCTTCAATGGAATGCGGATTTAACATTTCCTCCAAGTCGGTTTCGGTCAAATCTTCATCTTGCGATTCAAGCAACTCTTGAATGAAACTTGATTCTGTCTGTTCACAGCCATCTCGTCCAATTCCATTCGCAACTTGAGCAATGTTTGCAGTTAAAGTTTGAATTTGCACGGATTCTTCATCATTTCCGACAGTCAGAACAGGCCACAATTTTTTCCAACATGATTTCAGTGTATATGGTTTCAGTTCTTCCAACGATTCTTTTATGTTAACAATGCATTTTGCTATGTCAAAATGTTTCCAGCATTGCATCCCATTCATATCAGGATACCATTCCATGGTGTCCAGTATGATTTTGAAGGTTCGTCTAATGTAATAGAGCTTGAACGCCTGGATTATTCCTTGGTCCATGGGTTGGAGTAAAGCCGTCGTGTTAGGAGGTAAAAATATCACCTTTATATTTGGAAGCATAGTTTCAAGCTCACGAGGGTGACCTGGAGCATTGTCCAAAACAAGAACGGCCTTAAAGTCTAAATTATTTTTTTCAAATAAGTCTCAACTTCAGGAACAAAACAATTCCGGAACCAGTCACACAAAATAGCACTTCCATCAAGAAATCCGATTGCACGCCAAAACACTGGCAGCTTATTTGCACGCCAAAACACTGGCAGGTTGTCCTTGTTTTGATTTTTTAAAGCACGAGGATTTAACGATCTGTAAAGCATTAGTGGCTTTATAACGCAAACTCCAGATGGGTTAGAACACAGCAGCAGTGTAACTCTATCTTTTGCTGCCTTGAAACCAGGGGCGGACTTCTCCCTTTTGGATATGAAAGTTTTGTTTGGCATTCTTTTCCAAAACAAGGCAGTTTCATCTGCATTAAACACTTGTTCGGGTTGGTATCTACCATGAGCAATTAAGTTTGAAAATTCTTCTGGATATTTTCTGCTGCGGCTGTGTCTGCAGATGCAGCTTCTCCAACAATTTTAATGCTATGCAATGATTGTCGCACCTTGAATATATTGAACCAACCTTCTGATGCTTGAAATCCTCCATCTGTACGTTCATCACCAGGTTCTTTAAAATGTGCGTAAAGACGCTTTGGCTTCTCGCGGATCATAAGACCATTCAGGGGCACTCTTTTCTGGTTACGATCTTCAATCCATAATGATAACGCAGCTTCCATTTTTTCAATCGCTGGATCACGAACAATTTTTGCTGATAGTGATTTTGAAGCTATAGAATTCCTTATTTTGTCTTCGGATTTCTTGATGGATAGTACAGTTGATTCATTAACATTGAAAGAGCGTGATATGGATGCAAACGACTCACCAAGGCGTAAACGGTCCAGCATTTATATTTTTACTTTAACCGGCAACACTATTTTTTTCCGCGTCGGAACTAATTTTTCTTTCCTTTTCCTCAGCAATATAAATTGGGAACAAAGCAGAAGAGACACATGTTATTCAATCAAAATTATTGCAACGACTGACAAGATGAAGCAATAAAACACTGACCGTGGCGAAGGCGGCTCTTATCAAAGGACATAGCGGAAAGTGTAATACGGCGGCGGCGGCATTTAACAACGTACTTTAGGCATAGTGGCAATAAGGTTTGTTTTACTTTGATATTAGTCCATTCGGTTACACTCTTTGTAAAAGCCGCCTCGGCACGTGCCAGCAGTACTCAAAAGATGTCGATGCGTTAATAAAGTACACCGAATCCTTTTAATATACCGACTGGATCCGCGAATAAAAAAATTTTAAGTCGTGAATACAGGAACTTGGTCACAATTTTTTAACCCACGAATAGTGAAAACGCAAATAAGGGAACCGTGAATAAGGAGCTTTAACTATACTCTTTTCACTTTATTCTTTACTTATAACTAGGTATTGGTTAAAATTACAGATTTTTTTAAAGTTATGAATTTAATTTTCTACTGTGCAGCGTTTACAGTGCTTAATGTCATTGGTTAGTGATGTTATGTTAACATAACAAGTGTTAGGTCATTGTTTTACTGAAAAGTTAACTGTAATGTCAACTGGTATCAATCATTTATATACACACGTGTGAAATAGTTTTTATTCACACTTGTGAAGAAGAGTATTCCTTTAACTTAATTTTTCAGTATCGGGAGATCTGGGTTTCAATTCCCCGGCGGTGACCGAATAACAATTTTTCGGTTGCTCTGTGTTGAAATGTGAAATGAGCGATGTCTTTGTTTAGGTACAAAATGTCTACGTGTTCTTCGTATAAAAACGTAGGGTTTCAAAATACTGTCTCCTCACGGAAGACTAATATCATATATTTATTTTCGGAGAAAATCTTTTTTTAAACATTTCTTCATTTGCTTCCTTTGTTAAATATGTTTCTCATTGAGCACAATTTTTTATATAATTTGTTTAACAGATGAGTTTGGAAGAAAAACTGTTTCATATTTTTCGTTTATATAGTAATGTGTATATTAATGATATAAAAATGTATATAAAAGAACTATAAAACTTTTCGTGTTACCAACTTCCTGATGGTCTCTTTTCCAGAAAGGAACTTAAGTTTCTAGTAAAAAAATTCAAAACGTAATTTTTTTTAAATTTAAAAATTGTTCAACGGTTTTTAGCCTACGATTGTTTTGCTGCCAGACATACCGATTATGAATAAAACCAACAGAAAACCACTTTTTTGGTACTTTGAAAGCAATAGGGATAAGGAATACTTGTGTAAGCTCAGGTTACATGGTGACTGTTTCTCTTGTCGACGATAACCCGCTGTTTTTGTGCTGATTAGCATTATTTTCAAAATACCTGCTACCTCATGTTCTCAGCTACTCCTCATTTTAATATTGCCATAGTTTAATAAAGGATTGATTTGAGACCCAGAATTGACACCTGTTAGGAATCTTGGTTTGGTCAATTTGCACTCAAGAACAAATGGATGTGTGACATCCTTAGCATTTAATTGTTGCACATGGTAAAATAGTAAGGCTGAAATTGAGGATAGCGTTGCCAAAAATCTGTGAATAATGGTAATAATAATAATTCAGTACGTATGCATTCAGCTCTCCTATATCATATATTTGGCGCCGGATATGGTTATTTGGTCCAGGTTCAGAGATAGCATGACTGCTGTGTTTGTAGATTGTGGTCTTCACACTGGGCACCATTTGGTAGAAAAAGAAATATGGTTGCCCTTGAACTACTAAAGTATCTTCGTATGTATTTCCTTTGAAACATCCACTCCTGATTCTTATGAGCAAATAGAGGTGCTTAAAAACTGCGTATGAATTTCACTTTTGGCATACCCTGTTTCGTCGAAAGATTTCACGCATTTTCCCCAAAATACTGATCTTCTTTTTTAGTGAAATAGATCATCAGTGCTTGTGTATAATTTCATTCCTCCGATTTTAATATTGGCAGGTGATTTTGTTGCTATTTCCTTCTAACGAAAAACCGTTTTTTGAGCAATGATATAATATACGCTCAGTAGGTGAATAATTGTCTGGCATGGTACCGCATTTTATGATGCATGATTTGGGATGATAAATACTAATTCAGTCGTTTGGCCCATTCAGCGATTTACCCCTGATTTCCACAATGAGCCGTTTTTCGCCAATTACTTCCTATATTGGTCGCTAACCCTTCATGATTGGTGAATTTGGGTAAAATAGTATCACCTATTTTATATAGATAAGTAAAATATACACAAATACAAAAAAGAGGATCCTGGGTGCTAAAATAGTAAATCGATCCCGAAAAATATATTGTTGAACTTACAATACTTAATGTACATAACTAGTACATTACAATTTAACAGTGTTCCTATTTGTAAAGAAACTATCGGCTTTTTGATGAACACATCTGATTTTTGATATTTTTTCTACCGTATCAACGTAATGAAGTGTATTTGATATTCTTTTTAAGAATATAACTTCACATATTCATGTGCGGAATGGGATCTTTCAAAATACACGATTTGAAGCAAACATACACGATCACAAACAAACGGAACGCCTGGTTATTAAAAAGTTACTCTACATATGTTAATTTTCTCGTCATTTTTAACTGGCTTTCTCTGGTGCTTAATACAATACAATAAAATACAATTATTTATTACACACATTTAAAACTTACAGTTATATGAAAATGCAATACACCAGGAGGAATCTGAACACATTGGTTGTATGGCAATTCCCCCTATCAGATGCAAGAAAAAGAATAAAACATATGGCATATATGAAAGCAAGTAAGATGGTTATAACAGAAGCACCACTGTTAGCAGCATGCTTGGAACTACAATTTAATGATAGGGTTGAGATTCGTTATGGAGATGCAGATCAAACTAATGGTAAACTTAAAGTGGATAACGGTATAACTGTTTACCATTACGAAAATTCAGATGAGCCGAATGTAACAGGATATATTCGATAGTCCCGTCTGGTACCATTTCTAAAATTAAGTCGTTAACAAGCTGGAGACTTTTAACTCGGGATTAGCAAAATTTGACGAAATTAGCTCGATCTAATATGTTCGCTGTGTAAGAAAATGTCACAATTCTGCTAGAACGAGTTAACCAGCGAATCGTAAATGTTCGATTATCTCAGCTTTGTAATTCAATGCAATCATTTATTCAAACTATTGATACTATATATTTCTGGCGATTACCTGCTGAATGTGCTATAGACTGTGACAAATCGAAGAAAGACGAGAGAAGATTTTTGAGTCATTTCTTTCTGCTCGGTGGCTTGACTTTCAACGTAGTGTCTTTAATTTTGGTAACAACATTCCAAGCTTTTCAGCACACTATCAATTGACATAGAGAAGTAACTGCCACATCTTGGCCGCCTCAGTCTCTAAGCCTCTACTCCCGAAACTTGAAGGTGAATATTCTAAACCAGAGCATCACAGGTTAATAATTTGCTGTCCTCCCATTGTAAAATTCTACAGAACATGGGTCTGGCAAGATTTAAAATCATCTGAAGGAAATGTTTTCCTGTGTAAGAAATGGGCAGATCTCTGGTAGAACGAGAACTCTGCTAGAACGAGGTTCAACGTTTTAATGACCTGCTAGAACGAGGTTCAACGTTTTTATGACCACCGTGAGCAATTCAATGGGCTATAAGCAGTCGCCCGTCCCTAATTTAGGGCCACTGGTTCCAGGGAAGGGACACAAAGCCAGTGCCGAAAGATAAACACAAAATCCATGTCTCACTGGGTTTCGAACCCTTCTCGGACGAACGGTCATAAGCCTAAAAATCACCTGTAACAAAACGATGCCATTCCAAACCCCCAGTTTTGATACAGAGCATTTACCCGTCCATCAAGCATCCAAAGTCTAAGATCTCTTTCAGAATAGTTTGTGCTTTAATAACAGTACAGGAGCTGTAATCTGAGTCATATCGAAAGCCTTCGAAAAGGGGGAATATAGAGTTTCATGCACAAACTCTTCGCATAAGCACACAGTGATTGGATAATATATTTTATCAAGTCGTATTTTATAAACAAGATGTTTGCTGTGAACTGAGCTACATACAGTTTGGGAATGATATTTATACAAACAGGTCTGTCCAAAAAGGAATCAGTCGCGCCTGCTCCATTTTTACGGTTAGAAAAACAAAAACAACCACAACATTTTCTCACACGCAGCTCAAATCTCTCACAGCATCAAACTGTTGCACATGCTCCGCAAACAACATTTAAGGAGCTATATTAAAACTACGGGATGTAAGGTCAGGTGATGCGTAACATCACAGCCTCTCCTTGACAAATGTCAACCCCGCCTTCTCGTGGTGCATCCTGTTCCCACTAAAGGGGCTCTGACGACCGCAAATAGCGGTATAACTATACCATCGGGATCAGAGGAAATGCTATCCCACACTCACCAACCCGCTTGGCCAGCGTGGTGAGTTATGGCCAAACACCTCCAAAATGACTCTACAACTTAAATCTTGGCCCTCAGTCTCCGGCAGCTGGAATGTACCTGGCCAAGGCAGCGGCCAGTGCGACATGAAGGCAGAGGGTGCTAAGAATCCCCGGAGGACCGGACTAGGCTGCCATTTGATGCTGACCTTGGCTACCTACAACGCACGCTCCCTATCTTCTGATTCAAGGCTTCTTGAATTGGAAGAGGAACTACAAAGGATCAAGTGGGACATCGTCGGGCTAAGTGAGGTAAGGAGAAAAGGAGAAGATCTCATTGAACTGAAAAGTGGACATCTCTTCTATTATCGTGGGACAGATACTGGCAGAACTAGTGGTGTTGGATTTATAATAAACAAGAAACTGAAGGATAAAGTGGTAGAAGTTGAAAGTTCCTCGGACAGAGCTGCACGACTCGTTATCCAACTATCGAGAAGATACCAGGCTCAGATTATTCAAACTTATGCACCTACCACAAGTCATCCTGAAGAAGAAATTGAAGAATTTTATGAGGAAATTCGTCATCTAAATAATAAAGGTAAGCAGCACTTGAAGATAATTATGGGAGATTTCAATGCAAAAATAGGGCACCGGCAACAGAATGAAACTTCAGTAGGTAAATTCGGTCACGGCAACAGAAACCAGCGTGGAAATACTCTCGTTGAGTTTGCAGAGGCAGAAGGATTTTTCATCTTGAATTCCTTTTTCAAGAAAAAGCCACACAGGAAATGGACATGGAGACATCCAATTGGGACGACAAGTGAAATTGATTTTTATTATGTGTAACAAAAAATTCGTCATCGAAGACTGCAGTGTGCTAAACAAGTTCAACACAGGTAGTGACCATAGATTGGTGAGATGTAAGATGCACCTCAACACTAAACTGGAACGTGGCAAGCTCATAAGACAAACAAAATGTATTGACATAACCAACCTTAAAAAACACCATAATACTTTCAAGTTGGAACTGAAGAACAGATTCTCTGCTTTAGAAGGCCTAACATCGGAAGAAGTGGATATTTCAGGAAGTTAACAGAAAAGTAACCAAAGCTCTTATGGAAACAGCAACAAAATTAGCTGGGTCTAAGAACAAGTTGCATGTAAACAAATTATCAGGAAAAACCAAAATGTTGATGCAAAAAAGAAGAGAGATGAGGACAACTAAAGAAGATGTGACTTCCGAAGTGGAATATATAGAGCTATGCAAGACAGTAAGAAAAAGTATCACTGAAGACGTAAGGAAATTCAACTGTGAGCTAGTGAGGAAAGCAATTGAAAACAACCAAAGCCTAAAGATAGCAAAGGGACATCTCAGTAAGGGAAGAAAACAGATTATGGCTCTGAGAAAAGAAGATGGTTCTATAACAAGAAATAGAGGTGAAATTTTGACAAGAGTGAAAGATTTCTACTCCAAATTATATGAAAGGGATGATACATGTACTCCAGACATCATGAAAGGTACCAGAGTTCTTCCAGTCCTCCCAGCAGAAGTTGCGCATGCAATCAAGAACATGAAGCGGGGGAAAGCTCCAGGAGAAGATGGAATTACTATAGACATCATACAAGAAGCAAGTGGAGAAATGGAAACAGTACTCGCCCAAAATTTTCACTCGATGCCTTAATGAAGGGAAGATTCCTGAGGATTGGAACAATGCTAGAATGATCCTGCTACATAAAAAAGGTGACATTGAGGATCTCAGGAACTACAGACCTATCAGCCTCCTATCAGTGGTTTATAAAATCTTCACTAAAGTTCTTTCACACCGCTTGAAGGTAACACTGGACATGGCTCAACCGAGAGAACAAGCTGGATTCAGGAGTGGCTACAGCACAATAGATCATATCCACGTACTGAGAGAACTAATTGAAAGAGCGAGGGAATATGAACTTCCATTGTGCATGGCTTTTATCGATTATGAAAAAGCCTTTGATTCGGTGAAACCATCAGCAGTTACCACGGCTCTGAAATCCTGCGGTATTGAAGATGCATACATTAATATTATTAATAACATCTATGAAAATGCAAGTGCAAAGATTCGGCTGTTTGAAAATACAACACACATAAAAATTGGAAAGGGAGTGAGACAAGGTGACACCATATCTCCGAAGCTCTTTAATGCCACATTGGAAAATGTCTTTCAATCACTGAACTGGGAAAACAAAGGGATAAAGATTAATGGAGATTATCTAACCCACCTTCGTTTTGCTGATGACGTAGTCATTTTGCAACTAGCCCATCAGAGCTGCAGAGTATGATCCAGGAACTTGCTGACAAGAGTAAAGAAGTGGGATTAAAAATGAACTTTCAGAAGACAAAAGTGATGTTCAATGCTTTTACAAGAAATGAAGATTTATCGATTGATGGAGAAAAACTGGAGATAACAGATACGTATGTTTATCTTGGACAGCAGATATCAAGTGAGGGTCACATTGATGAAGAAATTAATCGGCGTACAAAACTTGCCTGGAGAGCTTTTGGAAGAAACAGCATAATTTTCAAGAGCAATATGCCATTATGTCTTAAAAGAAAAGTGTTTGATCAATGCATCCTTCCAGTGCTTACGTATGGTGCAGAGACGTGGACCTTAACTAAAAGAGACATACAAAGGCTGCAGACAACTCAAAGAAGCATGGAGAGGTGCATGCTTGGTATAACCAGGAGAGATAAGAAGAGGAACTCGTGGATCCGAGAAATGACAAGAGTGGAAGACATCATGATCAGAGTTAAATCCCTGAAATGGCAATGGGCTGGACATACTGCCAGAAGGACAGACCATAGATGGACAGCCGAAATTTTAGATTGGATTCCAAGGGACAGGAAAAGACCCAGAAAAAGACCACATGGGAGATGGGTGGATGAAATTCGTAAATATGCGGGAGTGACATGGAGGAGATCTGGCACAAGACAGACCGTTGTGGAGAAAACTTGGGGAGACCTTCGTCCAGCAGTGGATTGACAATGGTTGACAATGATGATGATGATGATTAAAACTACTGTAGTTCGTAGGCAAATTACCTAGATGACTGTTCTTTTTAACTTACCGGTCAAACAGATTCTTGTACCTTTCTAAATTTTCCATTTTTCGTAACATTCTGTGGTGCGCTATATAATCAACTGTTTCACTAAATTTTTCGCAAAATTTCTATCTGGGTCTTATTTTAATGAAAGCTCGGAACTCTCCTAAAATTTCAGGAGCAAATTATTTCTGTGTTGTTGTGGATTTCGGACATCAGGGTCGTGGATCATTTAGTTCTTTTCGCAAGGAAGTCTAATCCGACATGTCACTTCTATATACCTATATTTTTCTCAGTCTGAAAACTTCAGATCACTCCTAATTTTTGAGCAGGAAACAACCTATTCAGTTCTACGTTTTGTATGGATTTTTCCCTTTTCATCGCAGAACCTCATCCAATTAAGGCTATGGAACTTCACGTTCATAATTTAAATTCTCTGCGCTCGCACACACTCAGATACTACATTTATTTAAATTCATTTTCTTTCTTTTTCATTTGCTTTTTCTTGAATCCTAAAAAAGAGAGATGTGAGGGCTTTAGTTACGTTTACGCTGGATGGAGCTCAAGCCCTGGAGACGGTCGCTTGCAACGCGAACACTGCTTTGAAAGAGGTTGCCCTTATTTTGAACGTTCCAAGCGTAGCGACAAGGAAAAGTAGTACGACTGGATTGCAGACTGCATTGAACAAGCGTATCGCTGTCAAATTGTCAAGAATACGGACCCTGTCGCCAGATCGGACTCCATCCCACACTTGTGACAAACGACATCCGTGCCTCACCGGGATCCGAATACGCACCATTTCGGACAATTGATCAGAAGCCCTTATTTCGAACGTTCCAAAAGCCCTTATTTCGAACGGTAATGATTGTTGATGATGATAATATGTGCGTAGATATGCATGCAAGTTAGGAAAGAGAGGTAGGAGCGTAAAACATTGTGGCGTCACCCGTACATAGAAATCCGTAGTTCCGCCTTTGAATGTTATAATCAAGTTTTTGCAATCAAGTGTTCAAAAGTAAAGTTATACAGTGTTTCTTTTATTGGATGATTTGTCAGCATACGCTTAACATTTGTTTTCTAGCACTCAACAGCTTAAAAAACTCTGCAACTTTTAAGACTTACTGTTTGCCAATGAATGTCTTTTAGAAATTTTCAAAATTATTGATTCTAAAATGCACGTATAACTACAAGACCACTCACTCCCTGTATCGTCGCCATATAAATGTTTGAAACAATTCTGAAGAGTATGACCGGTGAACGACATGCATGAATGTAATGGGAAACAAAGCAATTTATATTACCACCGATAAATTTTGAAATTCGACCGGGAAAGTTAAACTTTCTTTGTATTAATTAAAATAATTAATTTGATATTTAATGTACTAGAGTTTTTCCTCATTTCTTTCCACGAACTAAAATTTAGGAGCTATTTTAGAAATTATATTAATCCTCAGAAATAAAAATACAGTGCAAGTGCATTTAGTTCCAAGAATGACTTACAGCATTATATCTAATTCTTCGAAAAACAAAGAACACAAGCAAAACTGTTTTATTTTCAACGGAGAAAGAAATCCAGTCCATCACCAGATGGCTACACAAGGAATGAAATTGGTTAGTATTTTTGTAAGATGAACTAGGATATTTCTGCAGTACTGGAATAATGGTCAGAGCATTCCCAACTCAATTTAAATGGCAAATTGCTCCTCCTTCTGACTCTGGAATTCCTAAAACTACCTGAAGATATATTATGTTTAATACAAAACTTGGATTAAGGATATCAAACAATTTCATAAAAATAAAAATGTAATCAACACACACACAAGATGGTGAAATGTAATCACACCGGACAAAACATTAGTCACCCCCTGTCAGAACGTATCTAAAAACGGGTGACGGCGCCTCCTACCTTGATAACAGCATGCATCCGGTGTGGAATAGACTCTACGACGTTGTGCCTGTATTAAACAGTAATTTGCAGCCATTTTTGTGTCAATTGGTCTCAACGTTCCGCCAGAGTACGTGGGTGTCTATTCCAGTGTTTCACCTTTTGTTCCAAATGATCCAACTTATTTTCAATAGGATTTAAATCTGGGGATTTGGCGAGACGGTCGAAGTTAGGCAGTGTTGCTGACTGTTCGTCGTGCCACTCAGACGCAATTTTAGCCCTTTTCGCACGGCAGTTGCCGCCTTGGAAGACTGGAAAGGAAATGTGATGCTGCTCATGGAGATATAGTTCAAAGGGCAACACTTCGTCGTTCAGAATGCGGAGGTTCGCATGTATTTTGTTAAAACTGATCGTCACTCCAACGAGAGGGCCCATTTTTTAATACGAAAACATTCCCAAAACATCACGGAACTCCACTCAAGCTTGAACATCACCTTCGACACAATCAGGATGAAAGGCTTCATTGAGCCAGCGAATGCACTTGTCGCCTCCCATCATTGGAGTACAATCAAAAACTCGACCCATCAGACCAAATTACTCGTTTCCATTCCTCCACAGTAATGATTTGGAGCCTTTGAGGCCATTTCTAACGTGCAACTTTTTGACTTACTGTTAAAAGAGGCCTCTTCCGTGATAATCTGCTCCAGATGTCCATCGCATGCAGTTCTCGTCGCAATGTCCTTTCGAAATTTGGTTGGTGTGGACTTTCATCCACTGTTTAGAGCAATTGTTGCCTGGTTTGAAATAGATTTACAGTTACTAAGCGTGAAACATGGCGGCGGTCCCTGTTGGTGAGAATCGTTTTCCGGCCACAGTTACGTCGCCGATTTTCAGTTGACTGAAAAATACACCAATGTTTGTACACCCGCTGAACGGTACGTTTCGACACACCAAAAAATTGAACGACTTCATTTGCTCTGTGTGCCTCGGCACGGCCAAACACGATGGCTCTCTTTTGCCACTCAGAAACGTCTGTTTTACAACACATATATTACAGGCTAAATTCAACAGATACATTGCTCATCACTACTGCTCGGGACAGAAATGATCCTGTAGAGCACATCAGTGCTATTTATCTCCCAACATTGCTATCACGGTGCCCTCTTTGCAGCGGGTAAGTTACTACTGTCATTTCTGTTAGGGGGGACAAATTTTTCGTCTGGTGTGCTTGTTATGATGAAACAGACGAACAATTTGTGGTTTGCCTCCTGTGCCTCAGTTTCATACGAAATTTGCATGGAGTAAAACACAACCCTTTCATGTTAAATAGGAATCCCTTACGTAATTCAGGGAACTGTCTGCTAAAACTTAATGCTCTTCACAGATTATCTTCTTTCTTAATATCATTGATTTCTGATATGCATTTATTAGTTCTATGATTTTTATGCAAAGCCGCCGAGGAGACACGTGTACCTCAGAAATCAGTTCTGGTGCAAATTATTTTCTGTCAGATACCGTACTTAAATTTCCTTCTCATTCTGATCGTGGTAAAACAGATGGCCGTTGATTACCGTGACACATTCTGGTGAATGTACAGTATACCAGATTTACATCTTCCGTTTATGACTGTGGTTCGAACTCACGTACATCATTTGTGTTGCACTTATACCTAAATCCCAAATCCCTTTGCAATTAAATAATGTATTTACTTTTGTGTTTCTTCTGACGTAGCTCAGTTCTGATCATGCATTTTTGGTTTTAAATTAATTTCTTCGTTTGTGAATGAGTATAAAATTTCAAATGTGCCTATGTTTGAAATATTTTTAGTTTTAGAAATGCATATTTCACAAATTTTGGAATAACCCTTAGGGTTTCAACTACATTGTTTTCCTTCTTCATGTGGAACTTTCTTTCGCACCGAAATTTGTTCTTTCTATCACCGTGTTGGTGGTAATACTTTATTACGGAAGAGACATCCTGGCATTGGGTACGTTTCAATGTTTTGTAATAAGCGTTTTGGAAATTCAAAGCCTGAGGCCAGTATTAGATTAACATGTGCCATTAGACTCAGAATTTGGAAAATTATACAACTAAATTTGAGAATTTCAAACATTTCATGAACCAATTAGAATCAGTACAAATTTATATGATTCCGGTTAGGATAATTCTATTGTACGCGTAATTTCTTATTTACTGGTGTTCAGTGCAAAAGCAATGACTTATAAGGAACAAAACTTTATGCAGCTAAATTAAATAAACAATTGCCTAGAAGACAGTAAAACTATGCTAGTAATTCGATTTTTTGTTGTAGAAAAATATGAACAATTGTTTCCAATTTTCATAAAGGAGCCATCCGTTTGATATGGAGCCATCTGTTTGATGTGCGAAAGCTTGGAAATGATTGTATATGTTTTATGTTGCAATAAATCGGATTATAAGTATAGTTTTACTATTTTCTGCATAACAGGTGTATTGTTCCTCATTATTAAATAACATTTGTTTCTGAGTTTTTGCACATCAAACAGATTGATTTTCAAGAAACGTCGATCTTCCTTGAAAAACATCTGGTTGATGTGAGAAAGCTTGGAAATAATAGGCTATGGCTTCCTACTCTAGTAAATCGGATTACTAGAATAAATTTACTATTTTCTACATAATTGGTGTACAGTTCCTCATCGCTAAACAATTGCTTACAGTAATTAAATAAAAATAATAAATATACATACTAAAAATTCGAAATTAACTTTAGGCATTTGTAAATAGTTTAGTAATTGTTCAAACACATCTAATGACTTCGGTTGTTGGATGATTGAATTCCAAATCATTTCCGTTGGAAATAGAGGATGCTCGATTGATCGAGCATCCATGGCTCTGTGCTATACTGAAACACCTGAAGGAAATCGATATAATGTGATAGCTATTTCCGAAACGGATATCCAAGTCCAAATTTGCAGGGGTGCCAAAAACATGACCTAATGTTTTGCAACTTTCAAGTTGAAAATTGACAAGGTACAATTCATTTCTGAAATTATTTGGTGCAAAAGGTTTGAAATTCCGATACAGTAACGTAGTTGTGTGACGTCTAAGGAGAGATGCGAAGCGTACAACTTTTAAGAAATAAAATAGATGCATAATACCATTGGCGCATCCACGGTGTGGCAAGCCTTCCGAAATAAGAGCGACGTACGCTTCGCATCTTCCACAAGACGTCGCATAGTTTGGGACCATTAGTTTTTTTTATAAACTGATGATAATTTAGTTTAACGTCTTAAATTATTTGTCTGGAAATTTCGAGAAAAAGTTGAACACATATTCCAAAGTATGAATTAATGTGATATTGTAACGAAGATGTAAAATTGAGCTGCCACGAGCTTACTCACAACACCACCATAGCGTCGGTCGAAAGGTCATCGTTTCGTTTTATTTAGAAGTGGCAGCCCATAGAAAAATTGACGCCTCTAAAGGCTGATCTTTTGTTGACTTTTACACTGAACAAGTTTCTTTCAGCGGCGGCGTCTGACCTGAGAAGAAGGTGTATTTACAAAATGAGAGCCCAGGAAACAATGGCATTTGGTTTTTTATAAAGATCAATTCTTCTATTTTTCTAGGAAGCTTAGCGGCCAATAATGTAATTGTAAAACGGCTCTTTAACAACAACTTCGAAAAACTACGTATTTCCTTTTTTGTTATCGTAATGTCAGATAGATATGGTAGTTTTTTTCTGTGAAATACTGTTCCTTAAGTATTTTGTTAAATTTTTTTCAAATGTGAAATATTATTTCTAGTGGCACAGTGTTCAGGGATAAAGTAAGAACTACAGAGAACTATTTATACACTTAGAATACATCCTTATGCACATTATGTTTCTGCAACAACATGCACTGTGAATCATTTTTCGGATTCATTTTTTTAACAAAAGCTTCGATCCCGAAATAACAGACAACATGAAAGAAACAGCATTGAAGCTAAATTTCACACTGGCAGTTATTACATAAGTCCACGTGCCGAAACCAGGAATACCATCTAAACTCAAAATCTTGCTGTGGAAAGTGTCGGCTGCTAGCACTTCACTTCAATCATTGATGTCATCGGTTGCCATAGCAACCTCCTTATTTGGTGAAGTCTACTCTTCCATCCTAATTTAAAATTTGTAACCCAAACATACGATACCCTGCTGCTCGTTTAGTGTGAGTTTCTGATTATGGTTTAATCATGCGTTGTGACTTGGATGAGGAGATTGTCCCCTAAACTCCCTCACGTAGAGCTCTTCTGGGTTTTCGGTTTAGGTTTTCCCGGTGCATGAAAAGTAGGGTGAGCCACGGGACCCGGGAAAACGGAATTTTTCGGCTCTTTTAAGGGGGTTGTTCGTTGTTTGTGGAATGCAGGTTTTGTGTATTTGGAGCAGTGTGGTGGCGCGTAGATGGAGTAGCATTTGTTATTTCTTACTTTTTTGGACGTCCCTGCTGTGTGTGTCGCTTCCGAAGTTACTACCTTATGTGTACTTTCTGATGAACGCATCTCACGACAAGCTTGCTGACCTGGTGACACGGGCACTGAGTCCTCTCCAATGCAGGGTTTTCTTCCTACATGTCCGTTCCAAGCAGGTTTTTGGGCCGGTCTCGCGGACCAACCTGACTCAGCCGCCGAAACGGAGAGATTCTTTGAAAGTTCTTCTGAGAGACTTGTACGTTTTAGAGTTTTGAGTGTTGGTGTTAGTTGAACCTTGGTGTGTGCTACGGGGTATGAATGAAACACCATTTGACACGACCGCATGTTTTTATATGTTGGGTGGGGGAGACAAGTGCGTTTGTGTTGCCCGGCAGCACTATTTCGTATGCTGGGCAGAGGTTGTCGTACGAAAGTACATTATGACGTCCGTCTCAAAGAGCTTTAATCATGGCTTTCATGCGAAGATAAAATATTGGGTAGGCATATTGTTAAGTCTGGCCAGCTTAGACTGCCCAGTGCTTTCTGCGTGACGACTTGTGGAAATACCTGAAGGGGATCAAATAATACATTTTAGGGATGAGCACATCGGTAGGAAACATCGATGCTGGACATATGTGGTTACTCAATCCTGAAACGGCGAGTGACAATTAAAATAGGTTTAAATGTTCGATGTATTGGTGGCAACCTTGTGTTACCTCGATTCATTCATATGGTCCTCGTTGTTTTCCTAATAAACTGAAGAATCCGCATTGTCCCATCAGCAGCACTGAATAAGCAATATATTTATAAAATCTCTGTGAAACAGTGATACTCACCCTTTCAACATCCAGCAATATGATGTTTATTAAAACGCTCAATTTATCGGTGGAATCCTTGATGTTTTGCTAATAAGCCGAAGATATAACGCTTCTTCTTTTTCAGAAACGAATGGGCAATTCTGTAGGTAAACTCTCATTTCGATATAACGGCATTTGCTCAACAATTCGACTAATAGTATTTGTTAAAACGCTATAAGTATTTTCGATGTATTGGCTCCCGTACTATAGTAGCTAGAAGATATTTTGTGTCGAGCCCCGTAATATACCCCTTACGGTTTTGGGATGAATCAACATGAAATAACAAAGGGCACTGGCGTCCGAAGTTGCGTTTGGAATTTATTTCCCAGTGATGTGTGGGAAGTTTGTTTAGACATTTTTTACAGTGTTTGGAAGCTGTAGAGCTTCCACAAAAATGGGAAAAATTTATTTAGCACTATTTTTGATAAATAGCTATAACTTGATCATAACAGTGACGTACTGGGTTAATTCAACAGTTGATCCCTGCAATACAATTGGTCTTCTCAAGAGTGAGTGTGCGTCTTTTATTCCACTGTGAATCGCTTAAAAGTACTTCGCAACTGCAATGTGTGAAAATGCGTTCCAGATGAATTATTACTTATTGACGACAAAGAAATATTACTTATTGAAAGGGGGATGAAATATGTATGCTAAGTGCAATTTTATCGGTCAATCTGAAAATAGTTACATCTGTGAAGGCCCATCTGGACAAGGAAAGCAAGGGAAGAATTCATTTTCAAAATATTTTGTATTGCTGCAAAACTACGTGCAGTCAATGGGTCAGTTCTCAAAACAAAGATAGTCTCTTGCAACACTGAACCCGAGCAATGCGGCCATTTCACTGGTTCAGGAAGCGGTTTGCAATAGCATTTTCTTTCTTCTTTGATCTCTATTAGTTTCATTATGAAAGAATGTAAAAATACTAGAAACACGCAAAGTGTTGCGTATAAGTTTAGCTAAATAAAACCAATACTTCTCAGAAGTGAAACAAATTCTTCTCTGAAATAAAATTCTCATATCTCCATCGGCGGTGAATGACCTGAATATAAACACAGGCATAGAAAAAATGATAGGGGCTGCGTGACCTCATCATTGGATGAACAAGGGATGCACGGTGTCAGAAGTTTGAGAACAGCCGTACTGTGCTAATCGATACTAGGAGTATCCTTGGCTTTGGTTACTTCAAGTCTATGGAATAATCAACCAAGTTATTTCTTTAATTGTTGAGAAAATTATTTACGTTCCATTTGTTTTGCTTTCTTTATCATACTGTAGATGTGCAATTATTGGCCAGCTGGTGGAAATGTAGTAATTTCGACTCGCAAAACTCAGTTCTACCTAATTTCCTCATTATACCAAGCATTTGCATGGGAAACATTATTGTCTCCGTTTCCCTTTTTTCGATTTAGGTCTTCTACATCCCATATGATTATTGCATGGCATAAAGTTCATTTTTCTGAAGGATAAATTGTAAGATATTCGATTGTATTTGCTTGTTCTCTTGGCGACTGGAACAAAGTTTTCTCTCTTATGTTCAAGATATTTGCTTATGCATGAGAACAAAATTCTGAGAGGATCACAATTTCCAAACATATATTTATACCACCATCTGAAGATCTGCAAATGTATCATTTCAGACGTTGATAATTTTTCCAAATGCCAGTAGTTCGTGTGATTTAGTAGAGTAACACCAAGTACACCAAAATAACTGAAAACTGTCTAGACAGGGTACCAGACAATGAAGTTATTTCTTTCCCGAATTTATAATTCCGGAGCCACCACTCTGTGGTGCCTGATGATGGACCCATAGTGGGTCTGAAAGATCTTGCATGTATATATAGTTTTAAGTTGTAAATAAAAGTTCATCTTTTAATCTGCAACTATCTCCATTGTTTGGTACCGTGTCCAGACAGCAATCAGTTATTTTGGTATTTAGTTGGCATGAATAGCACGGACGATTGAATAGTAGAGTTATTCCGAAATAACCGTGACCTTGTGTATTTCTGTTTCCCAGCTGTCAGCATATTCACAAAATATAATAGCAGAGAATTTGTGGAATTGTAGGAGCAGTGTTTTAAAAAAGAACAGAATGGTCTCGAGTATTTCAAGCAGCTTGTTGAGCTTGACGGATCCAATTTTTGACGGGTTTTCTCCCTTTAGAGGAAAATAAATTTATTTTGTATCATTGTTTAGTACAACGTTTCATTAACAAATTCATTTTTAGTTAGGACACACCCGGTTTCAATTGTTTCTCATATTCGTAAACATGATGTTTTTTGCTTTTTTTTTAGAATATATCTGTAACCGAGGAACATTTTGCCATACGAACGCAAATACTTTCATCATTTGAAATACCAGAAAAAATAATACATTTTCATTAATATTTTATGAGGAATAAATACATTAGTGGAAGGAACCATTCAAAGAGACAAACATTGATAGCAGCACGCAAGTAGGAAAATCAAAACTCCAGCAGATACCCTTTGGCGCGTGTGAATATCATGAAACTGTAAAAAGAAAGCCTAATGATGACCTCTATTAATCATGGTTGTTTCTGTTCTTCGTACGTGAAAGGCAACGTGCTTTCCATCTGCGATAAACAGTGATAGATTATTAATTGAGCAACTTCCTCAATTTTGTTTTCGAGGATTTCTGTCCAAAATAAAGATTTCATAGAGTTATAATTAGTTGCACAAATCATGTGCACTATCGTTTGTTTCAAATCATGGCAGAAGGGATATATTTCGAAAACATTGGCAAAGATATTTCAAATGCATTCAACGGCTCTCCCTGAGATTTTCATGCCTTCATTTATTTAAATGCAACAGTGGGATCACTGGCTGAAATTGCAAATTCCAAATTTAAGTCCACACTGTAAATTGATTACATCATACTGTTCGAACAGGAAGTGTTAACAGTAGCTCTCACATTTACTTTGTCTTCAAAGATCCTAGCACCCGATCGAACACACTACAGAGTGTGACCTCCCGGGATCTCTGAAGTTCTTGCATCCCTCTCCCCGAAGGCAAGAGGGGGCCAGGGACTAATGAACAGAAAACAACAGCAAAACTATCTCAGCCATTCAACACATGGAACGGCCTTGAAGGTCTAAACTCTGTAAATTTTTTAATCGTCTCCTTTCATAATGTCTTTCATTCTCTTTCACACTGCACAAAACGCTTTCACTATTAATTTACGCACTTTCGCATTTACCTGGTCATTTGCTTTGAACTTTGGAAGAATGCTTCGTAACTGGAAGACATGTGTTCCTATTTTCAATTCACATATATATAATTATTTTTTTCCAAAAACTACTGAAAAAAGTCGATTGTATGTTTAAAATTTTTCCTTTCAAAGTGAAAGGAGTTAAGCGTACGTAAGGTTTTCTACTCTGAAACAGACTCATGAACTCTAAATAAACATGTTTCTCATCGTGCATATCATGTAACTTGTATTAGTCATTTTGCTAATTTTTCATTACTTAACGTTTAGCACATCCTGCTTTGCCGAAACTTCGTCGAAGGACACGCTGCGACGAACCTGCTTCCAGTACTTCCCCAATACAACCGAGATGATCGGGTTTTCTGCGGCGGCCATTTTATGGGCTGAAAATTACAAGACAAAGCAAACAATTGCATCTTAAATCGATATGCTTTGTTCAGAAAAAAGATGTAAATTTACCATTATTTTTCCCAAAAAAGACGCTTGTATTTAGCTTCTAAGTGGATTACAAAAAAAAGGTGGACAAAAGATGACCTCGGTTCTGGGAGATTCATAAAATGCTCACCGTAGCATTACCCGGAGGTCATATTTTCGGCGGAGCCACAGATGACGTAGCGGTCGCAGAGTACCTTCGGAGCCCCGTACTTGCAGGAAAAGTTTACGGTAAAAATCTTTACAATGCGTTGTAAAGCTGAAATTTTGCTCTCGTTCTTTTTCAAATTGAAAACTTTAAAATATGTATGTAACCTTTTCTCGTAATGTTTGCCGAGGAATTTCTTAATTTATTCCAGGGCTTGCTAGGAAAGTTTTATGCAAAATGACAGGGTATTTTTCAAGTGATGCTAGTTTTTTGAAATTGTTTCGATGAGGAATTTTTTTTTCTAGTTTTACTCATCGGTCTTTCTTTTATCTTGGCTGATGTGATCACTGCACGCTATTAGAGAAAATATAATAGCGAGTAATGCGACACCTGCTAAGACCTAATAAACTCTTATTTCACATTATTATGTAAAATACTGGCTCTCAACAAAAGAAATAGATAAAAGTTACAATTAAAAGCATTTGACGTGAATGTTTTCAAATGAAATTTTAGTATTTTATTCTAAAATGATTATATATAAATATTAAAATTTTCTGATGTTTTCAATTTATGGTTTTGTCTTTAGTTTGTTAAAAACGCTATTATTCCTAACGGAATATCAGCGTATATTCAGCCCATAACTTACGTTTTTCAGAGGCCTCCGCCAAAGCCGAATTTCTTGGGCGTTGTATAAAAGTACGTGAAATAAAGAGAATGTTTATGATTTAATTGTCTTCAGTTAATAAGTCGTCTGTCTCTAGAGCAGGTTTTTCTTTTTCCCATTGTGTTGGGGAATGTGCCCTTCCTAGTTTCTTCCTTCGTCGGGTTTCTGCACAATTCGGGAGCTTTTTTCTTTACAATTTACTGCAATGACCTCCGCCAAAGCCGAATTTCTTGTGCATTGTATAAAAGCACGTGAAATAAAGAGAATGTTTATGATTTAATTGTCTTTAGTTAATAAGTGGTCAGTAATGCTGAGTGAATGTTCAAGAACCACTATCCGACAGTATTATTTTTACGAATGGAGAGCTTGTTTTATTCCTAATAAGTTGAATGGTTAACACAGGTTTATCTGAGTTTACTGTAAGAATCTCTCTATCCGCCTTTGCAGGGAATTCTGAGATCCCAACGGAGGGACGCTTTGTTGTGTGTCTGACCAGGGAGATATGTTATTTCAGAAGACGAAAACACCCAATGTAACTAAAATCGCATGTCTCTTAAGAACATCGACTTGCCCATTAGGAACATAGTGTGGTACATTTCGAACCTGGTTAAGTGTTCATCTAGGCAATATACAGTGGTGTAAAAAAGTATTGTATCACCTGCAAAAGTCGTGAATTTTAAAATTCTTTCTTTAACTAACTAATTTTCATAGTTATTTCATCATCTACATGTCTTTAGGTGCCACATTTAATGCAGATTTTAAAAATGTCTTAGTTTTTCCAGGGCTTTCAAGGAAACCCAATTCTGCAAAACTGATGTCACTTTGGAATTCAACTTGCCTAAAATAACTCAAATTCGTTCAAACATCTTGGGCACATAAACAAGTCTTGTTTTTGTTGTTGGGTTGTGTTATGAGTTCATGGAAACTTGAAGACTGATCTGAAATAATGGGTTTTGAGACTCTCGTGTGAAAGCAGTTAAGAGCGAGATCACAACTATGAAAACACTATAGAATGTAACTGTATCTAGTGCCAAATAAACACAGATACCAAACATAACACAACAGCATAGAAATTTGCGAACGTTTAAATACAGTTCACCTATATATATATATGTAATACCCATTCGATAGTGTGTTTCTCTCATTAGCTTTTAATGTAAGAAATGCATTACCATTTCTAAATGAAAATACGTATTACTTTTCAGCTGTTTTATCTTTTTGAGGTTAAACTTAGCCAATTCTGAATCGCAAATGTACATTACATGATTACTAAAATGAAATCTCCTACTCCACTTATCATAGTGAGATGAAAAATTATAACAACGATGCCCCAAATTTCAGTTAAGTAAATAAGCTGATTCTTAAGTATCATGATTTTCACTACCCCAATTCTGATTTCAATGTGTAACGAATAGCATGAGTAGATGAGAAACTAAATTCGCTGACTTAAGTCTACACAAAAGTGACCGCTTGGTAAATGGAGATTTCAGAAGAAATGGAAGTGTGGTATATATGTGAACATAATTCCATCGCCTTTACCGTCTCTAAACTGTGGAGTAGGCTGATTAAAACGAAAGCGCTGCATTTAAGATCCATTTGAAAATCAAAGAACATCATCTTGTTAAGAGCCTTCCTAACGTAAGACGAGTTACTTTTCGGAACTTCCCTCTTCCAGTTAAATTAAAACAAACTACTCACTCATTTACCTTGAAAAGAGAAACATGTTCAAAATAAAAAAATTCTAAATGCCAACATTGGAGGAGCATATTTATTCAGTAATATCAATAAATCATAGAAAGCTAATAATTCTTATATTTTGAATAACAACATATTACAATTCGAAAAACGGCTGTTACTACGGAATTGATTTGCTTTATATCTTTGGCATATAACTACAAGAATTCTTACACACGAATTTGCAAATCATAGCATGCCGGATCTATAGCCCTGTTGCAGCACCTTTGCTTGCCAATTTTTCGACTATTCGTTCGTGTCTCAATGTTATGGATTAGAGCAAAAATATAGAATCAGTTCTTTTTTACATAAGACACCTACAGGACGATATAAAGACAAACGTTCACAAAATTATGGAATTTAACTTTCCGCCCTGTTGCTGTTGGGAAACGTGTACCTGTTGAGGAAATTATCTAAAGTGTTAAACATGTGCACATGCAAGTGGTAATAATTTTACTAAACCAGTGGTCCAGATAGGACACGAGGGACCGCTTACGATTTTTGCAGTGGCCAATGGCTGTCGTTAGAAACTGAAACGAAAAAACACAGACCAAATTGTCATACCGCCATTTGAATAATTGTCTGCTTGATAAGAAAATAAACAAATAATTATATTATTTATTCATAGGGCAACATTCCATGCACCACCTTCCGGACAAATTACGAATCGTTTAGGTCTAAACGTTTTATTAATGCAAGCTTCAAACTTCTCAAAAATGAAGTAATTATAAATATCTATATTTTCCAATAATTTACTAAAAGTTTCGAGTGACATTCAAGTCATTTTAAATAAGTATATGGTGAAATAACGAAACGGAGTTTTCTAATCGATTTTTAAATAATTTAATGTCCGTAGGTTTATATCCTTTAGTACCGTTTGGCAGCAGAAAAGCATGGTTAAACAAATTCTTTTTTTGTGCAATTTTTTTTAAGTTCAAAATGTATTCCCATGATATTAGCTCAAATATGAAATTGCTCTATAGCTTTCCAGTATTTTAGGAATAGTATATTCCTGTCATCTGTCACTCGCTCTCCTTGTCTCTCACCCTGTGATTTGTTGTTAACATAAATACGATGCTGTAATTCATTTATTTGTTCATCTACCCGTCTACCTTCCATCTAAACCAAAAATCAGCCAAACATCTTCAAAGTGGGAATGTTTGTTAGATTGCAGAACTCAAATTGTAAACGCAGAAATAACATCTACAAATGCACGTTTTACCCACCACTTGTGGTGACCATGGCATGTGTTCTGAAAAAATTCATGTATTTATCATATATCTGTAAATTTTCATGAATATATTTCCTTAAACAACGAAGCATTAGTTTTAACAACTTATGATCATTCTGTAGTGTTTTTGTGCTAATATTTTATACCTATTTCTTTTCTAAATGCTTTTCATATATTTCAGAATATGTCTGCTAGCATAACTTTTCAAACGGTATGGATATTATATTTCTGGAATTAATAGTTATTTTTGATCGTGAAAATGCTTTTCCTTTAAGTATTTTTAGAATCAAGAAGAAATACGAGTATCTCAGAAACATAACATTTCCTATTGCTTACGAAGGATCTATGACACGTGGAGTATTAATCCACGGACAATTCGTTTCGGAATTTCTCGATTTTGTTTTAATGTCTTGTATTTAGTTTTCAGAAAACGCGAAATGTTTAATTTCCTATCAGAGTGATATGAAATCACAAGGGCAATAAAATTAAGCATTCATAGTCACATCCGCGTCAATATCAACATTTCCAGAATTTCTCCTTGACTGTAATATTTTCTTATATTTTATCTCTGGATGAGATGTTCAGTTGAACTGTAGTATATCTTATCGTAAGTAGTAAAATTTCGTTTTAGCCGCATGAGATCAACAATACTTCAAAGAATATATGTTGCAGAAAACGCAACTAAGTTGAAAGCAATGTTGCTCCTGTGAGCTCCCAGAAAAAGGTCGGTCATTTTCTGTGACGTCACTCCAGTGGATAATTTTGAGGGCCCAGCTCCACATTAAGTTATCCTGGAGGTACAGTGGCCCAGGCTCGATGCTGTTGTATTGCGTTGGAAGGAGGAAGGTGAAGATGTGTCACCGTCGTTTTAGAAAAGGTGTACTTTGAACGTGTCGAACACCTTCGAACCGCTCAGAGGATATTCAATTGAATTCAATTCATTTATTTTGCTGAGCCGAAAGCCAGTGTTACAAAAATATCAAATGAAAAAAGCACAGCAAGGTAGCAGGGGAAAAAGGCCAGTAAGGCCTGACTGAGTCCCATGCTGCGCACACAAATTATACACTGAAGTCAGGAGTTAAAGTTACATACAAAACAGTGTTTCAAAAAAAATATAAGTAATGATATATGAAAAGATGATAAACATTACAGTGATACCATTGAAAATTAATTTACATTGAGGTATACTAATCATAGCAATAATCACAGTTCCCCACCACTGCAATCATCAATTTGAGGAGTCGCAAGTCAATATGTAGTTTTTTAATTTTTTTTAAAGGTTAAAGTTATTTAAAGAAGCCAGTTCTGTCGGTAATGAATTCCAGTAGTGTGGGCCAGTGTAATTTATACTCTGCTTTATGGTATCAGTCTTCGGATAAATGGGCCAAATATGTAATTTAGTACGTGTGTCATGTGAGTGTATCTGTGGTACAATTTGTATGATGTTAGTGTGTAAATTATTCTTAATTCATTTGAACATAATTTTTCCAATATTAAAGTTAAATTCGTACGAGAACGGAGTGTTATGAATTTCTTTAATCAAGACATCTATCTACGGTGAATAAATAACTAAGATACCTCTGTATCTTCCACCTAGGTCATTACCCTGTTTCAATTACATTTTGCCACAAGTTTCAGAATTTTAATATTATATATTTGTTCTTTTTACAGAGAATTTACTTAACATACTGCAATTACATTTTTTAAACTGAGAAGCGCTTGTATCTTTTCAGTAAACATACGAAATACATTAGGAGCTGAACTGAAATTAGGATTAGAGTATGAGAAAGAATTGCATACCTCACAACATAATGTGCACGAATTCCGGTCAATAAGAATCTGATTTAATATCAGTATTCTCAATAAATGAATGAGCGAACATTTCGACAATAAATGTAGGTATTAAATTTATCTTTTAGATATTAAATAACGAGCTACATGTTTTTACAAACAGAACACCTAAAAGGAATCTAGCAAAGACTTTGATTCCTGCAGCGCATCTAGGCGAATGAGATCATGCTACCTCAGAGACCGGAAGACGGCCGTTTTTCTGTTATAAGCGCCGCGTGGTTCCATCGGAAAGGTCAGTGCTTGGAGCAGTGGGTAAGAATGGCTTCCAGCGGGTAAAACAGTCCTACAGTCACGTCAGCGAATTCACCAGATTTTGATTTATAGGCATGAGAGATAGCAATGATTTCCTGCTGGAGATTGCCATTCGTTTAGGGCGCACTGAGTCTATCGCTGCAATGGGAGGCAGGAAAGAGCGCGATGAAGAGCGTAGGACACAAAGAGAAGGTCCTGGACGTCGTACACTGAAAACGACGAGGGACAAAGCTAATCTCATGAAGATGTCTTTGAATGACTATTCTTCATATCAATTGCGTTGGTGCAGCAGTGGCAAACTGTGACGCATTCACCCATCTAGACTGTAACTGAAGGCCGCCATGTATCACAGTTCAACTGCAGGCTCGTCGGCACGTCCTTAGGTTACCTTTAACACAGCACTAAAGGAGCGCCAGGCTGTAATGTAACATCTAACGGAGCCAACAGCTCGAAGTATAAAAAAATATTGCTTTGTCGGACGAAAAGCGCTTCTGTTAAGGAGGAAATGATTGACAAACCTGTATGCGCGGACGACAGGAGATAGGCGTCTGGAAGAGTGTTTTTGCTTCAGATTTACCGCATCGGCATGAAGCATTATGGCCTTGGATGCTTTGTGTTACCAAAACTGATCACCTTTTGTAAGTCCGAACCACTATAAAGAGAGCCCGCAACGTCAGTGGTATTGTACAGCCTGTCGCCAGTCCGTACATGAAGGAAGTCCCCGAGGGCATATTTTAGCAGGACTATGCCACACCGCATGTTGCAGCGACAGCACGTGCCCTCTTCAGGGGTAACAACGTATCAGTTCTGCCGTGGCAGACTATTTCGCGGGATCTATCACGGATAGAAATAAAATTTGTGGAACCTTCTCAAAGGACAGGTGCAGCTGCGGAACCCTCCGCTAGCAAATCTTAATGAAATTTGAATGCGGATCAATACAGCCTAGGTTGCTATTTGATAGCACACCATTCACATACTATTTGTTTCAAAGCTTCAGCGCGCAGAGTAGGTTATACAAGCCAGAGGTAGCCACACCGATTATTAGGAACATCGACGCACCTGAGACGTATGATATCGATATACTAATAATTTTTTCTGTATTGTTTGGTGAAAACATCCTGCAAAAAAAATCATGAACCTAGATTATTGTCTTTACTGAAGTGTTTGAATGAATTTGTCAATCAAATAAAGTTTATATTTGTTGTTTCATATGAGTTTATTCTTTTCAAAAAAAAAAAAAAAAAAAGCTAACCGTCGATTCCTACGGATTTCGTCTAGTTTCATTTATTTATTGAAATATCATAAGATCATCGGTATGTAATTTTCTTATCACATACAGTTACACATATATGTGTCATCATTGCGCATTCCCGTCTTAAAACTGGATGCGATCATTATACATAATATAATTGCAAAAATGGAATGCAGGTATTACTTGAAATGAAAACTTAGTTACATTCACATAATTTTATTCTATTTTCAGTAAAGAATCCTGAAAGTTATTTATTTAAATTATATTTTTTTCAAAGAACCTGATACGCAGTATTCCGTTATAGCTTACGTGAGCGATTGCTCTCGTACATATCAACATTTGTTTTAGTAATGTTATAAAACTGTTAACCCATATCGACATTTTGGTGTGAGGTAAAGTGACACGTGAGAATATATGTACAACAAAAATGTCACTAGAAATGCCGTCTGATGTACTGATATATGATATACCAGTATGAAATATCAAGTATCAGATTAGAAATCATGAGGGCAAATATGATGTGAGGAACTTTAATTTGAAAAAAAGAAAATTATTTAAAAAAATTAACCATTTAACTACCTTGGTTTCTAAGAAGAAAGAATGGCTAAAACGCTATTGAAATTATAGTTTTATACTGTATTGACACGACGTAGATTTTGAGTCAGAAGTTTGAAGCAGCTGACGCATATTTTACTTAATATACACTAACGGACAGTAAAATTTGAGCAAGTAGAAGAAAACATGCTACACCCGCGAAACTCTGCAAATAGCTAGAGTGCGTGCTAGTATGTAAACGACCAACGTTTGGAGTAATTGCGCATGATCGCACACCCTTTGGTGGCGCTGCGAAAGCGAACCTGAAGCCTTACAAACCGCCATGTAGTCAATGCGCCATGAAAGCGAAAAGAACCGGCCGACGCTAGCAAGAGTACAGAGTGACAAGGATGCCGGACAGATGCCAGAGGCATCGATTTACGCAACTTAAGGACTTTGAGAGAGGCCTGATCATAGCGCTGTTAGCCGCCGAGTGATCGTCACGCCGTATAGACTGCCAAACTGTGTTGGATGCATTGGACACGTGACGACACTGACACATGGAGGAGCGGCTCCGAACGGAACAGGAGGACCACTGGTAAAGAGGATCGACAGATCGTGCGCCAGGCACGAACGGATCCCCCGAGGACCCAGTCCACTATAATGGCAGGTTTAGGGTCTCCTGTGTGCCTTCAAACCATTTCCCGACGCCTCGCGGAAGCAAATCTGCTATCCCACTGCCCCTTACGTGTGCCGCCATTAACAAGGGAACATCGCCAACTCCATTTGCAGTGGTACCAGGTAAGAGCGACGTGGAACGCCACAGACTGGCGACGTGTGGTATTTATCGTCGAGTGCCGCTACGGTTTGAAGACAGATGATCATCGCCTCCGGATGACGAGGTCCCTGGGTCAACGATACAATCGCAACCTCGGTATCGTGTAACACACTTGTCTGGGAAGCCATAGCCTATGATAGCCTATGAACTCTAGTAGTGGTACGTGGATCATTGACGGGCTAGCGGTGTGTGGATGAGATTATACGGCCCTATGTGTTCCCATTCCTATCCGGGATTCCAGGTGCGCTATACCAGTAGAATAATGCCTACCCACACACAGATCGGGTTACCAAGGACGTCCTACGTAATATCCAGAAACTTACATGGCTTGCCCTCTCCCCGGACATGTTCCTTATTAAACATGTGTGGGAACATTTTAAACTTCAGCTGCCGCCGTGCTGCACTATCCGAGATTTGGAGCACACCGTCCAACACGTGTGGACCAGTCTGCCGCAGGACAACATCAGACTTTGGTTCGCCTCCATGCCGGACCATATTGCAGCATGTATCGCCGCACGAGGACGTACTACGCGATATTGAAAATGACTGGACTCCGTGCCGCATATCCCTCTGTAATTGTCCTGCAGCTCTGTTTTTGCCATCATGTGTATCCCACATCAGAATCATTACGCCCATAAAAAAAATTCAGTTCAATCCGGTGTTTCCTTCTTGGTGCACAAATTTCGTTGTCCGTGACTGTGTCTCATGTAAGTAATCAGATATATCCCAAGTTTTTCTACCACTGTATCCAATAAAATTTCGTAAAGCAAAAGACCACCAGGAGGTAAATGTTTCATTTCCTTGCCATTTTGTAATTTAGGATCACATGCACGTTGTAGAAAGTTGTGCATTATATCTAACTGTGCTCCCGGAGGAATTGAAATATAAGATGCCGAGCACAATAGCAGCTCTATTGCGCTTAATACCTGAAACAAAGTCAGGCCCCTTCCTTCCAGTATAATTCTTTAAATCAGTGATACGTTATTTTTCCATCTGGATCGAAAGGTACGCCTCTTCGCACAAAACGTGAGAAGACTTTGTTCGTCACGATGATGGGATAATCTGTTCCTTGGGATTCACGCTCTCACTTCGGACAGGTAAAGATCGATGACCATGCGTAACCTAGTTAAAAGAAAACTATTCCATCTACTAACAAAGTGCTAAGTACTTGATAGACTGACCACAAGGACCACCAATCATTTACAATTTCGTGCAGGGTCTCTTCGAACAGTTAAAATCGATGATCATGCGTAACCTAGTTAAAAGAACACCCTTCCATCTACTAACAAAGTGCTAAGTACTTGATACACTGACCACGAGGACCACAAATCATTTACAATTTCGTGCAAGGTCACTTCGAACAGTTACAGATCGATGATCATGCGTAACCTAGTTAAAAGAAAACTATTCCATCTCCTAACAAAGTGCTAAGTACTTGATAGGCGGCCTACAAGGACCACCAACCATTTACAATTTCGTGCAGGGTTACTTCGAACAGTTAAAGATCGATGATCATGCGTAACCTAGTTAAAAGAAAACTATTCCATCTACTAACAAAGGGCTAAGTACCTGATACACTGACCACAAGGACTACCAACCATTTACAATTTCGTGCAGGGTCACGTCGAACAGTTAAAGATCGATGATCATGCGCAACCTAGTTAAAAGAAAACTATTCCTTCTACGAACAAAGTGCTAAGTACTTGATACACTGACCACAAGTACCAGCAACTATTTACAATTTCGTGCAGGGTCACTTCGAACAGTTAACGATCGATGATCATGCGTAACCTAATTAAAAGAAAACTATTCCATCTACTAACAAAGTGATAAGTACTTGATAAACTGACCACAAGGACCACCACCAATTTACAATTTCGTGCAGGGTCACTTCGAACAGTTAAAGATCGATGATCATGCGTTACCTAGTTAACAGAAAACTATTCAATCTACTAACAAAGTGCTAAGTACTTGATAGACTGACCACAAGGACCACCAATCATTTACAATTTCGTGCAGGGTCTCTTCGAACAGTTAAAATCGATGATCATGCGTAACCTAGTTAAAAGAACACCCTTCCATCTACTAACAAAGTGCTAAGTACTTGATACACTGACCACGAGGACCACAAATCATTTACAATTTCGTGCAAGGTCACTTCGAACAGTTACAGATCGATGATCATGCGTAACCTAGTTAAAAGAAAACTATTCCATCTCCTAACAAAGTGCTAAGTACTTGATAGGCGGCCTACAAGGACCACCAACCATTTACAATTTCGTGCAGGGTTACTTCGAACAGTTAAAGATCGATGATCATGCGTAACCTAGTTAAAAGAAAACTATTCCATCTACTAACAAAGGGCTAAGTACCTGATACACTGACCACAAGGACTACCAACCATTTACAATTTCGTGCAGGGTCACGTCGAACAGTTAAAGATCGATGATCATGCGCAACCTAGTTAAAAGAAAACTATTCCTTCTACGAACAAAGTGCTAAGTACTTGATACACTGACCACAAGTACCAGCAACTATTTACAATTTCGTGCAGGGTCACTTCGAACAGTTAACGATCGATGATCATGCGTAACCTAATTAAAAGAAAACTATTCCATCTACTAACAAAGTGATAAGTACTTGATAAACTGACCACAAGGACCACCACCAATTTACAATTTCGTGCAGGGTCACTTCGAACAGTTAAAGATCGATGATCATGCGTTACCTAGTTAACAGAAAACTATTCAATCTACTAACAAAGTGCTAAGTACTTGACAGACTGACCACAAGGACCACCAATCATTTACAATTTCGTGCAGGGTCACTTCGAACAGTTAAAATCGATGATCATGCGTAACCTAGTTAAAAGAACACCCTTCCATCTACTAACAAAGTGATAAGTACTTGATATACTGACCACGAGTACCACCAATCATTAACAATTTCGTGCAAGGTCACTTCGAACAGTTAAAGATCGATAATCATGCGCAACCTAGTTAAAAGAGAACTATTCTATCTACTAACAAAGTGCTAAGTACTTGATAGACTGACCACAAGGACCACCAACCATTTACAATTTCGTGCAGGGTCACTTCGGACAGTTAAAGATCGATGATCATGCGTATCCTAGTTAAAAGAAAACTATTCCATCTCCTAACAAAGTGCTAAGTACTTGATAGGCGGCCCACAAGGACCATCAACCATTTACAATTTCGTGCAGGGTCACTTCGAACAGTTAAAGATCGATGATCATGCGTAACCTAGTTAAAAGAAAACTATTCCATCTACTAACAAAGGGCAAAGTACCTGATACACTGACCACAAGGACCACAAACCATTTACAATTTCGTGCAGGGTCACTTCGAACAGTTAAAGATCGATGATCATGCGCAACCTAGTTAAAAGAAAACTATTCCTTCTACGAACAAAGTGCTAAGTACTTGATACACTGACCACAAGGACCAGCAACCATTTACAATTTCGTGCAGGGTCACTTCGAACAGTTAACGATCGATGATCATGCGTAACCTAATTAAAAGAAAACTATTCCATCTACTAACAAAGTGCTAAGTACTTGATAAACTGACCACAAGGACCACCACCGATTTACAATTTCGTGCAGGGTCACTTCGAACAGTTAAAGATCGATTATCATGTTTAAACTACTTAAAAGAAAACTATTCCATCCACTAACAAAGTGCTAAGTACTGGATTCACTGACCACAAGGACCACCAACCATTAAAATTTCGTGAAGGGTGCTGTATAAGAGAGAAACAGAAACAGATGTGTCATATTTTTAAGCTTAACGTCTTTTTGTTATCTTTTAAAAACTTTGTAAACAAGATTTTTGCAAACGTTTCTCGTATTTCCGACTGTCAAATGCTGGTTAATAGTCTGATACTTTTCAAATATGGCTCTCCTTGGTCCCTAAAGAAGGGTCTCTTATGCATTGCTCTTGTGAGGAATAACATCCGTGACGGACAAAACAGTATTTGGCAGGTGACCGCGAAATACAGATGACAGCCAACGCAAGCTTCACTCTGTTTGGATTCGTAAAAATAATCATGTCGAATACTTTATTAGTAGTAATATGTTCGGTTATATTCAGATTTTATCAATGAATAGATATCTGAACATAATTTTCGCTTATATTCAGATTTTATCAATGAATAGAAAAGAATCTGTTCAGATTTTATCAATGAATTGGAAAGAAAAGTATTATTTGAATCCAGATATATATCTAAATTTCCTGAATGGTCATAGTGTGAAAATACATAATTATGCTGCTGAAAATTTAATCAAATAACTTTCCCAGATTGTCTCCTCAATATTTAGTTCTTATCACATAATTACTTTTGTTGTGAGACAACATTCTTTTGTTGCTCTTAATAAAAAACTTGAAGAAATTATATTTGAAGAATTTTGGTTTGACTAACACTGATTATGACCATTAACTTTTGGTAATTTATGTAGAAAATGAAATTTAATAAACTGAATATAAATTATTTTCAGGCCGTTATTTGTATAAATTCATTTTGTTCTTAAAAGTGAGTACATACTCACATGCAAATTGCAAGAATTGGAAGCTTGTTGTGTAAGTAAAAAGATATGTAGTCGTGCGACCAGGATTTGATTGTTTGTCTGCCTAGGAGTTGGTACACGTCATCGATGGCCAAACGGCGGATCGCCAGCTTATTTATTACGGCCCGAGTATTTTAATTTAATCAATACATTTTATCACTCAAACGGCCGAAGGAGCCACTATTTCTCGCATACTCAATCCCTTTTAGATTTCGCCAAAATAATATTAACAACTTTACGCAGTTTATTTGCATTTCTCAATTTTCAGCGCAAGCCATAATTCCTAATTAAACTTTTCCATCTTCTTACTCGCATAATTTACTGATTATGAAAGCACAGACTATTTCTCTCTGGCAGAAACATATCTCGCCCCTCCATCTCATCTTTTCAGTCAGCGTTGACCATATGACGTCCCATCGAGAGGGCTATTTTATGCTTTTTGGTTCAGCGTTCAACGAGCACCGTAAGCAACTCAATGAGAAATAAGCAGTCGCCTGTCCCTGATTTAGGGCCACAAGACCGGTATTCAAGCGCATTACTTGGAATGACCCAGTCGTACACTGCGGAAGAATTATACCCGCCTAGGATTTCCTTCACTCTCTTTTGCGTTAGTCACCGTACTTAAGTTTTAATTTGTAATGAATATTTGATTAACAGGTTGAAAAACTAATCATATTATTTTATAAACTGATATATTCATGTGCGGGCTTTGTTAGTCCAGAATATATTGTTTCATTTCTCAGAATGCTATCTGTTTTTGGAATAACGGAAAAGTACTGCTATATACACTGGCGGAAAGTGAAGAAAAACACCAAGAAACAAATGTCAGACGTTCATGAAATTTACATATGATAATGGGGTCGAATTTACGTAGATGTGATGTTAATTCCGGGAGAAACCGGTGAGCGCTTTCTCCACAGCACAGCATAATATGCAAATTATCGTCGGTGATACTTAAGGAGTACGGCAAAGTGAACGTATTCAGTCGTCGGCGCACGGACACGTGCGAAGACCCTGAAGAAGTTGCAATGTCTGGACATGGAATACGTGTAGGATTTCAGCTTTTATCGGACTTTGAGCGAGGTCGTCTAGTCCGACTCCGCGAGGCCGGGTGGTCGTATCGTCGTATTGCGGAGCGAATTGGACGGGAAGTATCGGTGGTGGTACGATGGTGGCATAGATGGTCCGAGGAACATTCCACACGAGAAGACGTGGAACCGGGAGTCACAGACGGACTGATGAGCGGACCGATCGACGTATAAGAAGGGCGGCGTTGTCAAGCAGAACATCCACTGCGACGCAAATCCGAGCTGCCGTTGCACCTGAGGTGACTGTGCGAACAATCCACAACCGTCTACTGGATGCAGGACTGCGTGCACGTGTGCCTCTGGCATGTGTACCTCTTACTCCAGCCCACAGTCAGGAACGGCTGCAGTGGTGTCGCCAACGTCTGCACTGGAGAACGCAATGGCGATCTTTCGTGTTCAGCGATGAAAGCAGATTCTGTTTGGAAGCCTCCGATGGCCGTGTGCGTGTTCGCAGACACACAGGGCAGCGTCTCCACCCTTCTTCATCCGCCAGCGACGCACAGGGCCTACACCTGGTCTCTTGGTGTGGGGAGTAATCAGCTATCACTCCCGTACACAACTAGTGTTTGTACCGGGTACGTTAAACAGCAACTCCTACATCAACATCATTCAGCCCGTTGATGTGCCATTTGTAAGGTCGGTCCATCATGGTGTTTTCCAGCAAGATAACGCACGCCCACACACGGCACGTGCAAAGTAACATGCACTTCAGGATGTGAGACAACTACCATTGCCTGCACGTTCACCGGTTTTGTCCCCCATTGAGCACGTGTGGGATTTTATGGGACAACGACTTATCCGGTCTCCACGGCCAGCAAGGACCATCCCCGATTTACGCGTTCAGGTTGAGGACGCTTGGAACTCAATACCCTAAACTTACATCCAACATCTGTACGACAGACTCCATGCCAGAATTGCACAGTGTGACGCAGTTCATGACGGTTCAACCTCGTACTAACCATATTACATGGAAATATTATTTTTCAGTTTAATAGCAAATACAGCTGTATTTTGCCATAGTGTTTTGATCACGTTATCCTCTGTATTCCGTTATTATGCTGTATATATTTCGTTGGTATCAGACGTCTCCTTCTTGGTGTTATTCTTTCACATTCCTGCAGTTTATTTTCAGAGCCTTCGAAATAAGTTTAGCTTGTAATGGAATCTTGAAGTATTGCTGATGATCTATTTGAAACAAAAAAACCTTCAGTGGTGAACGATTGTGTCAGACGATAAACAAATACCATAGTTTCATATTGGGCCATTCTTTGCTTCAGGTGTACGCTTAGATAAAGCAAGAACTTTCTTTATATTTTAACATATACCTAAATTAGTGTAAAATTTAAATGTAGTGAACTCGGAAAAATTAGTAGATAAATATCCTGAAAGAGGGACTGATTGCTACTGCATATGTACATGCAACAGTGACACAATGTAACACATATGATAACCCTGTCTCGTTAAGATCTTGTCTTATATTATGACTTTCAAACGTCATAAAAATAAACGTGTGAAGTAATTATTTCACTCTTTTTATTAAGTGCTGAGAAGTGAATTGTAAAACAACCATTCTCATAAAACTTAGATTTTTGATAGATATGCTTGATGTTTTAAGAGAAAAAAGATAGTGACTAAGATATGTTTTAACTCACATCGTTGATGAATGCGTTGTGGATGTTATATTTCCTAATGGCTCGTTCATCAGGAAGTTCTTTTTATCAACTATCGTCTGGTATATCAGCATTGGTTGTCACAGCTGCTACGTGGAAAAGCGGGAGATCATTTCATTCACACAATGAATGTGTCCCCGTAATTAGGACAGAACGATCTTGAAAATTGCATTCTGGATTTCAGCATGAATTGCTTGAATGAATAAAAACATTTCAGCATGAATGTTTTGTCTACACTTGTTTCACTGAACATTCAATCCGTCATTACTGCGATACACACTAAAGTCACAGTGCGTTTCATTTTTTTCCCGCCCACTAGAGATTGGAAACGATTTCCCTATTAGAAAGTAATATCAAACCAATATTTCGAACCAGCCATGTTTATTAAACGATATACAGAAATAGGTAAGGAGGGGCTGATAAGACTCATTACATAAGTAATAAAAAGGTTGATAATGCTGCCAGATTTCAACTATAGAGCGAGTGTTACTCCTACTGAAAGAATTTCCTCAACATAAATGTTATGGCTGTCGAACTGTATGAGCGGTCCGTATAGATGTTTTGCTCCAAATAGACGGCCGATTCTCTTTCTACAAACTAAACACAACGATACACATTTCCCAGAACACCTTTGTTTCGCGACCAAACTACAAAAGATTCGACGCATCGTGTGTCTTTGTGTCCCATAGTAGGAAAAAGGACGGGTCATAAGTAAATGTTGAAAGGGTCAGAGGCTTCTCGAAAGTTATGGCAGAAAGGTTTACCCAATCTGGCTTTCAAGGAAAGGAGTGGATTTTTCACCATTCGCACTAAATATTTCAGCAACATATTACAGAAGTACGTAAAAAAAGGAATGTCACGAAACTGAGATAGACATAATTGGACTACACGTACTTTTTGTAAATTAAACTTCTAAAATGCGTTAGCAGCAACAACGTGCGCTCTTTTACATAACGTATGCATTGCACGCTCTCAGTACACCAAAGATATTTTCGGTAAAAAAAAGGATTATGTGATTAAAATATTTGTGATCCAGAAGTTTTTTAGTGAAATTTTAGCTATGTACCAGTTGTTACAAAATGTTATCTTTAAAACATAATTTACATATTTGAGTGTATCAGTATTCGCATTTGATGAAACAAGAGTTGATGCGAAACTGCTTTCTCATCTTCAAGCGTAAGTGAGATCGTACCGTGTGGGTTGCGTGCGGAATATTCGGAAAAGCGACGTAACCAGCAACGAAGAAAGGGACATAAGCTGCAATGAAGCGATGGAAGACTCAAAACGAAACTTGAATAAATGTTATTAGATTGTGATGAGTATTCCTGATAATTTCGGGTTTGCAATAATAGAAATACTGTTCCAAAGCATGCAGTAATGCTTCCGAAGATTTAATTAACTAAGTTAATGCTATAATGTTCAAAGGTTTTCTTGTCTACGTATGTAGACTAGTTCATTTCAAATATAGTGTAAATTTGCAGTAATTTGTTCTTGTAAATAACATTATATACTAAGCTTCAAATTTGAATTATTTAACAATATTGAGACATTGTATGAGAAACTGCTTTTTCCATGCTACTGTGGGAGAACAAGAAATTTAAAAGAACAATTTTGTTCGAAAATTCGCCGTTCCAATAGTAAAGGCTTATTTGTAAACTATTTGCTCACAACGAAAGGCATTTCGGCATGAATGGTTTGTTTACATCGGTTTCACTGAACATTCAATCCGTCATTTCTGCGATACACACTGAAGCTGCAGTGCGTTTCATCTTTCTCCGTCCCCTAGAGATCGGAAACAATTTCCTCATTAGGAAGTAATATCCAATTTGAAAATGGCCAATCTTAATACAGTAAAACCTCTAAAAAAGGGAAACCTGGCTAAACTGGAAAATAATTTCTGAACAGATCATTTTACCGTACAAACCACCCATATAAACCAGAAACCAGTCAAACACGGAAACGGAAACCGATTTTTGGTACGATGGTACAAAAAATGTTTAAAACGGAAAAGAAAAACTGAAAATATGTACTTTCTTGATCAATCAAATTTAATACGTATTAACAAAATGCTGTACATAATTTGGGAATAATAGAAAAAGCAAGATCAATCTAAGGGAACGTGTCCGAGTCAACGTGCGAATTCGTAGTGCATAGTTATGAGTTCCTCATTGGGAATCGAGCAGTCCTGGTGTTTTGCCAAGCGGGTTTCTGGCCCGGGATGGAACATAGTATTCTTATTACGTGTATAACACACACACACACATACACACACACACACCCCTCTCCGTTTTAGAGCTGAAGAAGTTTTATGACCTAAATTTCCTTAACACCGTTTATTGTCGTTTTTGTCAAACAATTTGACGTTTAAACAAGTAAGTGCGTTGTTTAAGATATTTTAAACAATTATTCGTAATGCCGTGTAGCAAACATAAAACCTCATCTCTCGGTGAGAAGGTGAAACTGATTGAACAGCATCAACGAGAAAAAACCTTCGGTTAACGAATTGTCTAAAAAATGAAAAGTTGGAAAACCCAAGCGTATGAAGCCTTAAAAAATAAAGACAAGATGATGGACTTGTGGTGAACTGCAGGACAGATAAACGACTGGGTGGAGTGTCTTCAAATGAGGAAATAAGCATGGCAGTTTCGGAGTGTTTAGGGAGCAGCTAGGGCTAAACGGATACGGATATCTGGGCCAATGATGGCAGAAGCATCCGAGGATGCTTAGAAATGTGAAAAAACTCACTTTAAAGCGGCCAATTGCTAGCTAGTATGTTTCAAATCCTGTCACAACATGGTTTTTAATGAAGGTTGTGGTGAAGCTAAAGACGTATATGTTCAATTGGTAAACAAATGGAAAGAGAAAATCGGGAGAATTATTGAGGAATATGAAACAAAAAGCATTTATAATGGAGATGAAACTGGACGGTTTTGGAGACTGTTGCCTACAAGGCCATTTGTTGAGAAGGGTGATAAATGCGTCGGCATCAAAACGTCTGAAGAAAGACTGCATTTCTGTGTGCCAGCATGTTAGGGGAAATAGAAAATCCTCTTGCGATAGGTAAATCTGCTCGTCCTAAGCCATTCAGACTACTCGATTGTAATGCCTTTCCAGTTCATTGCAGATTCAAATAAAAAGCATGGATGATAGGTGCCATTATGGAAGAATGGCTGAACATGGTTAACGAAAAGAATTATATAAAAAACAGAAAGGTTTTGGTTGTTTTTTAGATAACGCTACTTGTCATCCCCACATTTTTACCTAATGTAAAACAAGCCTGGTTGCTTCACAACACGACGTTACCTAAGCAGCCACTGGACCAAGATGTGATTTCCCATTTCAGGTGCTTTTATAGGAAGTGTGTGTTACGATCATTTATGCAAAAGCTTCAAGACTGTACCAATGTTTCGGAGCTATGAAAATCCCTAAGCGTACTGAATGCAGTTAATCGGATAAGCAATGCAAAGAACATCCTTTGTCAGACGGTGAAGAAATGTCGGCATGGTTTCAAAACACGGAAGAAGACTTCAACGATGGGATTGGCGAAGAAGAAAGTAAAGCTGAAATTTCTGATTTATTCAAACGAGCAAATCTCGAGTTTGATGCTGACGTAAATGTTCATTTCGATGATTACCTCCCGTATTTGGAGACGTTAGCAGCACTGTTGTTGTATCGAAGGAGGCAGAGGAACAAGAAGATGATGATATGGGTGAAGGTGACGAAGAAAACATGGAGTTAAAAATAAATACATTCAGTGTGGCAATAAGTTTAAGTATACTAGCTTTTTGATACCTGTCCGACAAACAAGTATACATGACTGTTTTTAAAAAAAGGACAATGTAAGCTGTCTGCATTATGTATGTATTTTCTCACTATTTTATTTTTTATGCAGTTTGTCTTTTTAAAATACAGTTTGAACGGTTTCTATGCAGTTTTATACTTTCATTATAAATTTTCCTACTTCACGTAATGTTTTTGTGTATGAACTTGTATAAAATGGAAAGAAAATTCTGAACAGAAAGATTCCGTTTTAGACAGGTTTCGCTGTATTAGAAACAAACAGTGACGAAGAAATTATTCGACCTGCTAACGATATTTACTGATTTGTCTTTCATTTCTTTAGCACGCACCAAAGGCTATAATTTGCGAAGCTTGTTGTCCCTGTACAATTTCCGTGTTTTAGTGGTTTGCTCACTTTGACAGAAAAACGCTGTTCACATAACCATCGTAATTTATGTTTAGATAGATCATTTTGTAGTTGTAATTTTCAAAATTTCAAAACGTTACAACTGCAAATTTATTGAAACGTCTGTTTCTATTTCAACCACCAATGTTACCAAAATTTAACAACTTATGGAAACGAGTAACATCCCGTTTTATAAGATTAGTTGTGTGTTTAACAAACGTGAAAATATTTAGTGATTTATATATAAAATTTACTTCCTGAAGAAATTACTAATTACTATGGTTTAAATAAACAAAGTGATGCATCTATTATACATTAAAGAACGCATCTATTATACATTCAGATACGTACATTGCACGATTTAAGATTCGCAAAACGGTTCTTTGAATATTTTAATTAATAAAAATTTTGTAATACATTGCTATTTTCTTGGCTATTGTTGCTGAAATTCTTTGTTATTAAAATTCATAACATTTCTCATTACTTCAACTTCAAAAATAATGAGAGTTCGGCACATGGTTACGTCAGTCATGGAAGCCAGCGGCAGTCGAGATAATGAACCAAATTAATTGTCGAAAAATGTCTGATAAAATCACGTTTTGTGGGCCTCAGTATATTGAAATTCCCACTTCATGAAATTGTTAAGATACCACATGATTTTTTTCTTGGATGGATTTTTAGATTCCTGACTGGCCAACGGAGTAGCTGATTCTTAAATAACAATTCCTTAATAATATGCTAACAAAGTAAGATTTGTATTTTTTTTCTGATGATAGGCTCTTTTTGATGCCATGGGAAAACTAGCTTTTCGCAAATGCAGAGGTAAGAGCATTGTTCATTCTAATTACCTTTTTGCTAAAAGGATTTATTTTTACGAATAAAGATACACTGAACCCTCGTGCAGCTGAGTAATGTACTGTTTGGAGAAATTTCAACACAATGAAAGAATCTTGCTATTCAAATGAATTTTATATCACACAATCATCATGTTACATGCGATAACTGATTGAATTTATAAAACTATAAAATATTTTCGCGCTTCAAAACACATAATCGTGTGAAGCTACCTCGAGCAAAAATAACATTCTCTATACGGCGAGGCATTGAAGGGAACAGGATTTTGAAATCATCCAGCAAAATCGCCTCCCAGGCTGCTCCTTTTCGAGACCAGAGTTCATTTGGGGCAACCGGCGTAAGCGCTTGACGAAACAATTCTCAGATACCGTGTCCCAGACATGTTTGATCGGGACATATCCAGCGAACAAGAAGGCCAGGGTAGAAGCGGTAGCTGTATTTCATGGAAGTATTCTTGGATATTCCGAGCCACATGTGGCCCAGCATTGTCCTTCTGGAAAACAGCAAAAGGACAGGTCTTTAAAATGGATAACATGTCTGTTTATGAATCTTCCCTGATGTCTCGCTGGCTTTTGAGGATTCCCACAATTCGTGTCAGGCGAAATCACGAATTGAAACCAATGACGTTACAAACCATTGCCTTTAGCGTTGTGCTGGTATGCCTCTGAAAACTGCCGTTAATTACCGTGTCTCTCCTAACACGTATGCAAACATCATGCTGCATTAAATTGAACCGTTACTTATCAGAAAACATTACCTGTTGCAAATCAGTGCGTCAGTGTCTGTGTTCGAGGCCTTATTAGAGCTTCAGGCGTTTGTGGTTGAGGGTTATAGGAATACGCAGCAATGGTATGATAGCGACCAGTCATGTGCTAAGCAGAAGATGTTGAGCTGAGCTGCAGGACGAAGCTAGACCTGTGACAGTGATTCACTGCTGCTCTAACACCGTGGATGTGGAAGTGCGATCGATCACTGCCCTGCGGTTGTGGTGTCTGTTATCTCGTGCAGTCGTGCGATTTTTCGGTCCTTTTCTCGTGTTTCAGTACACCACGTTCGCATTACTGTGCTGGGGTTTCGTTTCGTACGAGTGGCAGCTTCTCTCATACCAGCAATTATTCCTCGCTCAAAGTCCAGCGGATAATTATAATGCGAAATTCTTCGGCGACGGGACATAGTGTGACACAAAAAAAAAGTTCCGGATTAATGTCGACTCTTCGCTGATTGCAACATGTCATTGACCCCGCAATTTTTCCCAGAGCAGACAGTTCATAGGGTACTGCTCCAAAACCGCACGCTTATTTTCACTCATATTTGAAATATCTACTTGTCCCAGCCTGGTGTACTTATTCTGTAAGTTTCAAACTAACACCAGCAAACCTTCAGGTGTTGTAATTTTCACTAACAGTTGTGTATACCACTGCAAGGAATGTTTTTGTTTTTTCAATAGAGTACATATTTTTGAAACTCAGCTTTTGTTACAGTTATAAATATAGGTAACATAAATATAGCTAACATAACTATTTGAAATCATATGTCTGCAGTTCGTTCAGCAACGCATTTAAAGCCTTGATATTACCCTCAATTTCATCAAAATTTATATATATAATTTTCCTGCAAGTACGTTTGATAAAGTGATCTGGGTTCAAAAATGCAGCAAATCCTGCCATTTAAAGCACAACATTTATGCGTACTTAGATAACGAATGGAATTTGCATGTTATAAACACGTGCAGTTGATTATGCTTTTTCGGGGTTTGCTCTTAGTTATGGTCAAACTATTCACATGTACTTTTGAACATCGAAATATACACCAGTAAAACCTCACAATTATGAGAGACCGTGAAATAACAGGAGGTGCATCTCAGTAACAGTTTTGCGATAGCGATAACATGAACGAGACGTAGCTTTTCTCAAAACCGAGTTCCCTGGGAATCTGAAAGATGCATTAGCGCTTCCTATTAGGAAGTTTTGAAAATCTGCGAGAAATGCAGCTCCTCAATTCTGATCATGTAATCATGATGTCCTTCCTCCTAAACACTGCGCATACGACTTATTATCACCAGCTAAAAACCACTCATGATGGTGGTTTTCGGTAAATGTAATGGTTTTATGAATCAACGGTCTTTGTCTTATGGAGTTACTTTTCGTTCGAGACACTCCAAATATAAAATCGCGAATGAAGTCACATGTTTTATCTAAAACATAGATGCTGTGAGTTTAGCTAAAACTGTGGCATGAGCCTGATAATTCCAATTTTTAACTGAATCAATAAGGTGATCATCTGGTAGAACCGATATCATGCTCTTCATTGGATATCATTTTGCGACAGCATTTCTTGTATCACTGACATTTCTTGCTCTTGAAGAACTGCTGACAGAATGGTTGGTAAATGGAGGTAATTGAATGAAAGAATCTCATGCGCCGAAGTATGAGTGGACACTTCATGGTTAGAAATTCTGTTGTGGTATTAATTTAAAGATATCATATAGATTGGTAATATGTTTAATAATAACACAACATGTTCTCACAGTCCTTCGGCGAAAAAAATTAACGAACATCATCGAGACAAGCAAAAGTAACATTTTCTGGATTTTTAGCAGTTTATCGTTTCTTCAGGAACTTAGTCGTTCATTTAGGAACTGGAAATACAGCCTCGCACAGTTTGGGAAAGCAGATCAAACGCTGGAATTGTGTGATTCATCCATCGACATTACCTTCCAAATGAAAAGCAATAAATATATTTGGTAACTGAGATTTCCCAGTGCAATTGACTTTCAAAGCATTTTGGGGCAGTATTTGTGATTTAACGTTAAACGAATTGCTTCCGTGATTGAACATAAAGTCCTCATTCTATTAGTGAAATATTTATCTTTACTTTAGCCTGTTGAAAGATTTCATGGTACGAAACCATCATTCAGTCCATGCAAAAATATCACTATATTTCTAGTGGGTTATTTTAAAATACGGTGGCGGTATTAAGGCACTCATTAAAATGTATTTCGTCATCACTTATTTTTTTTACAGAAATTATAAATAGATGCTGTTAGTCATTCAGAAAAGCAATGTCAATTTCTTATTTTCTCGTTTTTTGATTCCAGTTAGAATTTTTTTATATTATCTGGAAGTTTCTTTTAAATATATGTATGAGTTTTAAAATCAGTAACGTTTGTTTCATTTCAGAAATGTTGTCACTAAATAATCTATAAAAATATATTTATGTAAAACACGTAAATTAAATTTTTGGGAATGCAAGTTTAGCATTATTATTCGAAAAGCGATGCAAATTGCTTACAACAGAGAACAAATCACGTATTATGTGTTTCCTTAATTAAGGAGCACTCTTTTAATACAAACTGTGATAGCATTTATATTAAATGCTCAAAATCAAATAACATTCTATACGCAGTTAAATGGAGTGCCAACAGGCACAATACTGGTGATCTAACAATCAAGATGCATTTCTCCTGAAAATGCGTCTCTCCTCAGAACAAAAACATCAGCACATCAATGTGGTTCATTTCAGTTCTCGATTAAGAATCAAATGAACACAATCAAAAATGTATGCTAAGCTAAAATTTTTATCTTCATCTATGAGATTTGTTTTAATACGTGTTATGATTCCATTGCAAATCCCTTACATTTATATTCATCTATATTCATTATTCAGCACTTGCTTCCCTGAACACCAAATTTTCACTTTAGGGATGAAAGTGCGGTTAGTAGCATTTTATTATTGTACGCGAAGACCTTGCAAATATTGAATTTACAAAGAAATATATAATCTAACAAAATGTCCAATTTGCTGTCACAGAACACCCAACAGAATATGTAGTTGTATGTTTGCACACTATCTACCAACATGTAATTTGACACCCCTGCAATCGACGATATCTGCGGTCCTGATACACATCACGGCCGCCGCCGTTAAATATCGTGTGGGAAACAACAACGTAACCAGTCGCATGCAAGATGCCGCGCAGTTCGGAGCTTTCTGATTTCGAGAAAGGTGTAATCGTCGGGTATCACAGAAATGGCCGATCCATACGTGACATACCAGCTAGTTAAAGTACCGAAAATCGACAGTGGCCTACGTGATTGGCAAGTGGAAGATGAGAGTGACTTTCGGAATGTGCGCGACCCGGCAGACCCAAAAAACTGGAAGTTAGAGACCGACGGATGCTGGTGAGAGAAATTCGAAAGAACCTCACCAAATCGATGGGCCACATCCGCGAGGAGTTTCACAGACATCCGGTAGTGTTCGTTTTATGAATACCATCCGTAAGGAAGCCCATTTGTTCGGTTTACATGGACGTGCTGCCGCCCACAAGCCTTTGGTCACCAAGTCCAATAGCGCTGCTCGGCTAAGGTGGTGCAAAGAACGTCGACAGTGGACCGCTGAACAGTGGAAACAGGCTCTCTGGGGCGACCAATCAAGGTTCACCTTGTACCATTCGGATGGCAGGCTCTGGGTTTGGCGTCTGCCTGGAGAACGCCTCCTGGCGGAATGTATTGTGCCAACTGTGAAGTTCGGCGGCGGTGGAATTATGCTATAGGGGTGTTTCTCCTGGTATGGCACGGAACCCTTGGTCGCAATTCTTGGTAGACTCAACGCCGAGACCTCCTGCACCATTTCGGATGACCATCCCCTTCCTACGTTGTGGCAGTTTTAAGGGGTGGACCCATGTTACTTTTAGGATGACAATGCCACCTGTCATGTTGTGAGGTCCACCATGGCTTGGTATGGTGACAATGGAGTTAATCGAATGGATTGGCCTGCGCAGAGCCCGAACCTTAACCCTATCGAGCACCTATGGAACGAGTTGGAGCGTCGACTTAAAGGGTGCCCTACCGTCCGAAATCTGTGAAGGAACTGACCTGTCTTCTCCAAGCCGAGTGGAAGAAAATATCGCTAGCCGTCGTACAACGCCTGGTTGAGAGTATGCCCCGGAGGGTCGCAGCTGTAATCGCCGCTCTTGGAGGTTCCACCAACTATTGAAGGTGATTAAACTTCGTTTTCCTTTGCTGTCACAGGTGTCCAAAAACTTGTTGGTAGATAGTGTATTTCACATGATTGTTAGTTTGTAAGGGCTACCACAAGTCTAGGCCTAATCATTACATCTCCTGTGTCGAAATGGAAGCGAAGGGTACAACGGCCCAGAATGTCCCCAACGCAGATCAGAATGGAAATCAGGAAAGATCTGTAATCGAAGAAATCCAAACTTGGTCAATTCTAAATGGTTATGAACATCGATCCCTCTTACGTGGTTTTGGTATACAGTTCCAATACAAGGTTATTTGATGAAAATCCTGCGGATTTTTTTTTCTCAGATAACATGTTCACAACGAGAGTACAAAACACATTTCCAAATGTATCTGAAATATTACTACAGATTTTCATTAACGATTATTATGTTACATTATTTTTGGTTTTACGGGAGATATATATGATTTTTGAAACAAACCCCACCTAGATTCCCCCTTTTTTTGCATCATTATTTTGTCAATGTAATTTACTAAAATACTTTAAAATCAGCAAAAATACACTGACGGAAAAAAATACCAACACCAAGAAGGGGTTGTGTTAGATAAACGACAATTGGTAGGCGTGTGAGAGTACATCTGTAAGAAGACGTCTATGCAAATTTCGCGCTCGGCGCATACGTGTGGCGCTAGTAGCGCCCCTCGGAACATGCAAAGCAGGTTTTCTGTAAATAGGCGCTGTAACGTTCGTGAGCGTTAGTTATCTTTGAGATTCGACGTAGGGTGTTGATGTTAGTCAAGAATGCCTTTAAGAAGACGAAGAAGCCATTATCAACAGCTCATGGAGTTTGAACGAGGTCGTGTGATAGGGCTACGAGAAAGTGGATTTTCTTTCCGCAATATTGCAGAACGACTTGGCAGGAATATAGCCACTGTGCATGATTGTTGGCAGCGGTGGTCAAGGGAAGGTACTGCCTCAAGAAAACCGGGTTCCGGCCGTCCACGTGGCACTACTGAGAGGGAAGACCGCCGTGTACGGCGTATGGCCGTGGCGCATCGTACCGCGTCTGCGGCAGCAATTCGAGCTGCAGTTGCCACCACAGGGACACAACGACCTGTTACAAATCGGTTACTTGAAGGACAGCTCCGAGCCAGACGCCCTGTAGCGTGCATTCCACTTACTCCAAACCACTACCGTTTGCGACGTCAGTGGTGTCAAGCTAAAGCTCATTGGAGGACGGAGTGGAGATCTGTTGTGTTTTCTGATGAAAGCCGGTTCTGCCTGGGTGCCAGTGATGGCAGTGTGTTGGTTAGAAGGAGGCCAGGTGAGCGCCTGCAAACAACCTGTCTGCGGCCGAGACAAACATGACCTACACCTGGAGCTATGGTCTGGGTTGCAATTTCCTATGACAGCAGGAGCACTCTCGTGGTTATCCCACGCATCCTGACGGCACAGTTGTACGTCGGTCTGGTGATTCAACCTGTTGTGCTGCCATTCATGAACAGCATTCCAGGGGTTTTTTTCCAACCGGATAACGCTCGTCCGCATACCGCTGTTGTAACCCAACATGCTCTACAGAGTGTCGACATGTTGCCGTGGCCTGCTAGATCACCAGATCTTTCACCAATCGAGCACGTATGGGACATCATTGGACGACAACTCCAGCGTCACCCCCAACCAGCAATAACCGTGCCTGTATTGACCGACGAAGCGCAACAGGCATGGAACTCCATCCCACGAACTGGCATCCAGCACCTGTACGACGCAATGCATAAACGTTTGCGTGCTTGCATTCAACATTCTGGCGGTTACACCGGTTGTTAATGTACCAGCATTTCACATTTAAAATGGCTCTTCTCGCGCTTACAATGAGCTGTGATCTTGAAACCTTAATCGATTAAATATGTTATCTATACAAATGTGTTGCCGCTATTTCATTCCTCTACAACTATTTTTTCGTGGTGTTGGGATTTTTTTCCGTCAGTGTATATTAAAATTCAAAGAACGCCATTTACTGTGCAAAGAACAGAAAATTTCCATATAGATTATTGTATTTAAAATATTGCAGATTTGATGTCATTTATTCATTTTGCAACTAAATAAATTTGAAAGTAAAATCACAGTTCTTTATTATGTGACGTCTGATATTGAACACGTAATGTAGAAAACATCATTTAGGAAAATTTTATGGTGCGTATGATATTCTGATTATTTAGTAGTTTTAATTATATGATTTTTATCTGACGGAAATTATAGTTCCTGTTGTTTGATCAAGCGGACGTTGCCCAATTAACTTTTTAGTTACAAAGCACTTGAATTTTATTCTTTGCGAGTGCATACAACACAGTCGAGTCACATTATTGTGACCACCTCTTTCTTTTGACGTCAACAGCTCGTAGGCACATACCTTCTCCGATGAATAATCATTTCTGCTTCATCGAACGGATGGACGTTGGCGTATAAGGCGAGAATTATATGAGAACGAACACTCTTCAACTATTGCTATAAGAACACAAGCTGGTAAGGCCACCGTTATGGTTTGAGGAATGTGTTCTTGCCATTCTCTGAGTTCACTCATACCTGTGGAAGGCACTATGGACCGTATTCCTTATGAATCCATCCTTGCAGACCACGTACACCCATACATCTAGATTGTCTTTCCTTAGGCGGATGGGATCTTCCAGCTCGACAATGCGATGTTTCACACAACTAGAAATGTCCGAGAGTTGTTGGAAGAGCACGATGAAGATTTCAACTTACTTCCTTGATTCCCTAATTTCCCAGATGTAAATCCAATTGAACTTCTGTGATACCACATAGGTCGTGTTGCTCGCTGTATGGATCCTCCACCGCGCACCTTCCAGCAGCTGTCAGCTGCAAGGAAGTCACCGTGGTTCCACATACCTGTGAACACCTTCCAGCATTTATTGAGTCACTCCCAGCCCGTCTAGCTGCTGTCCGCCCTTCACACGGCGGTTACCCTGGATATTACCAGGTGGAAACAGTTATGTTTCTCAACGGTGTTTTAGTCCTAAAACAACGCCATTTACTATGCTAAGAAATTAACGTTTCCATCTAAATTATTGTGTTTAAAATATTACAGATTTGTTGTCACTTGTTCTGCAATTCAATGAACTCGAAGGTAAATATTACATTTCTTGATATGTGACGGCTGATATTGAACGCGAATGTAGAAAACACATTTTGGTAGCAATTTATGGTGTGTATGATATTCTGATTATTTAAGTACTTTGAATTACGTGTTAATAAGCAGTCAGAAATTAGAAACATCCACGCTTCACCGGAATTCGAACTCGGAAGAATTGTCAGAAGACATCGTTTAAACTACTGGGTCACAAGGGCAGCCACTAGCGGGTTTAGTGCAGATGTTAATTACACATGACCAGACGTTCATTACGTGCAATATGGACTTTTAACATCATCGCGTTTTCCTTTTTTCCTAAAAATAATTTGCTTCAAAAACTAAGATCCCAGGTAGCACAGCCTTGCGATTTAACGTTGGCTCAACACTGAGCTACCGTCTTCTATTCCTGAAAGACGGTGGCTCAGTGTTAGGCCAACTTTAAATTGCAGGCTGTGCTACCTGGGAGTGCATTAATGGATTTTTGTTTCCATTAGACATCACAGACAGACACAGACACAGACGTACGTGCGCGCGCTCGCATATTGAAAGAAGGGCAGCGAAGCACATGGATACGAAAATGATATAAGTTGATAATATCATGTTCAAGGTAAAATCCTGCAAATACGTATTTTAGCGTCCTAAATTATTTCGTCGGAAAAGTTGAAATATTTGGAAAACGTGAGACGTACAGATTTTGAAGTATGCAATTTAATGGCAAATGGTGAAAACATTGCAGTGTTATGGTGCATTTTAAAGATATTTTACCGTAATATTTACGGGCAAGTGCGACGCTGTGAACAGAAGGTTCAGCATGCCTAACAGATCGCCGAGGCGACAACATGAAGCTTTGCGCCGCAGAAATGATGGTCTCCTTCCGGCGGCCATTCTGGTGGCCGAGGAGTACACGAGGAACAGTGAGCGGTCTTGGCACAAAATGTTTCCCATTTGTAGTGCTGCGCTACAGAAAATAGATCATGTATGTCCCTTTTTTGACATCACATTTCTTTCGCGTACGATTCTTTGATGCGCAATGTATAAACTCACTTGTTCGAGAGTTTTTTGTTTTGTTTTTCAATTCAGTTTGAATGAATTGCTAACAACGCTGTGCAAAAAAGTGCCAAAACTTTGATTTTCAGATGCCATGTAAGTTCCGTTGAACAGAACGCATCCTCTACTTTAACGGTTTTGTAGAAGAAAGGAAGGCATCTGCATACTTTTTATTTCACATCAAGGAATGATATGCGTAACATCAACGCATTTCTCACCATGTATTTCGAAACATTGCGACAGAAATGAAGAACTCTTTCTTTAGTGTAGCACTAGAAATTGGAGTACTTTGCTCGCAAGAATGTTCCCCGTTATTCATGTACTCTTCCGCAAGCAAAATAATCGCAGGAACCACTTTCCTTTTAGCGGAGCCGACCCGTCCGTGGTCGCCTAGGCGTTGTGTTAGGCCTGCTGCTGCGGTGCTCACGTCGTCGTACTTGGAGGTACGTTTTACGGTCAAAATCTTTAAAATGCATTTCACAGATGAAAGTCTTTCACCATTTGCCATGATGGCAATCATTTGAATTACAACGTGCATATTCATTTGCAAGTATGACAATCATTTTAATTACAACGTGCACCATTCGTATTGCACGCAAAAAAGTGCAATAATTTTTGTTTTACAAAAAATAACTCCATGTTCAGAAAAATTTGAACTATGAAAACGCCTATAAGACCTACTTAATAATATGGAATTTAAAAATTTCGGTAATTGAAAGCTAATTGATTTTCTCAAAACGGCCTCGAATATATTTTATCCAGTGGGGCACATTTCTGCAATTTGAACCATGAATTTGCTTCTTCTTTAACGTTGTTCATACACTGGCGGAAAGTGAAAAGAGAACAACAAGAAGGAATTGGCAAACTATCATGAAATTTAGATACATTAATGGGGTGGAATTTACGTAGGTGTGATGTTAATTTTGGGACCAACCGATAATAGCTTACGCCACAGCAGGGCATAATATGCAAATTATCGTCGGTGGTATTTAAGGAGTACGGCGAAGTGAATGTAATCGGACGTCGGAATACGGACACGTGCGAAGACCCTGAAGAAGCTGCAATGCCTGGACATGGAAGACGTGAACGATTTCAGCAGTTATAGGACTTTGAGCGAGGTCGTCTAGTCGGACTCCGCGAGCTGGGTGGTCGTATCGTCGTATTGCGGAGCGAATTGGACGGGAAGTATCGGTAGTGGTACGATGGTAGCGTAGATGGTCCGAGGAACATTCCACACGAGAAGACGTGGAACCGGGAGTCACAGATGGACTGATAAGCGGACCGATCGACGCATAAGAAGAGCGGCGTTGTCAAGCAGAACATCCACTGCGACGCAAATCGGAGCTGCCATTGTACCGGAGGGGACTGTGCGAACAATCCGCAACCGTCTACTGGATGCAGGACTAGGTGCACGTGTGTCTCTGGCATGTGTACCTCTGACTCCTGTCCACCGTCAGGAACTGCTGCAGTGCTGTCGCCAACGTCTGAACTAGAGAACGCAATGGCGATCTTTTGTGTTCAGCGATGAAAGCAGAATCTGCTTGGGAGCCTTTGATGGCCGTATGCGTGTTCGCAAACGCACAGGGCAGCGTCTCCACCCTTCTTGCATCCGCCAGCGGCACACAGGGCCTACACCTGGTCTCCTGGTGTGGGGAGCGATCAGCTATCACTCCCGTACACCACTAGTGTTTGTACCGGGGACGTTAAACAGCACCTCCTACATCAACAACATCATTCAGCCCGTTGTTGTGCCATTAGTAAGGTCGGTCCATCGTGGTGTTTTCCAGCAAGATAACGCACGCCCACACACGGCACGTGCAACGCAACTTGCACTTCAGGGTGTGAGACAACTTCCATGGCCTGCACGTTCACCGTATTTGTCCCCCATTGAGCACGTGTGGGATTTTATGGGACAACGACTTATCCGGTCTCCACGTACAGCCATGACCATCCCCGATTTACGCGTCCAGGTTGAGGATGCTAGGAACTCAATATCCCAAACTTACATCCAACATCTCTACGACAGACTCCATGCCAGAATTCCACAAAGTGACGCACCTCATGGCGGTTCAACCTCGTACTAACCATGTTACATGGAAATGTTATTTTTCAGTTTACCAACAAATACAGGTATATTTGGCCATAATGTTTTGATCACATTATCCTCTGTATTCCGTTATTATGCTGTATAAATTTCGTTGGTATCAGACGTCTTCTTGTTCTTGTTCTTTTTTCACTTTTAGCCAGTGTATTATAAATTTTTCAATAATTTAAATTTTTGGTAAGAAAAAAAAATGGAATTTGCATTTCTTCCTCAAATAAATATCAGGGCGAGGGGAGGGAAGGTTACGAACGTAGCGAAATGTATGTTATCATACATCAATCTTATTAAGTAAGAACACAAGAGAGAAAGAAAGAGAGATTATAAAGCGTTTACACTTGAAATTTTTAATTACTCATTCGCAATAACTAAAAGAATAAGATTTCACCAGCAAATTTTTAATTAGCTGATCAATACGCATATCTTATTCAACTGATCAATATCGTGAGAACGCTTCCTGCATTCTCACGATAAATCAGACGTAAATTTAGTCTTATATCAGATGGGGATGGGAGTACAGTTTCCTACTTACTATAGCACAACACAATTTTTCCGTCAAGCGGTGAACTTTATAATAGCCATTATCAAATTAATAAATATACGGCTACACTTCCAGCTGCCGCCCGCTCTCCGTTAATTATTTTTGTACTTTAATTTATTGTGATTTCTTGTCGGCAGACAGACGGCAGCATGTCAGCTTGCCTGTCTTATTCTGCCTGCCTTTCAGCCATTCAAACGGCTGAAAGACTTAAATGTACAACTCCAGCAAAGTGAAAACCAAATTCAAATCCATTAACTATATATTTAATTTTTAGATTAAAATACTGAAGACTAACTTTATTAATTTGGCACCTGAAAATAATTTTACTGTAATCTCTGTATAATTCAATAAATATTTATCGAATACTTTATCTTGTCAGTTCTTAAGAGTTCACCTTATCCCGGGTCTTTTTTAGATTTCCACATGTGAGGAAGTGCAACTGTGTAAGAGAAATTCGCTTTTCCGATGCATTTCATGAAATAATTAATCATTGAACATTCGCAATCGAAGATTAAATTTGACATAAAGATTAATTACCAATAAATATTTATTTATTTACCCATTATTCTTTCATTGACTCCAGGGATAACTAGTTTAGCATGACGCTTAGCATATGGTATTTGAGTGCCGCACTTGTATTTGATTAAGTTTGTGCCCGTCTGTAGCTCACTGCATGTAAAATTTTCAAACAAATTGCACTGATTTAAAATTTTGTCTAAATGCTTTCCCAGAATCCCTTGTTCTCGTAACGTTATACACGTTAAAACTTTTCAGGCTGGTAATAGCTTATTTCATTTGATCGTTCCTTCGAATTCGCAATAACAATTTCGTTTTCATAGTAACATTGTTGAAATTACAATGTTAATATGTTACATAATAGAAAATAGGAGATGCTAAAAACTAATCGGTATCCAAAGTCAGGTATATTCTCCCTAGTGATGTAAGCTGAAGATGGATGTATATGATTTGATTTTGATAAATTAGCGACTCCTGATTTATTATGAAATATAACGTTTCTGGTAGATTTTACTTCATTACTAAAATTTACTTTCAACAGCACTTACCATCTTTTCAAACATGTCATGCGTTATTGCATTGAAATATAGTTTTTTCCAAATGTAGACACGCTAAATATAAGAAAATGATTTGAAATATCTGTAGATTAGTGGCATTTTAGGATATTATGAGGCGTTTCAGTACTTCATGTCACGCTACTGTGCATATTTTTGCAGTCGTGAAAATATGTCATCACTAAAAAGGATTTCATCGCCGAAGTGCATTACCCAGAATTTTGGGTGACATATATATTAGCATTCAAATAATGATACTAAGTTAGGTTAAAGAAGAGACGCGCGCTCATAATGTTTTAATGCTTTGCTTTCTTGCACACATTTAGTACCCATCTCAATTATATAAAAAAAATGAGACGACGTATATCCTTCAGTAAATATGTAGTTTAGTAAAAAAAGGATAGAGAAAAGTGCAAGAGAAAGTGGAAAAATACTTCTCCTACCCAGAGGAAAAGAAAAATGACTTTCAAATTAAACTTATAGAGGTCGTTAAGTTGTGTGAATTTAGTAGGCCGTCACCAGTGACGCAGATTTCTAAGCGCTGAATTCTGACTATTCTTCCGAGTTCGGTTCGGGTTCGAATGCCCGTGAAGTGTCCATGCTGTGTTTGTCTTACAGCGCAGGCTCTCTCTCTCTCTCTCTTTACCCTGGAACCAGTGGCCATAAATTAGTGTTTGGCAAGTGCTAAAACATATCGAGCTGCCCACGTTGGTTTTGAATCCCTAAACAAAAGATTTTTCAATATAATTTTTTTTTATTGGAGGTTTAACGACCACCGTGTGCAACTCAATGGGCTATAAGCAGTCGCCCGTTCCTAATTTAGGGTCACTGGTTCCAGGGAAGGGAGAGAGCCAGTGCCGTAAGACAAACACAATATCCCTGCCTCACCGGGATTCGAACCCGGACCCCTTTCGGACGAATGGTCAGAGGCCATTGCCTTAGACCACTGCTCCACCGGGGCGGCTTTAATATAATTCGGAGATTGTGGAAAACTTCAAAGGAATGAAGGGTGGCGTTGTTGTCTAAGTTCTGGCTCTTGATTATTCTTCCATGATGGACCCGGGTTTGAATATATTTTCTCTATCTGTTTTTACAAAACTACATATTTGCTGAAGGAGTCGTGGTAGACAAAAACCCAACCACATGAAAAAAATAACCGTGCTAAGATAAGCTGAGAAGATGATGCGAATCCCGAAAATTTAAAGCTCAGTGTCTTAACTGTGACAGTCTAAAGTACTGTCATTTTGACAGTTAGGTTTGTGAATCCCATGAACGAAATGAGTTGTGACCAACGATAATTCGTCGTTCATGAGCCCCTTTATTGTTGGACAAAGCTAATTTATTTCCTGTACTTATTCAAAAAGTTTTTCTAGATCACATTTTCCAGGTTCTTCCGTTTTCAGAGTTACGTTCTCTAAGGATCTCATGAACGACAAATTATCGTTGGTCACAACTCATTTCGTTCATGGGATCCACAAACATAACTGTCAAAATGGAAATGTGAGCAGAAGTACATAGGTAGCTTCTGCTCATATTTTCAATCAATAGTTTGGGTGTTCCTCATATGCTATGGTCTTGCTGGCCTTCAGCCTCTTGTTAGACTCGTGTTTCTGTGGAAATTGTGAAAGTGATGACTTTTCAGTCTGAGATTTTTTGTAAATGTGCTTGAATTCATATTTCACAATTTTCAATGGCACATAATCTGTTCTTCGAGTAGATGTTGGACCCTACTGGTTCGCCGTTTCGAAAGCAACCGGGAAAGACATTTCACATTTTTAAGAACGTTTCACCTCATTGAATATAACATGATGCCCATTTTCCCATTTAAAACAATACCATTCAAATATAAAATTTCACACTGTATTAGAAATGAAATTCCGGTAGATGCTTCTTTTCGGGATATTGGTATCACACCTTAATGCTTCCCCAGATATAGGATGCGCTGATCCTCTGATTTTTCATAGTACATTTGAGCCACTCCATATCTTGGGTAACCTTAATGATTTAACTTTCAGTATTTTTCAATTTTTTTAGATTTGAAAATTGTTCAACTAGTTCTAAGATTTGATGTGTGTTATTATGAAATGAGACCAAATTTCGTAATGTTTCCACGCAGATTGATCAATACGCATTTTCGCTAGTTAAAATTGATATGCAGATTTTTATTTGTAAAAAAAAAAAAAGATTTAAATACCTTATGTCTTCCGAAGTTTAGGTAAAGGTTTCAAAACGGCAAAGTTACCCATCTTTTTTATTCTTATTCATCCTAATTTACTAAAGCCAAGAGATGAGCTTAACTGCTGCTCGGTGATATGGCGCAAACTGTAACTACTACTGAAAAGTAACTGATTTTTAGCCATGATTGGAATCACAGTTTAGAACATATTCTTTCTCTTCTGTTCACAGGAACATAATGGCAGAATAAGCTAAAGTTTCAACAGGAGTGTAAGTGTGCTGTCATACATATAATTGGGCATACATATGTGTGTGTCTCGGCCGAATATATACTAATTTTGTAGTCTATCGGCTGAGACAGGTTACAAAATTAAGAATTTGTTAGTTTTCTGATTCAGAAGAAGACGGACACAGCACACATAAAGTTGTATGACAAAAGTTTCGGTCCTTATATGTACACCTTGTAATAAGTCAGAATATCAGATTATGCGAAGTGGTTAATACTGGATATTTTTTGCGGGTGACGGTGCTGGAGCGATTGCGGAAAATTATTGGCAAAGAAATAATTAAAATCAAGTAGCACATTTTGTAAGTAAAGGGATACTTTAGTTTGAGCAATTCATTACGTCTCTGCGGACGAATTTCCGTGAAGGTTCATTTAATAGCTTCCATATTATATTGATGCACTCCTACATTGGTACAAGACCAAATTATCCGTTAATAATGAACATTGGAATTGTGTAGTACGACTTAATGCCGAGTTGAGGAAAAATAATGTAAATCATATTCCAATAGTCTTACAGCAGTGTGAACGTCAAAATAAAAACACTTTTTTTTAGATTTTTTATTTGGAAATCCAGCACACATTTATGTGTTTATTTTACAGATTTCCAGTATAATTCTGGGACAAATTTCAAAGTTTAATCCAGTTTCGGAAGACATCGCTCTCACCCCGCCCCCTCAAATTTGAATACAACAGTGTACTGGAAATGTAAGAAATTTTGGTTCAATCCGTCGATGATAGTTTTTTTAGTGAATGTATCGGTTGTTTTCTAAATAAAAAAAAGTGTTTTTTAGATTTTTTATTTAGGCATCCAGCACGCAGTTATGTGTTTATTTTACAGATTTCTAGTAAAATTCTGGGACAAATTTCAAAATTTAATTCAGTTTCGGAAGGCATTCCTTCGCTCTGTCGCCTTCCGAAAAAAACTGAGAAAAACTTTAATTTGAATACAACAGTGTACCTGAAATCTAAGAAGTTTCAGTTTAATCCATCGCTAGTTTTACTAGAGAATATATCGGTAGTTTTAGTTTAACCGTCGGATGATTCGAAACAATATTCTTTTATTTTTTTCTTAACGATGAGACATTTCGATCCCCTGTGACGGAGCGCACTCGCCGAAGAATGAAGCAACAGCGAATTCACAAATTAAGCTGACAAGCAACACTGTGAAAATAACACGAACAGCTGGTAGCAGGAATACCAATCACAACAGCAGATAGCGAGTAACAGGAGCAGAATTCACTCGGTAACAGTTAAGACTGCGCTACACGTAGAGCATGCTGCGTAACAGTGACAGAGTGGGAAGCGAGGAACGTATATGCTGTTGGCTGTTATAATCACTCTTACTTAAGGTTTGCAGTAGCAGGCGCTACCAGTGATTTTTCGATAACAGTGATCAAATCACAGGTAGTGAAATATCGCTCATCTCAACTAAAGCCCCAATTCGTCGGATATAATGCTTTTTGAAAATCTTCCAAAATATGGTGGTGACAGCTGCGAATTTACGTTTGGACCTCAAGAATTAAACCTGAAACCTGCATCTGCAGAAAGAGAGAAAAAGTACATGGAGAAATTTGTCTTTGCGAAAAGAGAGAGAAATGTTTAGAGCAGTTGGTGTTTGCGAAAAGAGAGAAATCATGAGTTATTTGTCACTGGCTATGATTGGTAATATTTTTTTTATTTATTAGAAAAACGCATTTTCATTCGACTTGTGTTTGGCGAGTCAAATGTCGTGCATTGCAACATTAATTTTTTGGGCCAAATGCAAATCCGAAAATATGACTATATGACCTACCCTACAAAGACATAATTGTGGAAAACAACACTTTTGTAAGGTACGTTTCATAGAGTGAAACCTGTGTTACACGTTTTCCGGATATACGTTCTTTACATTTATGCCTAAGTTTGCGCTAGTGCCGATATTTTATTGTAATCTCCATTGTGTTTCAATTCCGTTATAGGTAGTTCAGTTGCAAGACTGTGAAATTTTATCTTGAATTTAACATTATCAAAAATATGTATAAATTAATCTTGAAATATGCCTTTAATCTTGAATTACAATTTATCAAAAATACAGTTTTCATTTTTTTTTATTTGTAACCTAGTATGTTACAACTTTGAGAGAACTGAGAAAGCTTTCTCTTATTGGCATGAAACATAAACTAAAAATTTACTAAATAACGTTTACAATTCCTTTTGTTCTTTGAAATTAAGAATTTTGAAAAAAGCAAAGTTTTACTCAAGAATGATTCCGAATAAACAAAATATTTACAGGCACTAATTGTAGATGAACTAAGACTTGAAACTGCTTTTCATTAATGATAAACCTATTTATGTACAAACTGCTGAAAAACACCGATTCTTTTAAGTAAAGAATGTGCAGTAGCTGTATTGAACAGAAAGTAAAATCGTATTCGAATCTTTATTAGTATTTTAACGTTAAATGATTTTTTCCTCATTAAAAGCCTGAAATCGTACATAATTTCTGAAATTAGATTTATAATGAAAGAGAAAATAGGGAAAGGGTTATATTAGCAAGCAAAGAAATAATGAGTGTATGTTTTACATTATAATTCAGTGTAACCTTAAACTATCTCCTTTCTTATTTTTTTGGCGGTATTCAATATAAACTGAAATGCCAGAATAACTGGTACACCAGTCTAATACTTGGTAGGTCCCCCACGGGAGCGCAGTATGCAGAAGTACGACGGGGCATGGACTCCACTAACTTCTGGAAATATGCTGTAGGCAATGCACACCATACTTCCTGCAGAGCGTATCACAATTCAGGTGTATTACGAGGTCTCGGATTCCTGTGTTCGACAGCGCGTTGATGGTATCCCAAATGTGTTCTATCACGTTCAGATCTAGGGAATTGGGTGGGAACGGCAACACCCCAAATTCAGATGAATGCTCCTCTAACCATAATGTGGCACCCTAACATTTGTGTGGAGGTGCATTGTCCTGTTGGAACAGGTACAACCCATCAGCATGAATGCAGGACATGAACGGGTGTACCTCGTCAGAATGGATGTGCACATAGCGTTGGACAGTCACTGCCGTTTGTAGACGTACCAGGGGTCCCACTGAAGTCTAGATAAAACACCCCATACCATTACGGACTCCCCACCTGCCGGTACACTTCCCTGTTGACAGGCGGGATCCATGGCTACATGGGGTTTGCGCGACACACGAATCCTTCCATCTGCCCGATACAGTTGGAGCAAAATTATCTGTAGTAGATTTTTTTAGAAGTATATGTAGCAGTTTTCAGTTGTTTCAGCAAGCACCAACCTATGAGATTACTTTCGGTCTTCCAAAACAAGTTTTAAGACTAGAGATGCAACTGTGACCCAAAGAAAGATGACAGCTTAGGGTCAGCCCTTAAAAGCAATTCGTCTTCGTCCAGTGCAAATTATAAAAATAATAGTTCCATGATTTCCTTACCTATGAATAGTAATTTAATTATTACTCTTTATAACTAAAATTACAATATCCACTGCCCTAAAAGCTCCTTAAGGGAACAGACATATTGTCGTTGATCAAAATAAACTGTCTTTCCAAAACGGTCTAATAAATAACCAGTTCTTACCGATATAAAATTGCCTGGCCATTGAAAGGTTTTAGGTAAGATGAATTATCGCCATAGACCGAAATAATTTTTGTGGACGTAAGGTGTGGTTTCCTAATGAGTGCGGACTTGTTTTTCTAGCAGACAGATAAGATGTTTTATGAAGGACAAAAAAAAAACAGTGATTGTGGAAATTCGACAGGTGCGTCGAAATACCTATTCCATAATGAGGCAAGAAACGCGCAGAACCTCACCAGAAAGTTTTTCCCAAGAAGAAAGGATTTGCATATGTCTCATATAATACGCCTTTAATTGTACATGGTAAATGAAACTTGAAATTCACTTTAGGATTTGTAAATGTAAAAGCTTCAAAAAGAGAATGAATACTTAAATCGTGAGTATTAAATTTATAGGTTTGCTAAGAGTTGGAAACGACCAAAATTTTAACCCGTGAAGGCGATGTTCTAAGTCGTTTTTATTATACCAGACAGTACTTCACACGAAAGTGGGAAAACGCCAGATACCAGGATCATGGCTCCCGCTAAGAATTCATGCCTGCTTGAAATCTACTGGCATCTTCATTTCTATAGAAGGACGGCAGGGCTTTATTCCAAAGGTACACCAACTATGCATAAGATAGGCAGACCACAGCTGATGGACTTGTAAAAGCAGCTATCTGAGGCAGCAATACACTTCGCACCTGTTTCGTACCCAAACATCTGTTTCTATTCTACCATTATCCACACAGTTTTTTTTAAAGCAGGCAGTGCATTCTATGTTTCTATACTGACGTTTTGGAAAGTTTTTCTTCAGTAGTTTCTTTTAAATAATAACGCGAGCAAGAGTACACCAACTATGCATAAGATAGTACACCCATACTAGTTATCCGAATTTATTGGCGTAAATTATGCCAATAAATTCGTATAACTAGTTTCACTTTATTTTAGACATTTTAGGAGTTTTTTGAATTCCTTAATAAATAGTAAATTCAAAGCCCTCTTTTGGGACAAAATACATTTCACTGTTCTTGATCTGTTCTGATTTCTGCTATGTTAAAATTACCTGACCTGTTTTGACGGGCCAGGGTGTCGGTTTGTCACCCACGAGCCATAATTGTGATGTACATGCACGATATACCTCCGCTAACAATCCTGTTGCTCTTATTCTGGACTCACAATATTTGGTGAGAATAAAACGTGTTCGCTCTTAAAGTAATTTTCTTTGAACTTTTTGAGGAGTGGACATTCGATTGTTGTGCGTGATCAATGTCAATTTAGTAACATACCTATATAAAAACAATTCGTGCCCAAAATGTACCTTTTCACCCAGGAAGGATGACATAAATGTAAACCTGTGAACCGTTTCTTTTTCTACTTTAGTTTTTGTTCATAGATACACATTTATTCCATCCAAAATTGTTTGCAATTTCGGATGTCTACCTCTCTTTCCGCCGCCGTGCATGATGTTTTCCTGTGATTTTGTTCAATAATCGTCGAATCATATATGTAGATATGAAATATATATAATACATATACACATTTAAATGCTCTTTGATTAATGACGCTAACTTTTTTGGTGTATTTCTGAAGATCAAGTGGTTCTCATTTCATTCAATGTAATGTAAATGCAAGCGATATTCCTGCAATCTTCCACATTAATCTGAAAATGTAAGGGGAAGTCTGTTTAAATTCGTTTGTTTTACTTTTATCCTTGCTCAAACCATCATTTTTTAAAAGATACACATAGTAACAAATAAAAGATTGAAATTTTCATCAGACACACATTCTGTTTACAATATATACTAAAGCACCAACTGTTCATGAAATAGTTTTGAGTTTAAAATTTTTAAAATTTACTATAATATTTTAATTTAATTGAAACATTCTTTTTAGTTGAAGGGAAGTTGTTCATATTGGAACGCCTTTACTTGGCTTACATTTTTTAAGAATATGTGATAATTTTTAGTTTGTGTTTATATTGATTTTGTGTTTCTCAAAGATTTGGGTGAGTGAGGTGCAACCCACGCTTCGGCAAATCCATCATACTCCCTGTCTGGTAATAAAAGCGAAGAATGCGAGGGTCCGATTACTCCTCTAGGAAGATCAGGATAAAAAGCAAAGGAGAACTACAATAGACAGTCAAGCATCGATTAATCCTCATAGGATAGTGTTATCGCCCAGCTTTCGTGGTATTCTGATGGGGAAATTCTCGCCATGTGTATTAATTTACATAACGTTTAATGCTGAATGCAATTTAGAATAATGTTTAAATTCCTTTTATAAATTATTGTACATAAACGTCTGCATACGAATTGTGCATGGATTTAATTTCCAGGATAATGCCAGTAGATGAAAAGCAGTGCCAAAAAAGTGTTCCCCATTCGAGATATTACTTTGGTGTTACGGGAAGATTCTACTCATTCCCCAGACTATAACATATCTTCCTGAATTTCATAAGACCAGAATCAGTAAGAAATATTATCCTATTAATAATAATTCTTTCTTTACTGTCAGAGGCAAGGGGTGCCCTCCGGTCTTTCTCGCCTTTTTCAGGCACCAAACTGTTGGCGCTATAAAAACGAATATCTATTTTAATATTTTATTTTGTAATATATGAATTAAGAATCAATGGCAGCTAGAATTCTGTGTCATAGAATTTTCAGGCTTCAGAAGACTTTTGAATTATTCTTAGCTTTCTACCCTAACCTTTTTCCCGTTGAGGCATAGATGTTGTTTTTGTCTAACGTCTCTGGCTCTCATCCTTCCATGATTTGAAGAGCCATAATTTAGAAATGGACGACAGCTTATACCTATCGAGTTAAATCCGCAGTTTTTTCTTATGTCCACTGTCTCAGAACCCACGTCCATATTGTCGAGCACACCAAAACAAATATCCTGCACCTCCTCTTTGAATCGAAATAAGAAGTCGGTTACCGGCATATTTGTTTCAGTAGGCACATGTATACTTTAATTGTAATACTGATGTAGACGGCATTTATAATGTTGATGTAGATGGTATCACCATTATCCAGTCTTTAGAGTTCTAAAAAGAATATGTGTATAGTATTAGCTTTGAATTTCAAAGGCTGAAACGAAACAGATCTGGAAACGGGAGATATATTAGTTCAAGTCAAATTAACGAAACAGCAACAAAAATGACACCGAGACAATCAGAGAACTGATTTGGTTAAATTTACTGACTATATGAAGTTCTAAAGCGTGTCAGCGAAAATTAGAAGAGATCATACAGAAGTAGAAGCACTCCATTAGACTGAACCACTAAGGTGAGAACCAGGCAACGTCTAAATTTTTTTGTATCACGATGAAAATAACAAAAGCAATTTTACTTTAGACTATATGTACACTCTTTTAAGGGTAATATACTGTAAACTAAGTCGAAAGTTTAGGAACAAATAAAAAGATCTTAAATACACTATTAAATATTGAAGCAGATGGAAAAGTCATATAAACCTGTAAATCGGTGTACAAATAAATTTATTCTATGGTGCCAACTTTTTGCGTTCCAACGGGAGGCTTTATGAAGACAAACTTAAACTAGATTGTCTAGTTTAAGTGTGGATTTATATGATTTTGTCACATAAATCCGAACTTTAACGGATTTATATGACTTTTTCATCTACTTAACTACCGTAAACTGCGTTAACTTGTGGGCGTTGTGAGATATTATCACAAAATCATGGCTAAGTAAGAAAATTTCAAAAAGGTCGTTAACGAATTCTTACCTACTTTCTCATGCAGATTTATTTAAGCAAAGTGTTTTTTATCTTCTTTTCATTCGATTATATTTATTGTACCGCAATGTGCCCGAAAATAAAAAAAATATCGTATTTGTTCATTGGAAGCGTTTATGAACCAGCTGTAACCGCGTTGTTTGGCAAGTTGCCAATAGCATCATCAACATTGCAGTTGATGTTCAGAACCTTCGTTCGTGATACACGAGTCACCAAGATAGTGAACACAGAATGTTAATTTGCACGAACCTAGAACTAAAACCTAGAGCAACATTGCTAAAACAGTCGGTGTCGCCTCGGTATTGTCAGCGGTGTCATCAGTTTGAAGAAAATCACATGATCAGTTTGAAAAAAAACCTAGGATCAATTATTCCAAATCGAAAAGGCAGATATGAACTAAAGACGAAAACACCAAGACACGACGTCTACTCTATTCTGGAAACGAAAATAAAAATCCTCTGGTGAAAAGTGATAAACTGAACCGAGATTTGAGATATAAAGAAAGTTTGTTTTGGTGGGCAAGACTAAGCGACGAAGGGAAGTAGTATGTTTCCTAATACGACTTACAAAATTCCTTTTTCACTCAAGATATTTAAAAATACTGGTACAGAGAGCGGCTTGTTCCCGAATTCCGGAACGACTGGGAATGGGTTAATTATTTCCTGATAACAAGATTTACCCACTTCTAATTTTCGCCCGTACATATATAGATCCATATATTGGAAATTTATTAATTAATTTCATCCGCTCAACACTTCTTCCTTAATGAAAACAAAACTTAACACGGCCTAAGTTTAGCATGGAAACCGGATTTTATTCTGGGTGATCAAATGTTGTAAAAACAAAATAATTTTAATTCTCCTTCGATTAGCGTACTTCTGTAAACAAACTTGGGTCATCCAGATTTGCTTACCCTTCCGAGGTACGCATGACTTGTTTTTATTGACACATTGTATTATGTATCTAAGAAGATCCGAATCAAAGAGAAAATTTTAATAAAATTTACATGACTTGTTACGTATGGTGCAGTAAACTTCACACTGTTGTTATTGGAACTTAAAATAGTAGTCTCTTTAAGACCTAGCAACCTCAGGAAACAAAAGATTGCACAGAAATCCGCAACCAATAAAGATAAAAATCGTGAACTTATGAAATGGGAAATAAACGGAAAACTCAAGATATGAAGCAAAGAAAAATAAATAAAGCATTCCATTTCAATTCTGAAATATGCATGCGAATAGTCCATGTTATAATAGACTGCAAAACCTAAATCACTCTACATTACGTGCGTCTGGTATTTCATTTTTAAAGCTAATAAGTAGTACGAAATGCGTAATTTTATTGTATCTGTTATTTAAAATTCTGATTTCAAATCAATGACTTTATTTGTTTAGGAATCACAAAAAAGAAAATCACACCCAACATATATCTTTTAAGGGGAATGAATATTTCAATCAATCTCAAAACAAATGATAGCGTATTACAAGCAGCATTTGTAGCATGTTTATTGTGTTTAAACATGAATTTGGAAACGCACAACACAGCCTCGCAATTAACATTTCTTAAAACATATGGCTGGGTATACCTAATTCTAATGTCGAAGCGAAACTATCATGTTCCTGTTTTTGCTTTTTGTTTTTTTACTATGTGTGACATTTTGATCAAAAATGCAATCCTTATTTGTGTTCTGGATAATCAAACATTGAGTATTGGGTGGCAAAAGTTCTACTTCTTTTGTAGTGGATGCAAATTGCGATCGGAATAGTTACATCACAGATGACGCTACGATGCCGAATTTTCAACCAATAAAGCGTGTAGCAGTTGAGCATATAGAGGCACTAGGTTTGTCCGAGTAATTCATTCTTAACAGTAATTACGGACGGTGTAACATGGCATGCGATAAGGAGCACATTAGACATTGTTTAGTGCATGAATTCGATAAAGGTAGTAGTGCAGTCCCGGCTTGCCGCAACACCCGTCAAGTGTACGGCGAGGATGAAGTTGAGGATAGCACATGTCGCCTTTGGTTTTGGTAACTTCGGGACTGAGACAGAAGTTATAAAGTTCAAACACGTCCTGGACATCCATCCGTAGTTTCTCAGGAGGATGTGGACCAAGCCATAACAAATGACCCACATCCAAGCGTTCTGTAATTAGCCGAAAGGTTGTCGGTACACAGAGCAACAGTCGAAAGACGGATGCATGTGCTTGTGTTCATCACCAAGTTCGATAACGTGGTTCCGCACCAGCTTTCTGCAAAGCAACTAGAAGAGAGAATGCGTACCTGTGTTTCTTTGCTTTCTCGTCACAGAAATGAACTGTTTTGAAGACGAATTGTAAAGGGTGATGAGAAATGGGTACTGTACCATTATGTAAACCTCAACGGATTGTGCGGAAGGTGCGCCATCGACCTCACAAGGAGGACTGCATCTCCATCGACCTTACAAGGAGGTCTGCATCTCCATCCACCTCACAAGGAGGACTGCACCTCCATCGATCTCACAATGGTTTCGACGTCACAAGGAGGACTGCACCTCCATCGACCTCAAAAGGAGGACTGCACCTCCATCGACCTCACAATGAGAACTGCATTCCAAAAAGATTTTGTTGAATGTTTGATGGGATGTGTTCGCACTTAACCAAACGATAAACGCTGACTCTACAGCCAACAATTGGATAAATTGCGAGAACAACTGATATGGAAGCGGCCAGCACTCGTCAATCGCAAAGGCGTGATCCTTCATCATAATAACGCTAGAACTCATTCTGCTTTAATCACCCAGAAAATATGTTAAATTGTGTAAGGAAATCAACGATTCCCGTTAGTGACTGTATAGAACTGGAAAACTTATTTTTGAAATCTCAAGAGGACTTTGGCATTATCAAATATCATTCCTTGATAAAAAAAAAAAAAAAAAAAAAAACCAGTTGCTTTAAAGTGCTTTCTTGAACATCTCGATGCATGCGAAATCCACATGCATTGGATATATACATTGTATATGTATCATTAAAGAGCTTTCCAGAATTTAAACCGTCGATCGAATCATTGATAACTTGAATAAATTCCACAACGGATTTTTCATTTGGTTCAAAATAACATATGCTTTGTGCTGTATTGTTGGTAAAACAGTTCGACTGCCACTCGCATTTGTTGACGATCCGTGCCTTTTACTGTGAGATGACGTGGTGTAAGTTTTGGACAAATTCAAATTTCACCACAAACCGGAAACAACAGTTTCACAATTGCAGCTTTGTGCGAACTTGTCACTTGCATGCTATGTAGCGCAGCTTATTTTTGTAATGTTATGTAACCATCATGTCGTACAGTTTGTTGGTGAAATTCATGCTATGATAAAAAATCTGATATCTCATTGTGCAAATTACAGGTCCTCAAATAGGAGTAAGCATAATACATCTTTAATGTAAGAGTATCTTTTTAAAACAGTGGAATTTTAAATTCGTTCAACGGCAGGAGATGAGTTTCTAAGGGTACATTATCCCAAAATAGTAAAGGCTCGATTTACAGTGGAGTTAGCACTAAAACTAGAGTTGAAATACACATACTGCAATTTAAGATTTCTGCTAGACAAAAAATGAAGATATTATGCACCTTAGAAGGATCTTACATATCGGAATGGTAAACCGTGAGAAGTTTAATTGTACAATCACCAGATGCGTATCCAACAAACAACATTATAAAGAGTTTCTTAAAATCCAAAGCCTGACTACGTAGCTTCGGAGAGTTAAAGATTCTGCTGTCAAAGTATTGGTAGCATATACCACAAGACACTTTTAGAAATGTCATTTTAGAGGCACGTGGAGGACCAGCATCATATTACGCGTTCGATCATAAATGTTAGGTCCTTCCGTGCAAATATTTACTGCATACAACAGCTTTCATCTGCGACTTGGCATCGTGTATCAGGTACTTTAAAACATACATTTCATCCATTAATTCCGTCTATATGCCACAGCCTTTTATAAGGAATCAGAGAATTTTGAACTAATCAATCCAAATGTTTCTCTGAATTGTCACAAGCACATTGTATGATTGTGAGCTTGTATGTCGCAGCAATGGACGGCGAGTAACGAGGCTTCTCTGCAGCAATCCATGACGAACAGTGCTCATAGAAAGAGGACGATGTATGACCGTTCTCCATTGTGCCCATGTTTCATGGATGACGTTGTGCGCGACGTCACTTCCATATGGTGCAAGCGGCAGTCTTCCCGCTGGGGCTTAAGATTTCGTGATCCAGACCTTGCACGATGATGTGTAGAACTTTCTGATATCCATTGACCTCATGGGCGTATAACGGTAGTTGCATTACACCCAACGCGCGCAGAAATATCACGGTATGATAAACCACCTTCTCTGAGTCCAACGATTCTACTTCCTTCAAACTTCGTCATGTGTTCGTACGGTTGTCTCGTCCTTCTTCGCGGCATGGTTATATGTTAACAAATGTGTACGGTTGAGTTTACCGAAATCAAATTTAAAAAACCTTCTCTCGGTACGACTTCTTTAAAACCCCCTTGGGTGACGTTTTCGATATCGTTGCGCGAGCCTCACATTTCCAAGTGCCCTGCAATTGTAATTATTTGCATCTCTCATGGTGATCTACGTACGCTGCAAATTTCGGGCAAATCCAATTATTTTTCATGGTGTTTGAATTTCTAAGAACAGCCATGTATGTTTTTATACATCAACTATCGTCCTGTTCATTACGTAAGCATGGGCAAACTGCAAAGTAAGTTCTTTAATTAGCATGCTATTCAGTATATTTTTCTCGGCATGTGATATTTTTAAATTTTCATGTTGTACAATATGTCTAAAATTTTAAAAGCCAAATTTTTTGTTGTCAATTAAGCAAAATTTGAAAAGGCTGGTTTCTTCTGCCTTCTGGGTGATTGTTTTTTCTGAATTTTTAAGAGTTTTACTTGGTTACGATGCATAAGTTCTCATTTCAGCGAGTTTTATCTATTGTTCAGATTACGTAAAACCAAATGTATAGTAAGAAATTAATAAACATGTATTGGTCGTTCTGGGTGGTGTAGTGGTTAGCATACCTAGGCGTTTTCTGGGAGACGCGGATTCGAGTCCCGCTATAGGAAGATGAAAATTTTCAAGTTTTCGGATATTATCTGACTTACCATCCTTGTCACATTTACGCCAAAAATCGGATTGTCATCTTCAAAATTTGTATTATATGGCGTAATCCCGTATTTCTTTCATGATTTATCTGCTTCTCCGGGCAATCACGGGATAATATTATTAACCTCCAGATTCGCTAAACATGAATGCCGGTTGCTTCGATTAGCGAATCCTGTGATGGTTAAATTCAAATTGATTGGAAACTTGAGACTTGGTCTTTCTGGGTGGTGTAGTGGTTGGCATACCTAGGCGTTTTCTGGGAGACGCGGGTTCGAGTCCCGCTCCAGGACGATGAAAATTTTCAAGTTTTCGGATATTATCTGACTTACCATCCTTGTCACATTACGCCAAAAATCGGATTGTCATCTTCAAAATTTGTATTATATGGCGTAATCCCGTATTTCTTTCATGAAAACATATACCATTCAAACTCGCGAAAAAACCTTGATGAATACAGCATCCTCACAATAGATCAAGCGAATAACAGAAACATGTTTATTATTCTTCAGCAGCATGAGCAAGTCTCTCTAAAGATTCCATCTTGCTATGAATCGTTCATTCAAAGAATGTAAGAAAAATTTAAAATTGATATTTCTCTATGAAAAATGTACGTTTAAAAACACATCGCAGATTTTGTATGTTCCTGTTTAAATATGAAACGTTTTGTAGGAGAAACTTATCACAAGATTTTCTTAAAGGCAACCTTTTGAGCCTATGGCCACTAGTAATACGAACGGAAATTCATCAAATAGAACATACCAAACGAACTAATATCCTTTGAAATTGGTGAAACGATAAGAGATCACCTAAACTTTAACTTATTGCAAAGGAAGCGGTTAAAATCGTGCTATTTGCAGGGATGATAGTAATTTTATTTAAATATTACATAGCGCCATGTGTATCCCAAAATTCTTTAAGAAGAAAATAAAATTCAATACTAATTGCATAGCGAATTCTTCTTTTTGTTTTCTTTTTTGCTTGGGACGTAGCGAACCCCGTGACTTGCTCCGTGGTCTGTAAGCAATCGCTTGACTCCAAATGTTGTGCCACTGGCTCCAGGGAACAGAGAAAACCAGTCCCGTGAGACAAATAGAACATTCGGGTTTCAACTAATTTCGAACCCGGACTTATCTGGTACGACACGTCAGAAGCCAGCACTTAAACCACTGCGCCACCGGGACGGAAAAAATTTCATTACTATGTAACGGAATAACAATGTTTCTGCATCCACTTTCTTTCATCATTTTCCGGGACTCAAAAGTTTTTGAAACTCTGAATCTTGAATACCGATTTCTAGATTTATATTTAAAACATCTGATGTTAAATGTACTGTATTTGCTTCAGTTGTTGTAATGAGTATTTCCTGAAAAATATTTGAATTCAAATTACATTTATTCTGTTGTTTGTACGATAATAACACTATTACAGTTGTTTGTAAGATAGTGATTCTTATTGTTGTTTGTATGATAAGAACACTCTTAAGTTTCAAAATTTATATACTCAAAACTATATTATCAAGTTTACATGCCTCAAAAAACTTGAAAATTACAACGTCTTGGAAAGGGAAATCAAATCCGCAACTCTCGATTTACGTTCCAGTATGTTACCGTTACACCACACAGAACAACCGACACATTACCTAGAACAACTGCTCTGGGTAGTGAAACTGTATTACAATGGAACCTAATGCGATAACTACGGGTTCGATTTGTTCCAGGGTGTTGTAATTTTCAAATTTTCTGAAGGATCATTCCTTTAGAAATAATGCAAGTAAGGTTCTACTCTCCGGGTAATATAGTTTTGAATATAAAATTTTGTAACTTTTAAAGTCGTATTGTGTTGCTCACAAGAAACAACACCTGAAATAAATGTTGCTACAGATTCGAGTTTCTTCTGAACTTTATATGAGAAATTAAGAGTTTCTCTGGAAAAACAGATAACATTCTTGTCGATATTTCGGGCTGGTTGATGCTAAATGTTTTGTTAACCGTTGCTTTTATCATTTTTCTGCTCTCTGTAAGAATGTTCCTGAAAAATCCTTTTCTTTTGTTTTCAATGACTCATTGTAGGTTATCATTGAGAATGTCTTTACCTTTTAATGAAATTTAAAATGAAATAAATGCAAAATAAAGATTTTTTTCATATCTTTATTGTGTTGAAAAATAGATATGTCCCCTTTAGGATCGTTTCTGTATAACTGAAATTTGGATCACTGAATAGTTATCGCACGATATTAAAAACACACTATTCGGTAGATTAAAGGTAATATATGCAGAACAAATAAGATAATAAAGAAGATGTTTTCTAAAAATATTTTTTTGGATAATATTTACCGCTGACAAACATGTAAAATTCGAATATTCCCTTATCACACCTTAATATTTGACAAAAGAATATATCCTTTATGGCAGTGAAACTATCCTTGAATTACTGGCATTTGAATAGCATGACGCTAAACATATTACAATAAACTGAAGGCTAATACGGACACGTTACTCACCACATACGAATATTTTTTTTAATATCGAGTAAGAACACTATTGTTTAGATCGAGAGCAGCCCCTTACCGGGTCTGAAGGGCAAATGCATACATTGACTTCAAAGTAATAATTGCATATTGCTATTTAATTTAAAGATGTATGTTATTTGTACTATATAACGCTAATACTGATGTTTCAGAAACATAGAATTGACACGAAGATTTCTTTCTTTCATTGGTTTTTAGAACGTCTTTTGTAAAAAATGATTGTGCTTATATTATCGGTATGTCCGTCCGTCCGTCGGCCTCTAGACACGATATCGCTGCTGCTAATAGTCCGATTTGAAATATTATTTCTTTGTTGGAAAGCGTTTCCGTGGGGAAATGTTTCTTATATAATTCAAACTTTTCTTAGCGCTCAAGTGTGCCACCAGAAGGAGTAAGATCACTTTTTCGTTTACAGCAATATCTGCGGGATTAAAAACTCGATTGAAAAACGTCTTTATTCGGTCAGATACCACTAACTACACAAACTATGTTTGTGTATTTTCTTTCCAAAATAGTGCACACGTTCGCCGCTAGGGACAAAAAAGCTTATTCTGTGTTTCTCAATATCATTGCTTTTACATTTACGATTTGAATAATTATTTCAACACCGGATGTCATTTCCCTTATAGAACACTTTAGGCTAGTATGTGAGGTATTTTGTAGTTCACAACTATGTCGGAAGGTGGTGTTTCGGCAGTTTCCAGCTGTATTGACCGCTTCTAGAAATGATATTGAATATTTTTACTTTGCTGTATGCCATTGGCTACAACAGAGATCTGCAGCATTTTGTTCTTTAAATAACGCAAATACTTCCTGCTCGCTACGTAAAGGTCGAAAAGTTTTTTCCCTATATGTGCACCCCGGGGATGTACATGAAAGGTTATTTTCCCTTAGCATAGCTTTTTCCACGACGAGCATTTTTCGCCTATTTTCAACTTGTCCTTTATGCAAAATTGTTTCGCTAGCAGTCTTAGACTTATATCATGCACCTTCTATATTTTTCTTTTAACTGTCTGATTTGAAAATCTCTTTATCTATCTTTGTCTATAGTACGTTTTCAGTACGTGAACCTTTTTTTCGGCATTTGTTAATCTTAGTAACATCCTTTTAGCCGCTGGTGGAACTAAGTAGATGTTTCTATTTCTGGATGTTTCGATTGTAAGAACAAGTTGATTGTTTCCGAAACCGGTTCCGTCGCTTTTCAATAGCTTTCATAAATTTATTTCACCTCAGAACAAATTCAGAAGACGTGCTCATTATATCATAACATTCTGTGTCAACTTTCTTGTTTTGATCTGGCGGAAAATACGTTCAGAGTCTCTTTCTACTAATGACCGAATTTTTAACATGACTGGCAGAATAAAAAAAATGTACCCTATGTGTTTAGATGAATTCAATTCAGGCAATGCTAAAGCTTAGAGCATAATGCAAAACTCCCTTTTAAAATGTGAACAAATAAGCAGGAAATAGAGCTACCGACACAGAAAGCATCAAAAATGATCATTAGGAGATTTTTTTAAGCTTCTTTAACTTTTTGGTTTAAACTCACTTGACGTGACCGTTCGTTTCCCCAAATAATTTCTCGTTCGTAAACATTGGTGTAAATTCAGTGGCTGTTATTCTAAAGAGAAATACTTTACATTATTTTTCAAATTTTCTCATGAAACAAATAGTGCGCGACAATTTCAATGACTTTGCGGAACCTAGGTCAACCGTTTGCGATGTGATATGCAAATAGTTAAGGACTGGGATCAAACCTGTCAAGTAAGGACCCGGTAAACCACAGAAGCAAACACGTCTACGTCGTTAAGGGGGTGTGTAACTGGTTCCAGTAACACGACAGCGATTACTCCGTGGTCCATTGGTCTACGAAATCGCCCGACCTCAATTTCATAAAGCACTTTTGGGACTATTTGGATTAACAGGTTCTACGTTCCGATCAACAACCACGCCAACTCTGGGACTCCGTGTTCTGGTGGAGTCCAAATGGGCACGTGTGCCTCGGGAAACCGTTCGCGACCTCATTGCGTCCATGCTCCGCGGAATCGCCGCTATCATCTGGACCGAGGGTAGTTATTCCCATTATTTGATATGTGGTCTTATTATTCTGATACGACTGTATAAAGTAGTGTAATAATAGAATATGAGAGAAGTATAATTTAAAAAAATTTGTGCAATGTAACAACTAAATGAATGTAAAATTATAAAGTATCATTCAATGTATCATGTATTATGCAAAATTAAAACGCCTCAAACAAATCGCCGTAACAAGTCGCATTTGTTTGATTTAAAAGATTAGATTCAAACGGATCTTCAAAGTTTGTTTCATTAAATCGTTATTTATGCTATTGCATTGATTTGAAGTTCTTATGTTGTTAAATGCAGGCATCAGTTTACAAAGACAAAATATTGCGTGATTGGTATTTCGAAATGTATTTAAAAGATCTGTTTTTAATTTGATATCATTTAATACACATATCAATTAACCTTTCTTTTGACTCTCTAGAAGGCTTTCGATTAAAATGGTATTGACTGTTAGGGGAAGATCTGATTGGGCCAGAAGTATCTTTTCAAAGTAACATTCTACTGAAATGAAGTATCAAGAAAATCACTCTTATTACAAGACAATAAGAAATGACAAGAAAATCAGATCAGGAATAACTTCGAATTGCAAGATATTACTGATTTTACAAAACAGAGTTAATATTCCCTTTATTTTCCTTAAGAAGTGGTATGAAAAGCCTAACAAGAACTAAAATAAAGCACATTTCACTGACGTCTCACCCATCAACATTTTCAGTCGTAAATCTCCATTCAGTCACGAAAAGCAGAGCAAGTCTATTTAACCATGACATCATTCTATCGGTTTTTACATTGTAACGTAGCTTTCCTGTTACATATTTTTTTCGGTAATTATAATTTTGGTTGTTTAGCAAAGTAAGACAGTTTTCCAATACCTTGTGTAACCGTCCGAATAAACAGAGCTGGTACATGAGAAATGACTTACATCACAAGACAAACAAACACTGTCAGTTTCAATGCAATTTTCAAAAAAACATATAGCAATATATGAAACCAAATAACAGAAAAGTACCGGTATCACATAACATAAATATGTAACAAAATGTTGAAATCCAGACTGAGAAGGCTAGTCGAGAAATCTAGCTGTAGTATTTATCCCAGCAACATTGTATTTGTACTTAATTTTCCCTAGGATAATTTTACGAAGCATAATAGCGTTTGTTCAACCTAAAATGTAAGCAATTAACGATGACCTCATCGTTTAATTAAGCTAATTCCGTTTGAAAGATTATGAACTACACCTGGACAGATTTGTCCAGCACCTCGGAAACCTGATATTTCCCTAATGAAATGGAATAATATTTTCCGAAAAAAGTAAGAGAGAAGCTATATCACTTTGCGAAATCGACAGAATGCTGCGATAGTCGGATGGACATGCTTCGTTTTGTATGAGTGAATGGAGAGTATGAGCATAGAAGAAAGATGACATCGAATTTCCGGTAGTAACGATCACCTCTTTTAAATCCATTCCAACGCTAACAAAATTTATCAAAGTTATTGATAATCAATGGAACCTGTTCGAAAAAAAAAGGAATAAAAATAAGTTGTGTAAAGGAAGTATAATCAACTGGATATTCACAATCAATTGAACATCTAGAAACAGGAACTGCACTTGTTTCCACCAGTGACTAAAATCTAAGTAACGAAAATTAATGGTACACAAAAAGTGCCTCATAGCAGAAGGAATGTCAGTGGAAAGAAGATTTTCAAATTGAACTGTGAAAAGAAGAAATATAGGGGGAAAATTGATATAACTCTACGCCTCCAAGCGGAAGAATTTTGCATAATAGAAAACTTCAAAACGTTCCAAAACTATTCTTCACAGCATAAGTTATATAAAAAAATCGAATACGTCTCCCGGAAGCAGAGATAAAAACAAACCGTTTTGATCTCTGTACCCCGAAAGTGGAAGGCTGTTCATTATTTAAAGAGGATAACGCTCTCCATCTTATTTCCAGCCAATGAGATACAGAAGGAAAAATAATTCCTCAAGAGCGTTTTAAGAGCGGAGATACTTTCGCCAAAAAGAGTACAAAAACACCACCTAGCGGCAGAACTGTGAACTACAAAAACGCCTGAGGTACAAACCTCAAGTGGTCTACAAAATAAATGGAATCTGGCATTAAAAAAAATCGGAATTTTGGTAACAGAGATATTAAGAAATATAAATTCAACTTTACCTACCCTAGCGGCGAAGTCTTGTGTTATTTTGGAAAGGAAATAAACAGAAAATGCTTTTATAGTTAGCAGCATCTGAGAGGAAAATAATTTTTTCAATCTAGTTTTTAATTCTAGAGAAATTCCGGCAAACATGCTGTAAACGAAAAAGTGATATTTTGGCCTCTAGTGGCAAAATTGTGCGTTAAGAACATTTTGAAAATACATGGGAAACATTTTGCACCGGAAATTCTCTGCGACAAAGAATTTTTATTTTCAAATCGGGACATACAGAAGCAGAGATATCGGGGAAATCACAAATTACCTTTACGCCCCTAGCGGGAAATGTACGCACTCCTTTTAAAAAACTGTGCTTACAATAATCTTCTTCATTAGTGGTACCGAAACGACTAAAAAATTTTTCAATGGGGCATTTAAAAGTAAATATGTGGAATAAAATGAATTTTATCGGAAAAAGATTAGGGTGCAACGTTCATTGTTCTCACATTGCAAGATTTATGAATTGGACAGATAGTTACAGATATATGTGTCCACAGAAGGACGAACGGATGAATAAAAAATAAAAGTAAGTACGATCTTTTTTTTAAAATATAATTCTAAAATTGCAGTTCGATGGGCCACGAGTGAAACATTTTTTGTTTTGTATTTTCTAGGGTTTCGTACCACTTCGGAAGGAAAAATGTAGAAAAGGTAAACGTTTCCTTGTAAACTACGGTAACAATTTTTTTTATAGATTCTATATTTCTATAATATGCTAATTTGAAACGATGCTTCTGGCCCAATAAAGTTTTCACGGTACGTTCAATGATAACTTTGTGGAAAGACTGTTATGAAGTCATACTAATATTCACACTTGGGTGTATTAAGTGTTAAAATATTACAGATACATTTTTCAAATACTCAATTTTTAAAAAGACCAAAATTAGGCAAAATAATACTGTTGTAAACTACTATCTACACAGGGGACAATATAAGAATTTCTAAGAAATGTAATTTTAAAAATAATAAGTAAATGAAAGGGAATTTGAAGATCTACACGTGTGCTACTTTAGGATATTCTGGCGTACACTGGAAAAACCAAAACAGAGCAATCTGTTACAACCTTTCATTTCAATCGTGTCAATAATTTGTATGAAACAATACCTGATGCACTGAGTTAATATTTTATAATTTTACACTTATTTAATTTTTGCGGTATACTATAACTTTCTTCAGTTTCATATATCACTCCTTAAACATTACCTTCGTAACATCTGGAAGTTCGTACTGTTGATCCTCGGATACGTATTACATATAGAAATCTTATTTACACACTAAATTAAATTAGGTGACCTACGACCAGAAGGAAAGTCTTGAAAACAACAAACAAGAAAAACATATTTTTCGTAATAAATTCACGGTAATTTCGTTATGAAACCTTAAAAAGCGATATCATCAGCACAATACAGAGTACTGAACCTATGCCAACTTAGGTTCAGCAAGTTCACACCTGATCTGTCAATTTGAACTGTCAATTGCAACAACTTGCTACAGTAATTTTTCAATCTCTCACTACAACATATCTCCTGGCTACCCTTTCGCTGCTTGCTTCCACGTTATATTTCTGGTTCTTATCTGTCCCCACACACGCGCCACGCACCGAGAGCTCACGAATGCTGCTACAAAACATTCCCTGAGTTAGAAAAATATCACGTTAAGGCTGAAAAGCTTAAAAAGGGTGAACTAAAAAGATACATAGATAAACTAAAAGTGAAAAGTTAAATAAGAGCGTAAGTAATTTTACTTATTTTTTAAACTTACACTTCACTTGTATTCTATTAATGTACTGCTTTGTGTCGGACTTAGTGCTTATTTTTATGGAATGACATACCCAAAAGTTTCACGGGCTACTATAGAAAATCTAAATATGAAAGACAGTTTCCAGTAAAATATTGAAAAGATAAATTACTATTAAAACATTCAAAAATGAAATTTTAATACAAATTTGCGGATATTTGTTTTTTCCACCTCGCCTTTGAGTAGGCTTATTTCATTTTGATATGCCATTTAATGCTTATTTTACTGATATAATATTTGAAACCTGAATAATTGCTTGGAAAGCTAAAATACAAAGTAATCTAAATATGCACTATATGTGTTCTCATATTCGGTTAGATATGATTTTAAAGAATATAACCCTCACCCAATAAATACCTGCACTCCATATACCAATCGTTCCGTAACATTTACACTTTATCAGCTGGATCTCTTTTTTACAAGCGAACTTCTCTTCAGCGAAAAGCTGGAGAGCTGCTGTCCCACATCTTGTAAGATTCGCATGTGTCCCGTGTCGGACTTCGGGCGATTTGATCGCAGTGCCCTGGTATTTACATATCACCACCTAAACAATTGACTTACGTGCGGTAATGTCGCTAAATTTCAGGCAGATGTTGATTAGTTATTTGGCACAGTGTTATTAATCTGCTTTAGTAATCAATAAATCCTGTCGATCGTAGCATCGTGCATTCACAGTCGTGCTATTGCGCATCGTTGCTCCCCGAGCATATCTGCGGTCAGGTCTCGGACGTGGTAACATCTTACATCTGGTTCACTTACAATAGAAGGGTAGGTATCTGAATATCAGTGGTAAACTATTATATCTCAATTAACATTAAAATATTCAGTACCAAGTTAAGTGTTTAGAATGTCGGTAAGAATATAGTTTAAAATCTAAATCTGCTGTTGAGTTTAAACATTTGCAATATTTTGTGAAGGTAATAATGTTTCATTAGGGTACTTGTGTGTACTAGAAGTAAATCAGATAAGGTTTCATAACTCAAATTTGTAACGAGAGGCAGTGTAGGAACTGCAAAAGTGTGTTTTCATAGTTTAGCATGTAGTGTAATGCATTACTTTTCGAATTTTCTGAAAATGTGCGCATCCTGGGTTCCAAGAGAACTCAGGAACACAAATCAAAGCGTGCTTCTATGGAATAGAAACACGCATCTTTACTTTCAACTAAGAAATTCCAAATTTCGCAATCAGCAGAGCTGGTTATTCTTCTATGTTTGGGGGATTCTCAAGAAATTATGTTACCCCATTTCCAGAACCGAGTTGAAAATGTAAATTTTTCATCATACTGTGAAATTTTATTAGCGATTCGGGATGCAGTTCAAACAAAACGATCGGCCACGCTTAATAGCTACAGGCGTACTGCTAAATCACTACATCACAAGACCTCATACGACTGGATTATTCGATCAGAAAATAGAAAAACACTAAGCTAGTAACTTCTTGAACATCGGCCTTACAGGCACGACTCAAGCCCGATCGATATGCACGTGTTTGGTCCGCTAAGAAGTCACCTTCAGGCAAAGATTTCGCGGATGACTAAGAGGTTGAACGACGTGAAGTGCGAATGTAATTGACTTAGCAGTTTCGACGCAATGATAAAGTGATAGAATAAGTATATTGATATTGGTGGAATTTTGTTTGAGAAATAAAAGGAAAGGCAAAAGTAATAATAAATTCTTTGAAGTTGCGTTCTCACTCATTATTTTAAAATAACTGTCTGTGGCTTATTCACAGACTTATACCTGTCTATCATCTATCTTTGTACACTTCCTCAGCACTTATAGTGGTGGAGTAATTTCCACCACTATAAGTGCGGAGGAAGTGTATATATATATTTCCAGAATTATTTCCTATCCTCTGGGAAGTTATTGAAGCGATTTGCAGAGCAAGTTACTTATGACCATAATTTGGTGACCGACTATATTCTAAAGTATTAAGAAGAAGCACAGTTTCACGTAGAACGAAAAGAAATGGAAAACTGGAATGGAAACATGCCGTCATTTTTAGTGAAGAGATGGCCACGCTCTTTTACTATTCATAACACAATCCAATAAGATTTTTCACAAGTATAGTTATAAGTATGAAGGAGAAGCATGTATTTCGTTGCATATTGCAGATATAAAATTGTGTTTGAATGGTATTGTGACCAACATTTCATCAGAAAGAAAGAGCACAATAGAGTAAAATAAGAGTTCAGCGAAATGTACAAGTTCATCTGCACACATTAGGTTTACCTGAATTCTAATACTGGTCACATATATGGAATGTTTTTAAACACTCTGAATAAAAGTGAAAAAAGTGTATATAACATTTGTCTCTGAAATGCAGACTTAATTAGCATTTGAAGCAAAAAAAAAAAAACTATTAGACTGATCCATACCCTCAGAACTGTAAATTTCTTTGTAATATGAAGAACCACAGATACAGAGAGTGTTTTATCCTCTTCGATATAGTTTTCTTTCTTTCTTTTTTTTTTTTTTTTTTTTGCTATGGCTATTTGACCTACAATCGCTGCATTTTTAATCCATTATTTCGATGATAATTTTAAACAGTTTATTATGATTACATACATGAACCTGAAAGAAAGACCGACTTTTTAATTATATGTTTTCATCGGTGTTGACACCAAAGTTAAATTTTCAACCAAAGAATGTCTAATATAACTCACAGATTATTATTAAACAAATCATTTTAAAACGTGTGTTTGTACAGATGTATTTCAATCAGCTGCATAATGTTATTTAATTTCATGGTATAGAAGTTTGCGTAATATATCATGTACTTTTGTGTTGGTTTATTCGAAAGTCAAGTCGGAAGTAACACAGCATGAAAGAACTAGGTAATTCATGGGATTACAAAAAATGATGCGGAACTCATTGGCTTTCCGCACATGTTCCTAGCTGACCCAGTGAAGGATGCTTGAAACCTATTTTAGCTTCTCCATAAATTAAGAACGTGAAACTTCGTCCTGGTTTAATAATGCGAAAAAATCCCTTTTCATTTTGAGTTATTTATGTTTTTGTAAGAAGCAATTAGCTTTTATATTTATGATAAATACAGTTACCAAAAAAAATAAAAAAATAAACATTGTTTACCGAAATCTGAAAGCGTTATATTCTTAATTCTCTGTTTACAGAAATGTTGCTCTCATTTAATAGTTAGACTTGCCTCAAGGATAGAATGAAAGTACTTAATGTGCACTGCATGATTTAATTACCGAACAGTCAAAATCATCAGCTCTCATGACAGATGAACGGTGAGCATATTGATTTCTTTCTTATTCTACCTATATGCACTATTATTAACCAGAACGCAATAACATGCTGTTTGTAAAATCTGACATAGTTTCTCATAAAATTTAATAAAAATTAGGCGTGTCTTTTGTCAGTAACAGTGGAAGATATTCACGCGCACCTGTAAAACGGGATATAGTCTTCCTCTTATACATCGTTATGCAAACGCGAAGAACCTCATATGTTCTAACTGTAAACTACACAAGATGTTCACAGCTTTATAGTACAAATTGCAGCGGAGGATTATAAAAGTTACGCTTTTTATTTAACTACTAATTTTATTAATTTAACAGGTTCCTCTCCTTGCCTATTGACAATTTCAGGAAATCTCGGAAAACAAGGGCCCAGAAGTTGTTTCAAATATTTTTCGTTAGACCCATGCAACGCCTCGTGCTACAAGTATAAGAATTATGCAACCAACATGTAGCCTATGTATGTATACAGTGAGTATAAATTATTCAATGGGCTTTGACCTACCAATGCTTTTACTTTAGCGCATGCTTGATGTTTTCTTATTATTTCTTGCTGACAAAGTATTACAAACTATTCTGTGTCCCGTTTCCAAATATAAATTATTTTATCTTGTGTTACTTTCTAAAGCATTTCGCAGATGAAAAAGCTTTAGCAAATAAATACCATGTTTGAACCTTCCTCTTCATGTATTGAAAAGAAATACCCCTAAATAATTTAAAAGCGTTTAAATATTGGCAAAAAGTTTGGCATTGAAATGTTTGATTTGAAACAGCAGATCAAATTTCCAACGAAAGGCAAAGATCACGTAATAATCACATATCACATTCATCCTTTCCTGCAGTTATATTGTACGTTATTCAAATTTAAGAACTGCTTTGAAATTTATATAACCGCTATATTTACCATCGGTATAAATCGTGAGTTTCAGCCAAAATAAACATTTAAAATTTAAATTGAAGAAATAACTGTAAAACTAAATTTCCTAAAACCAGTACATGATTATTCGGGTCAAAATTGTTTCAGTAATATCTCTATAAAATTAATTTTATAAGTGGAATAGTATTTCTAAAATAAAAAAAACCACTGCAATGGACCACACAAAAGGTAGGAGAGAAATGTTTGCAGGGGAAAAACAGATAGTTGGGGCATTTCAAAAAATAACTAATGGGATTTCAAATTAAAACAAATGAAAGAATAAAGTTTCATTTATGAGTTGAAATAATCATCATTTGACATGACTTCGTGAAAGCAAATGTACGTATGGGATACTTGTCGGAAATTTATTAAAAGTGCTTGTCAGTGTCTCTGGGTAACAGGTGCAACAAGCATGAGAAAGTAACTGCTGCCACTGCATACCACCTGAGAACAGTATATGCTGTACACTCTCGAAAAAACGAGCTCAACGGTGTGACAGAAAACTGGTCATGTCAACGATTGAATTAAAAATGAAATTTGAAATTCAACACACGCATGAAACATACGAAACAGTATTATAAATATGAACAAAAACGCCTTTCGAAAGTTTATTTGCTTTTTTTGCAAAGAGAGTTATGAACAGCAGGACAGTATTCACTTCAGAATTACTCTTTTGTGGTAGACTTCTGCAAATGCTGTACAACAATTTTTATGCGGTTCTGAAACGAGGTAGGCCAACTGAACGTGCAGCGCAGTTTAGAGATTGCGGGGAGTTTAGCATTGCAATCTTTGGAAAGCAAGAATGTTCTGTTCTATTTATAACGTACTGCAGAAATTACATTGAAATAATGTTCACGAACGACCCAATAACTTTCAAGGACACATTGTAATCAGGAAGTGCTCATATCTGAGAAAACGCAAACAAGAGTCGTAAGCATGAATATAAGAGGATATATCACACCAGGCAATATATACAAAACAGAGAAGTAAAATAGAAGAGAGATGACTACTAAACAAACTATTTCGTGTCACATGCATTTCAATTTTAAAGATATATCAAAATATTGAAAATTTAGAATTGAAATGTACACGCAAACACGCCAACACCTTAGTTAATCTATGGAATGGCGGCTTTCTATGTATCTGCGAACTAACATGCTCTTTGCCAATTGATGTTCCAGCTCATTTTACAGATAACCAGAAAACAGAAAATGATCAATCCAGCCAGCTGTATGTTATTTATATATTCCTTTCTTTCGTTCTGTGTGATTGTCTGTTCGACGTTGCGCTACGAGATCTAGAAATGATTAAGATATGATCAATAATATTTATGCCATGTTCATTTAATTACAGATTGCTTTTTAACTACGTTGTGACAGTGTGACCTTGAAAGAGAGTAGCGTCGAAACGCACACAAATCAGTTGAAAAGCAATTATGGCAATGACTTATTGACGGAATATTTTGAAGTTTAGTAAAATATAACGAAAGCATCATGTTTTCCCAAGAATGTATCTTCGGAAACTATGTAGGGAAATATTCGTTAATCTTTGATATTCCAAATTTACTTTCGTACTAAGGATATGGTTCCGTCATTAGTCATACGGAGTTTAGAAAAGGAATTTGTAGATTAACATATCACTAGTAGCAGCACAATCTGTTCTATGCCACGTGACATTTGGTAGCTGAATGCTGTTTCCGCTTGGCTGTGCCTCAGATGTTTGCCCATCTACTGTTTATCGGTGTCAATCGATAATTGCACTTAGCAGATACCGTTCTACCGTGAAAACAATACTGTGTTCTATTGTAAATTGTATTGGTTGAAGCATAGGTTCCGATTTTAAAATTTCATTTTAACAAATCTAAACGACAAAGGTGTCTGCTTCGTCGACTGATATAGCATCACAAGGTCAAACAATAGCTGGAAAAACCTTGGGTAAATTATACGAAGCCATTAATGGACAAAGGTAACATACATATTTCGGCAAATTTCTGCTCATATATGAAAATGATCTAAAATTTGTTAGCTTTTTAGATAATCTTATCTGGTTTATTTCTTTCGAATTGATGAGTATCAATTGTGAAACTAAAGGTAAGCAACTTTTCAATGTGAACGAAAAAAAAGACATGGTTCCTGAGATACAGCTTTTCATAACTGCTATCAGTGGAATTCGATTTATGGGGTTAGAGTATGGACGACTGTTAAAGAACGTGCAGTGAGATTTCTACGTCATAACTTTCACTCTTCCAAAATTCTAGCTTTGACCAGACATGGAAATTATAAATAGCTTTTAAGGCAAGCATTCTAGTCGTGGGAAGCAAGCGGCTCTCCGTGTTCTTTCAGTAGTTTGCACCGTTCGAATGTTGTTGGGGTTTTTTTTGTTTAAGGTCAATATCTGTGATTCGTAAAAAACAAAATCAGGAAAAATTCAGCAAGGGAGCAGGATATCTTGTCATACTGTGAAAGAGACACCCCAGGAAGGAGGTCTCTATGCATAAAAGCCATTGGTCTATATCCCACCCGCCGAACAAAACGAAAAGCTCCGTCTGATGCAGGCCCCACGATCTTACACCTGGGCCCTGATCAACAGGCCTTCGTTCTCTTCAGTGAAGAGTCACAGTACAACCGAAGCATATATAACTGACCGTAGTACATTTGGAGAGAGGTGAGAATCCGAAATATTCCTTCTATAATAAGGAAAATTCACCCGTACGATGACGGATGACATCTGGTTTGAGCTCGCCTTATGTTTAACAGATGCACTGGTATGCATTCATTTTCAGGAGGCAACTTACCTTCTTCACGGTCCATGATTGACATCCCAGAACCCTATATACAACTTTTTAGGGGAGCCGTTTGACCCAATTCCTCACATAGACGATAATGCACATCACCATAGGATTCAGCCAGTCAAAGAATACTGTACACGGATAGAGAGAATATTCACAGGATGAAGTGCTTTGCGAAATATCCGGGCCTGATCCCGACACAGTTTGTCTAAGATGCCCAGGAAAGAAAAATTTCCGGCCGGCGGCCATCTCCTGGGGTTCAACGTGACGTTTTGGAGGAGTGTCACAAACTGTCATCCACACAGTTTAAAAGAGTGTTAGTAGTCGTGGTATATCAGTGTTGTTTATCAATAGTGCCGATTGTAAACTTGTTTTAAAGCAAGGGATTTCTATAAATAAGCAATGTTTGTATCCTGCTTATGCACGTGAACGACCGATCACTGTTACTATGTTCCCGGTGCCACTTGAGGTACCGAATTCAGCGTTGATAATTCTTCTTTCTCAGTTTAGCCGGGTGGTGGGACCAGTTCATAGAGTTATAGAAGCCCCGAAATCTTCAAATTATTGTCATGTTGGTGGTTTGAAGCGTACCCTTCTGGTCATCTTCCCGAGTAAATCATCTCTTCAGACTTGTCCCAAGGAAGTTGAAATTGTATTGGATTCTCATAGTTTCATGTTTAATATTTACACTGACATCTTTTGTTATGCTCGCAATGAAAGAGGGCACATTCGTGCTAAATGCACGTATGTACATAGACCTTCCTTGAGGAAGAGTCTCTCTGATTCCCATGAGGAAATAATTGTTTTACCTGAAGATAGATCGGATTTAAAACATGGTATTACACATGTCGTTGACTTGGTTCCTACCGTGGCTGAGACTTGTGAAACCCGAGTGGTGGATCCAGTCGAGCCGATGGAGAAGACATTGATTGAAATGCTGACTTCTTTGGATCCTGGGATTCTTTTTTTATTGGAGGTTTAACGACCACCGTGAGCAACTCAATGGCCTATAAGCAGTCGCCCGTCCCTAATTTAGGGTCACTGGTTCCAGGGAAGGGAGAGAGCCAGTGCCGTAAGGCAAACACAACATCCATGCCTGACCGGGATTCGAACACGGACCCCTTACGGACGAATGATCAGAGGCCAGCGCCTTAGACCACTGCGCCACCGGGGCGGCAATCCTGGGATTCAGACAACAGCAAATATTGGTACTTTGGGCAATGCTAACTTACAGAATTGTTCAGTAGCATTACAGAATCTCGCAGAGAACTCAAGTACAGCTTCGATGTTTAAACGACCCAGCACTTAATCAAGTGGTGATCCGTTAAAACGGAGCAAAGCTAAAGACTATCTTCAACCGGAATTTATTCCTCGTGTAGATCTTTCTTTTCTTCTGGATCCTGATTTTGACGAAGATAGAGGTAAGCCATCACGGTATCGTCTTTTCATGGAACTTATTGCATCTTGCCCTGATTATGACGAAACTTTGGATCTTTTTCGAATTGAAAAATTGTTTTGTGCCTAATAAAAAGATATGTCCACTCACTAAGGAGTTTTACGAGTTAAATATGTATAAGTTAAATGCTATTGTACATCGTTTGGATGCCGTGTTGAATTGGATAATTACGAAAAATCCTGTTCCTGAACTTTTAGACACTTATTACGAAACATACTATAAACGTATAGAGTATGTTAAAGCTTACATAAAGAGACATAATGTGGTTGACGATAGTGTCTTTGATGTGTAGAGATGTTTCGGATGTATTTCTTGATGTTGGTTTCCTTTTTTCTTGCAGTGATTTTGAAATGTTCTTGGACTTTAATAGATATGGATTTATGTTTACTTATGTTTTGAATTAGCGTTTTTAATTAATGATTCAGTTTTCCGGGTAGCTTTGTTAGTAAAATAATGTAATGTTGTTGTGTTTTACGGCACTGGCTCTCTCCCTTCCCTGGAGCCAGTGGCCCTAAATTAGGGATGAGCGACTGCTTATAGCCCATTGAGTTGCTCACGGTGGTCATTAAACCTCCAATCAATCAATCAATCAATCAAAAAGCGTTAGTAGTCGTTGTGCGAGCTCTATCGTCGTTAGGACAATCATAGTTCTTATTAGGTCCTCGAAATCCACGTCACATTGTTCATCATTTTAGAATTATATGCTGTCATGCGCCTTCTTCCTGATTTTTCGGTGATACCTTTCCATTTCTGTTTTGTATTGCTGCGTTATCGAAATATCAATGACCTTGCCAACTGTCACTGAACTCTGTTGGGAGGCTTTTTTGTTAATAATGATTTTGTGTTCGTCACGTTCATGTCGAATACCAGTGTACTTTCTTAAACCACGGGGTTTGTAGTAAAAAGTTCCGTAAAACCAAGTTACCTTCGTGTTGTTTTTACAATTCATATTTGAGCAATACGAAAAAAAATTATGCCATGTATCTCAGGCAAAAAATCGTGATCTGCACACAACATATTTTTGGTCTTCAATGTTGATGGTGTGGTGTTTGTAGAAGAAAAGGTTTATCGTATTTATTTTAAGCCTTTGTTTCATCTTTGTTACCATACGGTGTTTTGATACAACAGTCTCACTGCAGGGTCAGATAGTTCTAATAAAGTTTCATTCAATGCTCTGCATGCAATAATATACAGGTCTATTACAACAGAATTATAGTTTTCGTTGTTTTCTTTATAAAATGTATTATATTTATCTTGAATTACCGATAAAAGTAACATACATATTACAGTGTCTTACATTTAATTGCTCGCGTTTAATTAGGTTTTACCTTGTAAAGTAAGTTAAAGTACGAATTCAGGGCTTGAAATTCCCGTAATGTGTAGTTCGTTGCGTCAATTAAAACTGCATTTATGATCTGGCTTCCTTGGTTAGACGTTAATCTAAATAACCAGTTATATGTTATACGATTTGCAACATGTTCTGTCACGTCATGCCTGGTGACACAAATAAACTTGTTCTCTTAGGCCAAACTTTCCCCTGGAAATGGTACATAAGTTCATAAGTTACATAACTTGAGTTTTAGATAAAGTTCTTCATGAATATTTCGATTTTTCTGGTAAGTTCAAAATTTGAAGATAAAGATTCCCCACAGAAGATATTTCCAGCCACTTGGATTTTGCACACCATAACCAGAAGTACACTGAAGAGCAATTGAACTAGAGACAGCTGGCGTTATGCAAATGTAGTGCTGTGTGCGGCCCTGTAAATGGAAACGACATGACGTATGCAGCGATCTGACAATATAAGGAGTGATGCGACGGGAATCAGTAAGAGGCTGACGCAGTATGGGTAAGACGAAGGATCTAAGCGCATTTGATCGTGGGACAATTGTCGGGGTCCGACGAATTGGTCACTCCATCTTGGAAGTCGTGCAGGCACTGGGATTTCCACGAGCCACTGTGTCACGGGCGCACCGTGAGTACATCGAATCCGGTAAAACAATCCTAGCAAGGGCCAACTGCCGTAGACAACAGCGTGTTGATGAGCAGGGTCATCGTCGGCTAGCTCGCATTGTAACAGCAGATAGACGGGCCACAGTGCAAGAAATCACTCGGCAATTTAACGTTGGTGCACAAAAACGTGTAAGCAGCCACACAATCCAGAACATTCTCCTCGCTATGGTGCACAGAAGTCATCGTCCCACGAGGGTACCGCTGCTGAACTCACATCACAGGGTGCAAAGATTATCATGGGGACGGGAACATCGCCACTGAACCCTAGACATGTGGAAAAATGTTGCCTGGACTGATGAGTCGAGATTCGCGCTGAGAAATGCGGATGGCAGGATACGAGTACGGCGCAAACCACATGACGCGATGGATCCTTCTTGCCAGCAGGGTACTCTTCCAGCTGGTGAGGGGGCATTCTCGTCTGGGGACTGTTTACGTAGACTGAAATGGGACCCCTGGTACTTGTGATATCGTCCCTCACAGGTCAGCATTACCGGGATATCCTGGACGACCATTTGCTCCTGTTTGTGCGTCTTCAACATCCCACTCGGGACCTCATCTTGCAACAAGACAATGAACCGTGCCATCGCTCCCGAATTGTATCTGGATGGTTGGATGATTACTCCACCGAAGTGACCTCACTTCCTTGGACAGCTAGGTCACCTGACCTTAATCCCATCGAGCACATCTGGTATTCCTTCGAGAGAGATGTTCGAGGTTCTGACTCCCTCCATCAAATCTTCGTGAACTGTGGGAGCTTTTTCAGCGGTCGTGGATCCGTATGGCTTCCCAACGCTTCCGATGACTTCTCGAGTTCATGCCGAGACGAATCGCCGCCGTCATCAAAGCAAAAGCTGGTGCTGCACGTTACTAGACAGGTATCTCTAATTCAAATGCGCTTCAGTGTATATTTCTTTTTCCTGAATCAATGCTCCTGTAAGAGCCGTGTTGAACAATACAAATTCATAAATATGAAGTTATATACGGAATGTTAACCGAAATTCGGACACCAACCTCTTTAATCGTGCGAGCTGCTTTTGCCAAGAGAGCGGTGAACACGGGGACTGCCATCCACTCAACGAGGTACGTATGTAATAAGTCAAATAGATACTAATTCCAATAAATCTTTCTCCTTTGAGGTATACCATTAGGCAATTTTATATCTATTATGCTCAGATGTTCATCGAACGGAATATTTACTGTGAATCCATAATGCACTTGAACATTTGGAAGAGATGCTCCTGGAATTTTATCTTCGATGTTAGTTCCAATTCGAGCTTTCGTATCTCTTTCAGGAATTATCGAAATAATTCAGTCAACAAATGACAGAAATCTTATAATGGACCATTTGGATTCAACCGTATACCGTCTCTTCAGTAAACGTCCTAAATTCGTCATTTTGTGTAGTAAGCCATCAAGATGTGTTCCGCACTTCAGTATCAATTTATTCTTTTTTTTTTATTTTTGTTATATCCTATTCGAAAGTAAATACGGTTCTGCAAGGTAAAATTCCTTTTTCACCAACGCCTTCATTTTTTGTTTAGCAAGGGAGCTAATTTTTTCCTATGATGCTCCGGGTGCGTAGGCCTTATGTAAACCAATAGAATTAATACAATAAATTCCCTAAAGGGGAAATAATTGGAGCTATGTTCAATGGTATCATTTTATTTGTAATAAATTGCTCCCAAAACAAGTTTCTGTATTTCACATGTTTTCAAGAACAAACATTACGAAATGAATTAAACTTCGGGATCAGGTTGCGAATTTGCTGCAACCCATGCAAACTTTACAAAACATTACTTTTCACTAAAAAACCGAGAGTGCCAATTTTTTCTCATCTCACATGTAGCACTGAACAATTACACCTATATTTTGAGTTTTAACGTAGCGTTTTAAGTAATCCACAACGTTTCAAATTGATGAACTCCAAATAAAACGAACTATGCAATATATTAATAAAAATAACAAAGCAATAATTGTACTGATAAAGAAATTCGCAAGTGTAGGACATAATAAATTTGAAAAAATGCATTGAGCTGCTGCAGTTATTTATTACATATTTGTATCAGCAAATTTTCCGAACGCTCCATTTGCCTAGGGAATTTGACCTTGTATTTAAGTCCATAAATATATAAAGAGATGGGTGAAGAGGTTTATTAATTCTCATTAAATTTTATTCAACTAAATGCTACTAGATATTCGAAAGTTGTATTTATCAAAACTCAGGAATCAATCAGGGACATGTGTGTGTATTGTTTGAGATTCAAGGAACAGCAAGAATATTTTGGAAAAGTCAATCTTTCATCTTGAAACAAATGTTAATTTAACTTATGCTCTCCGCCAACTACGCGATTACTTATTTACTCATATAATAAAGCATTGGTATTACCGTTAAGAATATTTTCTTAGTTGATCATGATGGATTGCAATAAAAACTGCAGCTACTTTAAAAAGCGGCTGCTATTGCAAATAGTAGAATGCTTCTAATGAATTTATCATGTTAAGAAATGTTGAAGAAAAATTGCAAAATAGATAAGTTATACAACTACAGAAGCTGATGTTTTATGTGGGATGTGTCCACAACGATGAACATTGAACCATCTATGCTCGCCAGTTCTTGAGAATTGTGGTAGCGTTGTACTTTCTCCGTCCTAGCTTGTAGCAAATTTTTCATTATGCGTTGTTCCGTGTCTTGCCGCAGTAATGATCTGGTGTCTGAGTTTGCTGTGATATTGAGTAGCTTTCGTCTTCAGTCGTGGGGTCGGTTTGCACAAACTGTAAAGGTACCAAAATATAAATTTTGGCAAACATTCTTTAAGAAATCTGATAAAATGAACGAAACTGCAGAAATACTATCATTTTAATGGAAAATTCCTGTGTCCGTGGAGCACTTATCTATCCAATAGGCCGCAAGCATGAAAATTTTGATGCGTTCTAAAAAGTTTTATACCACCGATAAAAGATGTGTTTCTAGCATTGTCAGTGTGCCTGACAATGTTTGACATATGGAATGAATTTTATTAGTTTTAATGCAAGTAATAAAGATATCCCTAATGGGTTTTTCAGGGTTAAATCCTTGATGTGGAAATATTACCCAGTCTTCAAGTTAACCTGGTTTTACTTTTTTGGCAAACCTAGCCGCATCCGCTGTCTTACCTGTCATCAGTATTCTATGCTTATCATTTCGGTAGATTCCTATAAATTTCTAACGTTCTATCAGTTACATCCTTAGTCATTCCCCTACGCCGCAGGGGCGGGGTATGAACAGATATGGTTAATAACTGGCACCTAAACATTCTAATCTGGCTGTCCTTCTTTCAGGATATTGTTTTACTATTTGCGAGTTTAGCGATGTTCGTACAGAAGTAAATAAGCATTGCTGCCATAAGTGGTTTACAACTCAGATAAACGCTTCTCACTGAATCTGCCAATGTCGTACGTGTAAAGCAGGAGGAGCCTCTGATCTAATACTGTCGTACAGTCAATCGCTTCTTTTGTCCAATCAGCACGAGACCTTTACTTTTATAGAAAGATTGGGTTTTAAACAAATAAGTTTTACGTTTCGTTTATTTCTATGTGTTTAGAAACAAGAACGTCTAAGCACAGCCGTGGCTTCGTATTCAAGCACGTAAAATCAAATATTAGCTATATGTAGAATTTGTTTGCTCCGTTTTTCTTCTGCGAAACTTAACTACGTCGTATTAAATCAACCTTCACCCAGAAATTGCTTTTCTTACTGGTTCCGATTTCACGCCAAGGAAATGAAACAGTGGTACATATCTAACATTCCGTTTAACAATCAATTACAAAAAGAAAAAAATTCTGAGCGATTTGCAAAGAATTCCTAAAAGGAATAAACTGAAAATTAAAAAAATATCAGGAAGTTAATGCAGAAATAAAAAAAACGGGATATGTGGTTTTTACGTAAAAATTTTGCATTTCAAAAATAAATCATATAATGTTTTGGTGTAATGCAAAACTTATTTACGATCTCGTATTTGTGTGTAAGTACAGTACACTGCAGGAGTTATTGATTAATCTATAATGACTGGAATGTGTTAAGCCGCAGCATTGGAACGGGAGAGGGGGGGGGCAATGGTGAAAAAAGGTCTGAATAGTGTTCGCTTCCTGACCTTACTTAACCACAGCCATGCCAATACAACAGATCCAATATTTTCTCATTTAAAACAACGTATTATTAAAAGATGAAATTTTACACGCAAAAGTTATCTAATAAATTCTAATTTAATTGGTAAAACATTTTAAATTTTATTTTTATATTAAAAATAAAATTTACTGATAAAAAACTGACAGGTTCGTTGAATAATTTGTGGCTCTAATAAATGTATTTTTGAATATGTACTAAAATATATTTGAAACGCAATAGCTGTCAAGTATCCTTTAAAGACCATACCACCGAGAACATGCTTTCTAACAAAAATGAAAATTTATTATTATGATGTTCTTGTTTGTTTATATTCGAGAATGATTTCGCAAAACATGGAGTATTCCATATTTTTTCCAAGAAAATGTTACCATTACTTTATATATTCATTCTCAGAGATTTAGAAATTGAAAAATAAAATAAAATGAAACAATGAACAAGATCTGTCTTCCCAAGCAAGTATCCAGAATGGGTTGAATAATTTCGGAATCGTTAAAAACAGCATTGAGATGAGATTGGCAGGCTGGTGAAGCCGCTGTATCGCCAAGCATTAGCATCAGGGTGACGTGCCAATTGGATATTGTTGGCGCAAATGGGGAGCAGGACGAAGCCCCGCGGCACGCACGCAGTGGACGGTCGAGTAAAACGACAAACGCGAGGATCCATTGATTGTTAGAACCACATTAACACAACCGAATTAGTCGCTCTCAACCATGCGTGACCATGTTGCGCTATCTACAGGTACGGAAGGTGCTGTTTAGACAGTTGCCAGAAGATTTGCAGTACGGAGACAACATTTGAGGAGAAAACTCTGTTGCCCCTACCACTCACCAGCACTGGTTCATTTGTGTCGGACCAGATCACCGTAGGATAGTGTCCAGTGGCTTCGTGTTGCCTTTTGTGGTGTGTCATAGTGGCTTCGTGCTGCCTTTTGTGGTGTGTCATTTTTTCCATTTCACGCCGATGACCAGCACATACGTTCTTGGAGACGAGCCATTCAGCACATGGATCTTGTCTCTACTGTGGAACACCACGCGGCTCTCACACAGAGAATGGCTGATTGGGATCCATTTCCTGTCATAGCCGTATATTTGTGGGTGTCCTACATACCAACCTCACCGCTCAATGGTACGTCATCGACAATCTATGACGTGTTGTGTTACCATTCCTCTTGCAGCCGCACCGAGCAATTTTTAACGGCATAATTCTCGGCCGTACAAGGCACGGTTATTTCACTCCTTTCTACATTATGCCAACACACTTTCTTGGCCAGCTCGGACGCACGACCTCTCACCAATCCAATATGTTTGGGACATTACATGATGGGACACAACTTACGGCCATACAGAAGTGCTGACAGACTGGCCCGCCACTTAGCCATTATCTGGCATGCTTTGCCTCAGGATACTATCTGTGAGCTGTATATCACACGGGGTAGCCGGTTGTATCCGAGCCAGTGTTGGATCTACAACGTGATGACTTGTTCCACTCGTGCAGCTGCTTTAACCAAAAAATAGCAAAACTGAAATGGCAATGCCCTCATTTATTTTCTTATACATGCACACTGTGCACAGTAACTTTCATCTTGAATGGATGGTTCTTTCGGGGAGCTCCTTTTTTTTATGTTTTTTTTTCTTCTTCTAAGAGTGTAAGTATGTTCAGACTCCGTCGGGATTCCAAAAGTTCCCCGAAGTGAACTGAATTTCATCCAAAGCATATCCGAAAACACAGCCAGACTATTAAAAGTCAAGAGGTTCTTCTTTGACGTTCATGAAATGCGCACGGATGGTATAGGAAACTAGTCTCGTTCCCATCGGCGCACCCCCACATTTGCGGCGTTCTTCTTAGGATGAATTCCTAAAGCGGCAAACTAGTGACGAAGGATTTATCGAAATCTCCCGTTCCTTCTGTTACTATGGGTTGCTTACTTTTCCGTCATCACTCTTACTCTAATTTTTTGAAATTAAATTTTACTGTTTAGGATCTCTGTTTCGTTTAAATTGTAATTAACAATTCTTAAAAGTATGTAATCCTAAGCTTTATAACAAACTTACCTGAAGTTGAAGATATGCATATGTCAAGCTGAATATGAGGTAAAAAAAGTTTCCAAAGCAAGCATGTATATTTTTCATATATTAACATCCTCACACTAAACTCGTGTTCAGTATTAACGAATATTCGGTGTTAAATTGTACCAGATAGCGTATTATTTTGTTCTCTCATATCTTTTGTACACTTAGTTGTCCGTGACTTGGTAGATGTGAAAAACCTTATGCGTATTAGTTTCACTTTTCGATTTAACTGTTCGTATTTTTATGCCTTTTTATAACCTTCTCGGTTAAGGATTTGATTGATCAAAGAAATTTCTTACCTCTTTCCTCTGTGCCAATGATAAATGTTTACACAGGCTATCGTAATATCCAAATATCTCTCATGAAAGTGAAATTAATTGCCTTGACATTACTTCATTTAACAAAAGAATACTATTTAGAAGCATATACAGATCTGTAGAAGAAAATCAAGAATAATTTTTGGCAAATCACGTAATTGCTAGGCATATTTTTGGGTGAAATTGTATATTTCCGCATTAGAAACTTTCCGGTGATGACAATTTTCGATATCAATATTCAACTATTATTTGTGTGTTTACATGCATTTCCATTTTTTGCTTATTATCCTTTAATTACCTTTACCTCACTGAAAACTGACCCCGAGATACACTCTCTACCAACAAGTAATTGGACACCCCTGCAATCGACGATATCTGCGGTCCTGATAAACGGCATGGCCGCCGAAGTTAAATATCGTGTGGGAAACAACAACGCAACCAGTCACATGCAAGATGCCACGCAGTTCGGAGCTCTCTTATTTCGAGAAAGGTGTAATCGTCGGGTATCACAGAAATGGCCGATCTATACGTGACATATCCAGCGAGTTGAAGTACCCAAAATCGACAGTGGCTTACGTGATTGGCAAGTGGAAGATGGGAGGTGACTGTCGGAATGTACTCCGACCCGGCAGACCCAAAAAACTGGGAGTTAGGACCGACGGGTTCTGGCCAGAAAAAGTCTGATTAACCGCACCAAATCGATAGGCCACATCCGCGAGGAGTTTCAGTAGGCATCCGGGAGTGTTCTTTCGATGAATATGATCCGTAAGGAAGCCCATCTGCTCGGTTATCATGGACGTGCTGCCGCCCACAAGCCTTTGATCACCAAGTCCAATAGCGCTGCTCGGCTAACGTGGTGCAAAGAACGTCGACAGTGAACCGTTGAACAGTGGAAACAGGTTCTTTGGAGCGGCGAATCAAGGTTCACCCTCTACCGTTCGGAGGGCAGGGACTGGGTTTGGCGTCTGCCTGGAGAACGCCTCCTGCCGGAATGTATTATGCCAACTGTGAAGTTCGGCGGCGATGGAATTATGCTATGCGGGTGTTTCTCCTGGTATGGCACAGGACCCTTGCTATCAATTCCTGGTAGACTCAACGCCGAGACATACTGCACCATTTTGGATGACCATGCGCATCCTACGATGTGGCAGTTTTCCGGTGTGGACCCATGTTACTTTCAGGATGACAATGCCACCTGATATGTTGCGAGGTCCACCATGGCTTGGTATGGTGACAATGAGGTTAATCGAATAAACTGGCCTGCGCAGAGCGCAGACTTTAACCCTATCGAGCACCTTTGAGAAGAGTTGGAGCGTCAACTTAAGGAGTGCCCCCACCGTCCGAAATCGGTGAAGGAACTGTCCTGCCTTCCCGAAGCCGAGTGGAAGAAAATGCCGCTAGCCGTCGCACAACGCCTGGTTGAAAGTATGCCCCTGAGGGTTGCAGCTGTAATCGCCGCTCGTAGAGGTTCGCCAACGATTGAAGGTCAATGAATAAACTTCGTTTTCCTTTGCTATCACAGGTGTCTAATTACTTGTTGGTAGATAGTGTATATATACACTGGTGTGCAAAAAGTAAGAACGAAGAGGAGAAATCAGCATAACAGCGGAACGAGCAGGCAGAACAGACCGAAAGACCACCCAAGAGATAGACTACTGTCCGGTACGGTAGAGCATGCGAATGTATGTAGCATGACGTAGGGGGAGGGGAGTGTCGGAAGGGAATAAAGCACACGGACGGTGTATGATCAGCAATTCGGTGAAAGCTATTGCACGGTGTACATCGGTTTGAACGACGTCGAGTTGCTGCCATCGTGTGATATGGCCAACAGCCAATCCAGTAGACGACATCTGGATGACTTTACCCGAGGTCGCGTCATTGGGAATTTGGAAGAAGGTTGAAGTGTGACTAGTGTGGTCGAGGAGTTCGGGATCGCTCACAGCATCGTTTAACGAGCTTGGTGAGCATTTCAAACGACAGAAACAGTTGTTCGGGAGTTTAGCAGTGGTCTTCCACGAGCAACCACGGCGGCGGACGTCCGGTATATTGTCCTACAGGCGAGAAGAGGCAGACGGCAGACGGCAGATAGTGAGAGAAATCGCAAGGCATATGCAACAGACAACGGGACGTCCGTTATCTCGTCCTACCGTGGCCAGGAGGCTACACAAATGTGGTCTATTTGAACGACGCCTAGTACGGTGTGTGCCATTAACGCCTGCTCATCGGAGACGGCGGTTTGTATGGTGCTAGAAACATAAGAGCTGGACACATGAGCAATGAGGTCGAGTTATCTATACGGATGCGAGCCGATTTAGTCTGACGAGCGATTCTGGACGTATACACATCTGCGGAGAGCAGGGAACACGCAATCACACCTCCAACATCATCGAAAGGGACCGGTTTGGAGGTGGCGGAGGTCTCGATTAGGGCGGTATCATGCTTGGTAGCATTAACTAACCTTCACATCTTTCAAGGAGGTTCAGTCACTGGTGTCCGCAATTGAACCGATGTTATCCTACCTCACGTGCATCTGTTTAGAGGTGCTGTGGGTCCTGAGTTTCTCCTCATGGATGACAACGCTACACCTCGTCGTACAGTGGCTGTCGCAGAGCTGTTGGAGAGTGAAAATATTCAACGCATTGATAGGCCCGCAAGGTCCCCGGACCTAAATCTAACCGAACACGTGTGGGACTTTCTCGGGAGACGCTTGGCAGCACGTCACCAGCCGCCAGGAACTATTCCGCAGCTACGATTGGCGCTGCAAGAGGAATGGGCCGCGATGCCTCAACAGCTACTTGACAGCCTCGTGCTTAGCGTGGACAGACGTTGTAAAACCAGCAACGCAGTCACGGGTGATCATATCCCCTACTAAAGACTAGACTTTTCTTGTCAGCCGCCTGTCACATGGACGTTTCTGTCTTCTGTCCAGTTGTGCTCCAAGCTACCTTTTCAATAAAGTGCCTTTCTATCCTTTGGATTCCTTGTTTGGGCGGTTTTGCTCACTTGTCCCATATTCTAACATTTTGGGGATCTTATGGTATGATTTAAGTCAATGTGGAACACATCTGCACGACTCTACATTCGAAAAACCGTCTGGACCTTAATTTCTGCACGCCAGTGTACATGTTGTACACTACGTGAAGTCTTTTGTATAGAAACAAACTTTCATTTAAAATGCTTCCTGAACATTTGGGCCTTCGCAAAGTTTAAAAACATTTCTTTTTCACTGCTATTGCTGATTCATGTTTGTAGTCGATGATGACTACATGTCTTAAAAATATTTTGCATGTGATTTATGTATCAATGTGAAGCCCCAAAGCCCGTCGACCCCAGAGTCGCCCTGGTGGAGCAGTGGTCTAAGCGATGGCTTCTGATAATTCGTCTGAGATGGGTTTGGGTTTGAATCCCGCTGAGGCATTGATGTTGTGTTTGTCTTACGCCGCTGGCACTTTCCCTTCCCAGGAACGAGTGGCCCTAAATTGGGGACGGGCGACTGCTTATAGCCCATTGAGTTGCTCACGGTGGTCGTAATTCTCGAAATAAAAAAATCGACCCCAGAGGAGATTGTCACCTCCGTCCGCTGGTAAAGGGAAAACGACGCGCAGCAGTGCTGCAATTGAAAACGCAAATGAACGCTGGAGAGCCCAGATAACAGTAGAGCGATCCCGGTTCTTCATGGGACTCCGGAATTGACGCTGCGTCAATGCGCCATGTTAAACCAGGTCCGTCGGCAACGACGCCTGCAGTTCGAATGGGACTATAATCATTGGGCAGTGCAGGAGTGAAAAAGAGTGGCTTTCTCCGACGAATTAAGATTTCTACTCCACAGCAGTAAGGGAAGGTAACTGATGCGGCTTCAGTTACACCAGAACCAACACACCAACACGCTTGTCGGTCAAATTATGGCCGGCTGTGGCAGTGTGAATGCCTGGGAGATGTTTTTCTGATACTGTATAACTTGTGACAGCTGGTACAACGGGATGGATCCTTGAACGTCAATGGCCACCTCGTCCATCCTCGCTGACCACATATATCCCTTCATGGTGGGTGTTTACCCTAGTGGTGATGGTGTCTACCAACAGGTCAATGCGCTAGCCGATTTTGCTAAGGGGTTGAGTGACTGGTTCCACGAACACGACAGCGATGCCTGCATTATCTCGTGGCCGGCGAAACCGCGCGACCTCAATCCCATAAAGCACTGATGGCACTATCTGAATGGACAGGTTTTACATGCCGACCTACAACCACGTCGTCTCAGGGACGTCCCTGCTCTACTGCAGTCCTAATGGGCATGTGTGCCTCGGGCAACCTTCAAGGACCTCACTGCGTCCATGCCACGCCGTCTCATCGTTGTCATTCAGTCCAAGGATTGTTATTCCAATTATGAAGTTGGTGGTAATATTATTCTGATACGACCCTGTATACATATATGATAAAACTATCATAGCAACTGAAATTGTAATAATTCATTATTGGGTCTCTTCTGTTAAAGTGTCCTGTCAGGGAAATAGTTCGCATGTCTTTACTTTTTTTTTCTAATATGACTGTATATCAATCCATTCTACCTTCTCCTATCTTGCTAGGTAACCTTTCTTATTGTATAATATTTTACCTTTTAATTGGAAATTTACCTGAATAGAAATCCAAAATACAGCTAGAAATTTTGTGTGCCAATATGCTTCCTGCTGTTGACAAATACGTATTAAAATTCTCTAGAGCATAATATTTCAAACATTCTAACACAAGTGCGACGAAGTGAACCGATGCATTCGTGTTCGCAACGTTCCGCCGACAAGGTGAAGCACTTGGCTGAAACACTCCACCGAGCATACTCAGATCTTTCTACAACCTGGAAAAGATAACGCCTCGAAATGATACCTGCAAAAGTTCAGCCCAAACTTCCTTAACATTAAGAAACGTCATAACACAAAAGTTTCATCAAGCAATCTAAACTAGTGAATTAATTTAAAAAATGTTTGCATTGTTACGTTTACTATAAAGTTTCAACTATTTATATACATAGTGGATTGTGAGAAATTACAATATACTGTCTAGTTTAATATGATTCTGAAACTCATTTTGAATATTTTTAACAAGATCTACATACACTGTTTCCAAGCATGTCTGATCCTGTTACAATGAATTTTATTTATTTATTAAAATTAAATAAAATTCATTATGACAGGATCATAGCCCATTCTTTTGACTAGGAAGTCCAATGACTTCCAGCACACCACGGAGAAACTGTTCGTCATTGCCTAGTTGATCATTTTTCTGGCCATTGGATTGGCCGGCGTGGTCCTGTGGAATTGCCAGCGCGACTACCCGACCGCACACCACTCGACGTTTATCTCTGCGGTCATCTGAAACACCTGGTGTATGGTGAGAAAATCCCCGACAAACACCACCTTCAGCAACGCATCCTTGAGGCCTGTAACCGCGTTTCTCCCGATATTTTCGTGCGGGTGCTTAACGACTGGATCAAGCGCCTTCAGCTCTGTGTTAAGCAACAGGGACAACACATCGAGCACATCAAATAGCTGGGCATCTTAGAGTATTTTAGAGGTCGTTATTTCCAAATTATGTGTTAATGACTTGTGAACTACAACACATATGTTGAATCTGATTACGTCAATCCATGTCTCAGAAAACTCTGGTCTATACGTTCGATATACGACAGGACCATATTACAATTTGAAAAATTTCACCTTGATCCAAAATGTCGGATTTCAAAATGGCAGCCATGTTCCGGAAATTGACTAAAAGAAAGGCCTCCTCAACGATTCGTTGCTGAGGTATAGAGATATTTTAATGTCCCTCCAGTTTCTGGAACTCAAGGCTGTCTTGCGACTTTTGAATCACCTTGTATATATTTTTTTAATTCTCTTACATATTTTGGATTCTGGTCTACGGTACATCTGGGTGTCTTACTTTCATGGAAAATCTACAAAATCATTGCATTTGTGATGCAAGCAGTTTCCTTATTGTTTTTTTAATTCTGCTCCTCTAAGTTTACGCATATGCGTACTATTTTTGGTTTAGGGTTTAAGGACCATCGTGAGTAACTCAGTTGCTCGTACATAATTGATGGCCACTGGTTCCAGGTAAGCGAAAGTGACAGAGCCATAAGACAAACACAACATACTGTACAAGCCCCACAGGGATTCGGATACGGACTCACTAGAACGAACGGTCATTAGCCAGCGCTTAGACTATTGTGCTACATGTCGACGTATACGTAATTAGATCTTCTATGAACTTTGTCAGAATCGGGATTTCGTCTAGGGGAGGAGGTGGGATTATGGACCACTTTTTGTTTCAGACACAAAACTAAATTTTAAATGTAGCAGTTGCATCAAAATAAGTTAACAGTGTTAGCACATACATTTCTCATAACATATGTATAGTATTTAGGAAAATAAATATCACTGTTTAAATAGCACAACATTTTTTAAACACATCGGAAAACAGGGGTCGTGGAAAATGGATTGGAAATATGAAACAGCATGAAAATAAAGCAAAATGCCTCAGTGTTTTGATCATAAAGTTATTGATATATTACAACTTTTTTATTGAATACTGCTTTCAATGTAAAACATATAATGATACTTTAAAACTGAAAATAAAAGAAATTCTTATAGAAAGTACGAGTCTTTTACTGATGAACAGGGGTCGCAAATAAAAACCTTACTTTCACATCCACTGCATAAGATGTGAGCCCATTCCTGGCACGCTATGCATTAAACATACATTTCTCCAGATGTGGACGTACTGAATGTCTCGCAACAAAATATACACGGCGCATCATCTTTGCCAGGTACATCTCCAACAGGTTGTTGACGGTTTCAGCTCTCATAAGACTGATGCCTTTTCTTTTCATTATCCCGAGAGCTTTCTTCATCTTCATCTCTTTTTCTTTTAAACAACACATTCCGTTTTCCGTTTCGCACGCTTTTAATCTTCTTTTATGTATGCCTGTTTGAACCTGTGCTGGTCCGTAATTGATCCCTTTTTCGCTTTCTATATTTGCAGGCTGCTTTTTGAGCGTTGTTCTGTGTTGAAGTTTTAAAAGCTCTTTTGTATGGAGAGCTAGTCAGGACAGTTGCTGAAAGTAGCTTGCAACCTCTGTTTGACGCCTTCTTTTTCCCGTGCGGAACTGGAGAGATGTCTTCTGGGGAGTTGAAGCCTGGGGATGTGGAGGGACCTGGAGACGTTGATGGATCTGCTGCCACCTCTGTTCTTGTCCTCGAGAATTCTCTGCTTTCCAGTCCATAAGGATTCATAGGCCTATCTTGATCGACATAACGATCATTGTTATGGTCAGCATGCTGTTCTTCCTCATGTTGAGCCGTAACGAAATTTCCCTCGATGAAAACACCCCTGTCTAGCGAATAAATCCCGGTACATTTGAAACCAATAACTGCTATTGCCCCTGTCTGGGTTTTGAGATATGCTTGCCAAACTTTTCTGCAATGTCGTAGGTGTCTATAATCCCTGTTCTGCAATGTCGTAGATGTCTATAATCCCTGTTCTCAGGACCTGTCTAATTTCTTCATGCTAATACGACTTCATGGGACCCATAAATGTCCGGTCAAGTGGTTGGAGCTTGTGGGTTGTATGAGGTGGAAAGCATAAGATGGTCATGTTGTTATCTCTTGCGTTGCTTATAGACCATTGAGTTGCTCACGGTGGTCGTTAAATCTCCAATATCTTTTGCGTTCAAAATGATATCGATATTCCTGGTGTGAGAAAAATGCCCGTCCAGGATGAGGAGATCTGGGGACTCAGCTGTAGGTTTTGTGAAGTCAATGAAATGGGAAAGCCATTCAGTGAATTGGTAGGCCTGAATCCAGCCTGACGGTTGACATTTCCCTACAGTTCCAGGGGGTGCCCCTTCATCAATCTGTTGGTCCAGTTGGTTCGAGAAAATGAGTATTGGAGGCACAAAGTTCCCTCGTGTACTCATACGCGCTGTGATATTCACCAGTCTCCCTCTCTCATGAGCAATAAGAGCACCTATCTGTTTCTTCCCTTTGAACCCAAACACATGTGGCAATTTTGACTGAACTACGCTGAGACCATTATCAGCAAAGTTTTAGATTCGATCAGGAGGATAACGCTGCTTAGAGTATTTAGTTTCCAAAAGATCAAAAAAGCTCGTGACACTCTTTTTGTTGAAACTGATGGCTCGAGCAAGGGATTTTCCTTCAGGCTTTCTGACTGAAAGTTTATCTTTGTGTCAGTTCATGAAGTGGTCAAACCATGCCCAACCAGCCATATCTTGACTTAATGGATTGTTGATTCCATTTCTTACAGCCATATGATAAGCCATTCGCCTTATGTCATTAAGAGTCAATCCATAAAATTTTTGTTCCATTAACAAGCAATATTCTGCTAGTGTCTCTTCGATTTCGAGAGGAAATATAGGCTTTCTTCCTAACTTTTGATTTGCCAAACATTTGGACCTACATCTGTTTTCGTAATCTTTCTTGAGAGTGTAGCTTTGGGGACATTAAAGCACCGTTCAGCTTCATTCAAAGTTTGTGTTTTGTTGCGAACTGCCATTATAGCATTTAACATGTCTTCTGTCCTCCGTGTCGGTCTTAGTCCCTTTTTTTCAGGTCCCAATTCCCTTTTTGGCGTAGGGACACCTAAGAAACAGAAAGAAAAAAGAAGAATGGTTGTAATATGGAACACCTAGTTCCATATTACCACCCATCGCCATTATCCAAACGACCCAACGAATGTCAACATAGAAAATATATTTTCAAATAACTAACCCTGCCGTTTTAAAGCTTTCATCACCTGAGCTCTCTGGTGGCCTATAGAAACCGTAATGGTTATGTTTATTTAAATTATCGACAGATGGCAGCACGTTCTTGAGAAGTAAGCCCCATTTTATATTTTCAACCTGTTTCTTATTCCCACCTTCTCCCCTATATTTACATAAGTTACGTCTGACGGATAATTTGTGCGCTGATTAAAACAGATAATTCATAAAACTATCTGTCCGTGTGACATACATGTACAGACTGGTGCGGGTATAATGCTATAAGTGATAATTTTCTGAAAATGTAACGTTTCCCTTTGAGGGTTGTATGGTATTCTGGGTTCCACAGTGTATTTGGTCACTGTTGGATGCATTCTTTCATTAATTCTGAAAGTATTTGTAGACCGCAGTCTGATATTTCAGGAAGAAAAAAGTGTCATAAGGACCGTGCAGTCTAGAACTGGATTACGAAGCAGCTGAATGAGTTCATTCACGGAGGACAACATGGGTAGTTATGAAAAAGAATTAAATATGTTTAGGCCACATTGATTAGTAGCTGGAAAGGATCAAATTTCCCGTAGATATATTTATAGGCATTCGGCAGTCCGTTCATGGATTGACAACAATATGACGGTAACACCTTACTTGGGACATATAGACAGCGTATGTTGTTTTGTATGAAAATTCCAATGTTGCTGTGCATACTAACAAATAATGAAATGAGTTACACAATTTCTTTCTAAACTGAAAATCGGTTTGCAGTAACTTATTATAATAACTTAAGTATTATAATGCAAAAATGCAAGTTCAAAAGCTCAGGCTTCCTTCAGTTAACGAAATAATCTTTCGCTTTTTACTAAAGATTACCGTGGAGGGAACTCGCTCGATGGGATTTTAACAATTTTTGGAAAACAGTCTTCGGATGAGTTTTACCCCTTAACGACCAGAAGGTCCGTATGTACAAACGGCGACAGTCACCTGAAACGCCTATTTAGAGTGTGAGATTCCCAACCTGTCTTAACTCAGTCAGTATTGTTGTTATTAAAAAAGCAAGTTAACCAACAGACAGTTTCAGGCGTTATAGTATTTAGAGTGATACAAGATTTTCGTGTCATGGTCGTTAAAGGGTTAAAATGAAGAATAGAAAACGCTATATCTTCGGAGTACAAAACATTCCTCTCTGAAGACGGAAAAGACCATTGTTTTAACAGCAGTTTCCACATTATTAACTTCCCCATATTGTTAATTTTCACCATAGCGTTTTAATAAAGTAATTATATATGGAAAAAACTAATATGCCTTAAAACAAAAGTGATGAATCAGTGCATCATTCCAGTGCTTACGTACAGAACAGATACGTAGACCTTAACTAAAAAAAAAAACAAGGACTGCAGACATCTGAAAGAATCCTGGAGAGGTGCATGCTTGTTGTAACCGGGAGAGATAAGAAGTGGAATTCATGGATAAGAAAAGTGACGAAAGTTGATGGCATCATGATCACTGAAACCCATCCTATGTTGCAGAATATGGTATCCTCATTCAAAAATTGGCTTTCCTTTTATGTATTTGGGAACCTAAAATCCAATATACAATATATATATATATATATATATATATATATATATATATATATATATATATATATATATATATATATATATCCCGGCACATTAAAAAGTACTCCAATATTAAAAATTCAAAAAGGATGGAAAAAACACACATGGAGAAAAATAGATCAAACAGGCAAGGGAGAAAATCCATAGATAATCCACACGTGTCTTTAGCTAGGCCATAAAAAGTTTCGAGCATGGTTCCATGTAGGGAGCTTACCATTAGGCGTACTGAATATTTAAAGCGCTTTTATCATCAATGAAATTCTGAGATATTTAAATTCATAACGATATTTTAAAATCTGCAATTTTGGTATCTTTGTATTTCTGTGAAAGCATATAAATATAATACAGTACAAAATTTTTATATTACGAAATAAAATAATGTTATCAGTATAATGTACTTAAAATAGCCTTAAAATACCAACAACCCAATTCTTAATTTTGTAATACAGTTATTCAAATCTACAAAGACTCAGAAAGCTTTGATTAGGTGGTTTTTGTTGGAAATACGAGGAAAGATATGACTCGATTCATACCAGTCGTATGGTTAAAGTGCACCCAGCAGAAGAGGAGACAGAATTATTTAAAATCCTCGTCGTATCGAGCACGTGGTCCGTCGCATGAACTCACGCACGCTAAGCTAAGACAGAACTAATAATGACATTATGTTTGATGTTGTTAATTGTTCATCGGTTGCTACCATGTTATGCAAGATACAAGAAGCGATCTCGTTAGCTGTATATATAGCGATTATATTTTTTTTAATATTGCGTCCTTTTATTGGACTCATTACGCAGTTATTTAAGGTTAGTATTGTTCTTGCATACCTTAGTTGTTCTTTACAGAAGTCTGCCATTGGAACGTAGCGCTACTCGCTTCCGAAATGATTCAACGATGCAGTGTACATTTATAAACAATCTATTCTTCATATCATATATAATTATCATTATTCCAATAATTTCGATTACGAGACTAAACTGTTCCATGGATAAGACAAAAAAGGAACTCAGAATAATAAGTTAAATGCAATGCAATAAAGGTAAATGCTAACGAAGAGTTTTTCGAGACCTAAACTAAAAAGTTGAACTGTTCATTCAATCAGCCAAATTGTATGCGTAGTTGATAAAGAAGTGAAACTGTTGTTTGTAAACAATAAAATAAAATGGCGTTTCCTAGTCCAATAAATGCAACAAATTTTTACATCGCAAAACTGAATAACAAAAATTATACAGTGGGAAAATTTAAAATTAAGATTCTTCTCATTAATGAATATACTTGGAATGTCGTTTCCCAAGAGGACCTGAGGACTGGATTAAGAAAAACGCACAATCAATGTCAACTATAAGCGTACTTTTGACTGATGATCAAATAATAAATGTCATAAATGAAACGACTGCACGAAATATGTGGTTCGCTTTGCAAAGAGTCCATGAAAGAACAAACTTGAGTAGTAAGTTCTATTTGCTTAGAAAACTGTACAGTAAAGGTAAAATGATCAAGAAAATATGCAGGAACACATAAACCAGATATTAGAAATTGCAAATAAATTAAAATCAATAGGGGAAGAAAATAAAGATTCACACCTTGCAGCTTTCTTGTTGTGTGGTCTTCTATCCACATATGACACACTTGTAACATCTTTTGAAGCAAAACATGGGAATAAACTAACATTAGAACATGTTAAAAATAAACTCATCGCCGAATATAAAGTTGAAATGAGAGAGCACAAACTAGCACAGATTCCACAACAGCATTTCAAACAAGTCACAAATCTAACAGAAATGCAAAAGAAGCAAAATATTGCACATATTGCCATAAGAAAAATCACTCTAAAAATGAATTCTTCACTATTATGCATTGTGGAAAACTAAAAGGGGATAAAAAGAAGAACACAAACACACAGGCAAGAAGTCAGGCTAAAACTGCCAGAATGAACTAAAATTCAAATATGAAACAGAAGAGTTCACATTTAAAACAACGCTAGCCAAAATTGAAAATACAAAATGGTCGATAGATTCAGGCGCAAGTAGGCATATGACCAACAATGAAAACTTGTTCACAGAAATTAACCCAGAGGCTAAAGAGGATATTACAACAGCCAACGGAGCAAAAACGCTATCAGCCGGAACCGGAACTGGATATTTTCACTGCTTAAATGATAAAGGGGAAGTAAACAATATAAAAGCAGAAATACTTTACGTCCCAGAGGTAGAAAATAGATTAGTATCAGTGAGAAAAATTGCTGAAAAGGGTTATAGTGTTACTTTCAGTGGAGATCAATGCGTAACAAAACGCATAAAAATCACTGCAGCCATAGACACTATTGATAATATAAATCTCTATAAGCTGAACACAGTGGGAGAAATTGAAAAAAGCAAATTTTGATGAACCCTGTGAAAAAACAAAATTGTATAAACTTGTGGCATAGGCGTTTGGGGCACAGAGATCCCAATATCATCCGAGTGATGCTAAGAAAGGAAATGGTAAAAGGACTAAAATTGTCTGATTGCAAAGGAAATATGAATTGTGAAGGATGTATAAAAGGCAAGCTAACACAAAAACCATATCCTAGTAACAGTGTACATAAAGCACGAAATTTTGTAATATTTCGCGGCGCCCTTGTGAGGAAGCCGCTGCTCCCCAGGGCACCACGGCGCACGCTTTGGGAACCATGGCTTTAAACTCCTGAATGGTGTCAATGAAAGTGGTTAATACTGGGACTTATGTATTGGCATTTGCACAGACGGCGTGACAGCAATGAATGTGATGTGTACAGACGGTGTTTCACGAATCAAGCATATGGGAAAAAACTCCAACAGCAGCTTTTTGCATTCTTCACTATTATGCATTGGCACGTAAAACATGCCTACCTCTCACAGAACTGTCCTCGATAATGCGGTGACATAATCAATTTTATGAAATGCCAACAACTTAAAGCACGATTATACTATATTTTGTGTTAAGATACGGGAAGCATTCACACATCCTTTTTGATGTGTTGTTATATGGGAAAACGGATATTAGAGATATCGACGATATGGCCAACATTTGAAAATCATCAATTCGGATTTTAACGGATCATTTGCACATGAAGCGAATTTGATTAACTGGGATTTCTCATTTGTTTTTATGTGCTGCTCAATGACAAATCTGTTGTTTCTTATCTGGAGACAATAAATATTAAGCTAATGCCCACACCTGTATATAGTCCGGACTTGTCACCATGTGATTTCTGGCTACTCCCCGTTTTTAAAATAGCATTATGGGTACGAAAATTTGGGAGTGAACAGTTACTTACTAAAGCTGTTCAGGAGAGCTTTAACAGTATTTCAGAAGAAGATTCTAGAAGACATTTAAAAAGCGTGAGAAATGTTGAGACACTTGTATTCGATGCAATGGAGAGTATTTCGAAAAAGACGACCACATTTTTTGATAAACATAACATGCATACATTTTTATAAAACAATATAAGTTGTTTTGGGACAAACCCTGTATACTGCCTTTTCCTATCTAAAACTAATCCATGTTTAACAGTCACACCTTATCTTTAAATTGCATATGAATATAAAATGTGAAGAAATGTTAGAAATATTTTGCTTCTTAACCATGATACTGTCCGCATGCGTCCAGATTTACTTCTTTTTTCAGATTTAGTATGTTGGAAGAACCGAACGATGCATTCAAAACTATTGAATGTATCGTTCAATGAAACACCAGCTCTTCAAATGTTTCATGTTTCAATTATTTTCCTGTGCGAGCAACCTTCCATAACAGTTTTTCTAGCAGCATGAATCGCAATAAAAATGAGACGTCATGCGACTTGATATCTCAAGGTACATATCATAGTAGGACTCAGAATTTCTTTACTAAATGAACGTTAATAAAATAATTGGTTATTGCGTCGACATATGGCCCTGTTGCTAGACAGAGGACGTCCAATTATTCATCTCTACACACCTTATTATAAAATAAACCTGAACATTTAAAAGGAAGAAAGGGAAAATAACATAATAATTTCTCGTAGGCAATGAGTGAGAATTTCAAGATACACTTATTTATTGAAGAAACTTTAGTTTATTTGATATTTTAATAAATTAATTTTAATGACCTTACATGTTTGGAAGATATTAAAATTTCTCCAGCTTTGGCAGGAGATGAAGCAATACGATGTTGAAACTACTGTATGTTGCTCCTAGCAAAACGCTTCGTCTGAATTTTAAATTAGAATGCGAACAATTAAATATATGTTATTGAAAAATATAACTACTTTCTTCAGATTTAATGTTTCAGCATTTTGTCTGTGCAAGCTGAAGAAAGTAGTTATATTTTTTAATAACATATATTTAATTGTTTGCACCAGAAAAGAAAATCCAATGTATATTCTGACTTTTGTTACTCTTAAGGTCTTTTCGAATAACAAAAGCTTAAAATGGAGATCAGCATAGGAAGCATTATCTCAGATAAAGACATTATGCAATAGTGATATGATTCCCCATTCGCCTGGAAAGAATGAAGGAATTAATTAATTTAATGAAACCATAGAATGAGATGACACTTCAAAATGTAATCAGTACTGATATCCTGTCATGTCTTCCATATTGTTATTTAGAAATTGAAGGTATTCAGCAGAATATTACGTAGCATTGTCATAGTGAAACTCATATTATTCAAAACTTTTGGTCGAAATGGAAAGAAAATATTCTAAAAATGAAATAAACGAAGTATTTCTTTTCTGATAAAGTGGTATTCTTTAACTTATCCGAATATGTTCTGGGTTTTTCCGAAACACTGCTTCATACAAAAAACGTATGGGAGATTAAAGTGTATACTCATAAAAATAAAATTTTTGTCCGTTGAATTGGGTTTTCTGATGTATCTATAATTTCCTAATAAAACAACAACCAACTAGTTTTAGAAATTTTAGTTGTTGATTATTTCACAGATTTTACAGTACCTGAGTGGGACATGTGACAAAACTATTTGACCGAAAATTATAAGGTTTAATTATAATTGCACAATTTTCAGTGGCACGTAAGAATTTTTGTAAAAAGCGTATAATGTGCTGTACATGCTATAAAAATATCTACCATGTATTTCCTAAGATATATGAATGAAATTAATTTGTCACTGTCCATTAACATTTAGAATGGTTTTCGGAGGTTACAAAATACAGCATAGAGTCGAATTGTTTTTTTTCATAAAGTACTCATAATGAAATCCACCGAAAGATGCAACGATTCGCGACGCAAATAGATGGCCGAGCCGAAAGCTTTCTTCGCTTTTTACAGTCCCCTCTGGAACACCTACAGAGCCCGTCAGCAAATTGACTTTCTAACAGTAGCCTAGGAGAGAGAGCAAATATTTTCAAGGAGCGGCATACAAAATCAGATGTGACTTACTAAGTTTACGAAAACACATCTTTACTCCATTATTGTGCGATGACGTCTTTCATTTCCCATTACACGCATTTTCCTTTTTTCATACCACGACCCTGTCTTCTTCAAAACACATGACGCCCTTACTTATAATTTGTTCTAGTACGTTTACTGTTTCATCTGCTTTGTCTCTCCAGTATTGCTGTTAGCTAGTTCCCTGCTATTTTACCACACTGTATATACAAAAGCTGATGTTCTATATACAATTACATATCTTTGTCTACCATCCATTCCATTGGAGCCCTAAGTGATATGCTTCCATACTTCTTTGTCTGAAGTGTGCAGATCCATTATTTATGCAATTCATTAAAATGGATATTATATAAATTACTAAAATGGTCACTGGTGCATGGATTAATACTTGCCCGTGTGCTATGTGTTCTGAGCTTCCAACTCTAAATGCAGTTATTAGATTTTAAAAACTTTAAGTTCTGAAGTAGCAGTACTTTCAGCAGTTGCCTTACTGTTTTATATGCAGGTAGTGAAAAAATAAGATTTAATTTTTTTTTGTTTTAGACCAGGGTCCATTTGGACAATGTGGTGCATATATCACATGTTATGAGTTTTAAAACAAAGAGTATTAAAATTCTATATTTCTGTTAGCTCCGGAAACAACATTTGTGTCAGCTCATTTACATACACTGACCGTTTTTTCATCTCATGTTTTATGCTGTAATCTATAATACTAAGCAGGATGTGATAAATGGGTTAATACATTAATTGCAATACAGAATTTTAACGTTGTCGAAAATCATTATGAAGCCCTAAAACTGACCCATCGAACCATCGAAATAACCTTCACATTGTGCATAATGTTATGAATTAAATATTTTAAATTATTTACGCGTTTTTCTTTTTCCAATATGTGTACATTAAAATTATTAACTTTGTACTGTTTACAAGAACAATTTTAAAATAAGCCTACATCTTTTTACGGAAAGGTCTTTGTTTCAGTTTCCTTGCACTGAAATTTATCGAAAAATGTATGAAAAAACATTGAACCCGATTCTTCTAAGAATGCTAACTAAATAATAAATTTAGTATGCTGTAGTGTAAAAGCATATATGGGTAGATAAAATAATCTTCGCAAGATATATATTATTCGTTGTTTTCCAAATTCGCATTTTAGAAATAGTGTTCAGTTTATCAAAATTTCTAAATATTTATAGCCGTGTGTGTAGCGATGTGTATTTGTTTAAAATATTGTTCCCGATAATATTGTCTTCTAAGCTTTAAGAAAAGGTACAGAAAGTAATAACACCTTCCTTTTTGAAATTCTAGTGATACCTTGTGAGTTTTAAGTATCGTAGATTATGGCGAAAAGATGCTTATATCACGAATATTCTGCTCCAGATTTCGGCTTAAGACGAACTCTTAGTCAAACATAATCGTTCGTTTTAATTATTTACAAAAGTTCAGTCTTTCAAACGTTTTAAGTGGGTTTCAGAAACATAGTGCAAAAGGAGGAAGTGAAAAAATTCTTAGATATGAGTATACAGTACTTCGTTGGAAAATAAATTTTATTATGAAACTTTCGCCATTTTTTATGGAAGATTGAAAGCTAAATTCCTAGCTTTGAAAAGTTACTGAAAAGTTCCCTTAACTAACATAACAATACCCGTGTCGGAAACTAGTAAAAACCTAATTAAGTTTTAAAATAACAGCGACTTTATTTTATCCATCTATACATATACGAATCATTATTTTATATCTTCTCTTCAGCTATAAGGATGATAATTGTGATAAAGATATTGCGTAATCTATATAGGTAGCTTAGCGAATATAAGTACCATTTCGGGTGTCAGGATCTCTATGTTGGTACCAACGAATTTAAAATCTGGGAAATATTACTAGTGAATTATGTGAAATCTTTATTATTTTTCTAAACCTGACATCATTCATATTAAGCTAGGTTTAACAAAACGTCAGCCAGTAATGTATGTGACTTTGGCGATCAGAGTATTATTAGTGTATTCTAAAGGCTCCACATGTTAACGAGAATCCAGCAAGAAAGTGTTTTGAGTGGCGAAAATATTATACCAGGCTTTCACATTTTCCGTTACAATCAGCAATTTTTGACTCAAATATCACTGTGAACTAAAGTGTACTATTTTTTAACCTATGTCTATTTTACTCAACGGGAAAGCGAAATAGAAGGGTATTATTTCAGAATCTGAAGCAAGTTCTGGTTGTCATATGAATACTCAAAAAACACTAACAAAATGCGGCATTCCTCCTACACAAGTAATGTACAAAAACAAGTGGAGGATATATTAGATTCAAGACTATTGGTGAAAATATGAAAGAAAGAATTGGAACAAAAAAATTTTAGATTCTACATAAAGTGCAGCAAATGACCTCATCTCCATCTATCACAAAAAAGCATTTGCGATTGGCGTAAACCTTGACAGGGATACGGGCTTTTTTATCTGTGGAGAACGATCTACTAAACGTATGACAATTTCTTCAAAGAAGAAAAATCTTTGTGCAAACATGAAACAGCTCTCATTATAGTATGACATAAGTATTTCCCACAACCTTAATTCAGTACTTTTCAGCAAATATATTTATTACAGGTACACCGTTAGTTTATAATTTTCAAATACACGAAAAGCTTAGGTATATATACATTGTATACATGTATTTGAAACGTGAATACAGACAATCAGAAACGCTTATTTCATAGTAAAAATGCGTTTATACCCGGCGTATAAAGTTCTATGGAATCATCATGCTGTCTCTCTCCACTGAAAAGTTTGTTCAAGGCAGCAGGTAGCAATAAAATATTTTGTTTTGATTCCTGAAAAATACTCGTAAGGAAGAATGAAAGCTTGACAAATCTATAAACTCTTTACGTCAGTAAATAAATGAAGTTTTACTATTTTAAATACATTTTTGGTTGTAAATAATCTGATAACTTTTGAGTTCAAACATTCTTTGCTTACCGCTTGAAATGATGTTACGAGAATTACTTTACTGATTCTAAGAGAAAAGAGGTTTATCATTATCACCGCGATTGAAAGAACTCCGTTTGGTAAAGCGATACATCTAGACAATCCAGTTTGTTCTTCTTTATTATATGTCATTATACTGTAAATTAATGCTGCGTGTAGCTTATGAATAAAGGGGGAAAGCACAAACACTAAATGATACTATATAATCATCTTTGCTCTTATACTCCCTGTAATAATGCGCAGCGGTTACAAACATCCCATTTAATAACATACTCATTAGACGGTTAATAACCTCCGGAGGCAGCGCTAGACATATGAACGGTGTTGGACCTGTTGTAAACAATAACTATTTCTAATTCCTAGGAACACCGTACAAGCAGACAAATGGTGCTCCAAAGGGTTCTACAATATCAGGAGGGCTCGAGAAAGCTGTCCTACGCCCATTGGAGGAGAAGATCTTCTCGAGCGACGGTAAGAAACAGAAACTATGGCTTAAACACGTGTTTGATGTCTTCTGAAATTGGCAACATGATGAAAGAAATCTCCAGGAGATCCAACTACGGATCAAAACCATTCGCTCCTCCATTAAGTTCACTTGTGAAAAAAACAATATATAAAAAGCGGATCAAAGCCATTCACCCCTCCATTAAGTTCCCTTGTGAAATAAAAGAACTTACCGTTTCTTTACGCTGAACTGAGCAGATATCAAGTTGGCAGTTTATGCTCCACCGTATATTACAGACCAACAAGAGTGTCAAATTTCATCTTTCCTAAGTCCGCATCCCTTAGTTCATATAAAATGGCGGCATTCCGAACGCACTTCAGTACAGCAATCACCGTCTGCTCCACCAAGGAAACGACGAACAAAGAGATTGCAAGCATTATCAACAAAGGTATTACCGCTGGATTCTCGGAACGGACTCTGAGATCCATCTTACACAAGACAATAACCAAGAGCCGCAAAACACCAGTTTCAAAAGTCGACAACTTGAAGTATGCTGGATCTAGCTCATACATCCCGAAATTTTCGTTTTCGTACAAGGACCTGATGAAGAGCCATGAATTACGCATTGGAATCAAATCGCCGAGGTCCATTGCCACCACAACAGCAATACTCACAAGGATCTTGACAGGAATTTTTGAGCTGGGATGCATGAGATAACGTTGGAATATCTAAGCGGTTTGTCCTGATACTACCTCGGAATGACCAAGCGATCCCTGACAATCAGAGCGAAAGAATACACGAGGGACATTAAAGCAGGCAAAACTCAAACGGCGCTAGGCAAGGAAGTAGCCCAATGTGATGCCATACGAGTCTGGAAAAACATGGAGAGGATCGTTCCGTACACCGAGTACAAAGGAACCGTGACAAGCGAAAGCGTCGAAATATTCATGCACCCTAATCCATGCAACGAGAAGCCTTCCCTTGAACTCTCGGCTGCGTCGAAGATCATACTACGATGAGATATTTTTAAAAAAGGGAGAATATTTAGAATGCGGTTCGCGAGACGCCACATTCCACGTGACGCAATATCACCTGGACACACAGTACACGCGCCCTAGGGGATTTCCAATTATTGTCGTTCCCGAAGACATTGCTTTGTTCACTGGCCTTGAGAAAGCCTCCCGTTTAGAGTGCGAAAGCTCGGTACTTAGTTATTGTGTGTTTGTAAATTGTTACACCAGTAAAAACATACCGAATAATTTACGCTCTGTAACACTTTAATGATTAATAAGTGCAATCCATAACAACATACCACAATCTTCTCCTTACCGTTAATATAACTTTTTATCTGGGGTCAATGCAACGTCTGTTGCTGCTTTATTGCCATAATCTTTTCGAGCCGTGGTTCCAGTGTCGTTTCTGCAAGGCGCAGTAATACCCTAAAACTAAATCAGTGATTTCGATCTGATTATCGATACCAGATTGGCATCTGAAGCAAACTCAGCAAAGCTTTCCTTATCCTGGTGAATTAGCCTGCAGGAATTCTGATCTTCTGTGAAGTGATTATTGATCCAAGCTTCCTTCAATCTTCCGCGACAGGTGTTAAAAAATTGATCTAGGTTTCCTCTTACTTTGACTCCATTCCGATTCAGAAAAATAAATATAAATTCCCTCGTTTCTGGTGTACCGGAAAAAAAAATAAAACCCTCCTGGACTGGAGGTTAGGAAATACCGCTCTAGTTGGTCTAAGGATTTTAACGCATGAAAATCTTATACATAGTCGAAATTTTAAAATTACAATATGTCTTTTTTTCGCTCAGCTAATTTATTCGAAAATCTTTTTTGAATAAATCTTGAAAGACCTACTTCTTTCAACCCGAATTTTTCTTCAGATTTACTAATGCACATTTCAATTATATCGAGCTGAAGTAGAAATAAAGAAGTAAAAAATATATTGGAGAAGAGGTTATTTTACTTGAATGTTTTACCCTAATGTCAAATCTGAAAAACATTTCCAATTGAGTCTTGCTAATAACTTTATTTCGGACAATCATATACACCATAATTATTATTTTTCTTCCGAAGACGCGTACGTTTTGTAAATTATTTTGAATTAAATGGGAGTTTTTACTGTAAATCATTTAGTTTCATGTACTAATTTGTTGCAACTCTCATTCTTACGTATTTCTTTCCTTCAATTTCAATAATTAAAGATACCAATATAAATTGCCGAAATATAATTTTTTTACCCTATATTTCAGCAATATGGGCTTTTCAAAAGAAACCTCTACATGTCAATCAGTTTCATGTATTATGAAATGCAACAAACTTTCAATTATTCCTATTATGAAACACTACCGAAAATTGAAAAAAAGTTTGAGAAAAATGGAATTATTAATTTTTTAAGAGAGTTAGGATTATAGCAGAACACGATTCTGAAAAATGATGCGAGAGAACTACATGGTGATTCATTGAGAAGTATGCAGTTTCCAGATGGTGTAAATCGGTAACAGTTGAATATACGGACCACAACTGCGAACCGTTGGGTAGATGTACTGATAAAGTTTGTGTCCCGCTACTGAGGGAACCGATGTAGAGTGCATGAGGCACCGGACGTTGTGCGGTGAATGTGGTAAAGGTTTAGTTGTTTCATATTGCACTGTTATTATGAAGGTGAACCCCAGTTTAAGAGGAAGGACTTAGGGCCCCAAAGTTTTTTTTTCTTAATGAATTCCTCCTTCGTGTAGTAGGTGAAAAACCTCTGGTAAAAATAAAATAATACTTCCCTAATTTTGAAAAAAAATGGGTGTCTATACAAGGAAGTCATATTTTATGTTTCCATAAGTTGTGGATTTTGAATAAATAAGCAGACGAAAGCAGAAATTTGAAAATGAATGATAAAAATGACCCAGTAATTAAATATCAAAATTTGCACAATGGAAATAATACTGCCAATTATGAAAATAAAACGAAATAAAAATAATGGAGAATCTAGTACTGTTTTGTAACTCATGGGATTACTTTTTGTAAAGAAAATCGATTATTAGAAATAATTATCATTTGAATTCATAGAGCAGAAAATATACCTAATAAATTTTATATGTGTTAAAACAGAATGCGGCGAACAAGGTACTACCTGTCTTTCGAATCGGATTTATATTTGTTCATTTCTTTCAATTTGGAGTCAGTTTCATCTGAAATTTAACTTTTTCGGGAAGGGTAAGTGATCACCGTGCACAACACGATAACTATAAGTTAGCATTCCCCTGTCCCTTATTTACGTTTATTGGTTCCAGGCAAAGAAGATAGCCAGAATCGTCATGCAAATGTAACATTCATGCTTCAATCAGCATTCAGAGCCTGACAATTTCGTAGGAATGGTCAGAAACCAGGGCTTTGGCTACTGCTACACATGTGTGTCTCAAACTTGATGGACGTGTGCTGTTATCACTAGTAATTTTTTAAGAACAACATTTTATAAATATAAATAAATTCACAGAAACATTTCATGTAGTAAAGCAACTAAATTTTCGTAGTCACCTGAAAGAAGGCCTAAAAATGACTATGTTGAAGCGGTTGTAACTAACTTCATGTCCAAGTACGGCTTTTCCGTTTTACTAGGTCCTCATACACCGATAAGCCATTACATTATAACAATCTTCAGCCTAGAGAAATGAGTGTGCCTGGAGACCGAACTGAGCCGCAGGAGAACTTCACACAGCAGTATATATTCAACACGATGACCGGCTTTCGGTTAGTAGTATTCAGAATGAGAATACAAAATGCTGCCAATTTTTCGGAGTTTGATAAAGGACAAATTGTCATGGCACAGAGCCTCGGAACTGCAATCTCGGAAATGACGCGCCTTGTGGGTTATGCACGTGCCGCTGTAGTGAGTACGTATCAAAAGTGGTGCACAGATGGCCAAACGACGAACCGTCATCCAACCGTGTGTCATCCGAAGCTCATTGCTCTTGTGTAGAACCGGAGAATGTCGCGCAAGCTTCACAGCGATCGTGGGGACACAGTGTGACAAATCACCCGCAGCACAAGAGTGATAATCATGGCAATGGGTCGTATTACAGAGTTGATCGCAGTCTTCTGCGCATGGGCATGGGTATCCGAAAACCTAGCCGGGTTCTCATGCGCACTGCACGTCATCGCCAATAAAGGATGTGATGGGCGCAAGATCAACATGATTGGACCGTGGATGATTGGAAGCAAGTGACCTGGTCTGATTGACTCAAGATTTCTGGTGCGTCACGTAGGCGGCCAAGCGCTGATACAAGGAGTGCCAACAGAGGCTACGGCACCTGAATTCACTATTGGGCGGAAACAGGCCGGGATGGACCGTATTACGCTGCTGGCGATGTTTTCTTTGGAAACTGTAGGTCCCATTATCCCATCAGGTATTTGAACATCGTTGCGGCCCAAGTTCACCCTATCATGGCAACTGTGTTCCCTGCTGATAATGGTCATTCCCAACAAGAATATACGCCATGCCATACTGCCACAGTCGTTAGAGTGGTTTGAGAAACATGCTGGAAACTTTCTCTTAATACGCAGGCATCCAAATTCCCCTGACATAACCCAATCGAACACTTGTGGTTCGACTTCGAAATGCGGGTTCGCACTAAATCCCCCTCCCCCGAAATGTACGGGAACTGGAGGACCTAATTTTGAGATTACGGTACCAAATACACCAGGATACCTATCGCTACGTCATCGAATAGATACCTCGCCGAGTGGCAGCTGTTTTGCGGGGTAAAGTGGATCCTACAGCTTATTAAGTAGGTGGTCAAAATATAATGGCTCGTCGGCGTATTATGTGAGCTATTATCAATCATATTTTCAGAACAGTAATATATATATATAATTATAATTTTATTCTAATGTTGTTTCTTAGGAAACAGGTGACTTAAAATATCTCAGTCACCTGTAAGAAGGCTTAAAAATGACAATAATGAAACAGTGGTTACTAACTTCATGTTCAAGTACAGTTTCTCCGTTTTACCAGCTCATCATACTTACGTGTTCTTCCTAAGTTTTGGTAAATTCAAATAGAATATTCAAACGTTAGCTGAACTAATTTTACATGTATCCCCCAAAATTCTTATCCCATAAATTAAGAGCGGTGCTTTACCTAACTTAATTATGTGTTAAAAGCAAATGATAAAACTAAACTCTGGTCCTGCAACAAAGAGGAAACTAAGAAGATTCGTCTACACACAATTGTTTGAAAATTATATTTTAATACCAGGCATGTTAGATATTTTCGTTTTAGTTAATCTTCTACATTAAAACACAGTGCGATGTTTGTTTTTTATTGCGGTTATTCTACTTTTAATTAAACATATGCCTAATCGCAATTAAATTTATATTCCTTCCTCCTGCTCAGGTTTTGCAGATTTTTCTAGTTCAAACTAAGCGTTTTATTAATATTAAGAGTTCAGAGCGTTTAAATAACATTCATTTCATTTAAAGATAGCTGATTGCTCAAACAGAGTTTGTGTTATCTCGGTCCTCAAGATACAGATTTCCGCTGGGGAATGTGCTTCTCTGATATCGAATTTAACGTTTTACTATTATGCCAAATGCTCTGGTAAAGTAAAGATATTTTCACAGAATAATTATAAATTAAATATTTTTTTCTGCCGTAGGAAGACATTTTATCCTGCTGTTCTCGCATCTGCTTATTTGTGAACGGTTATAAATTTTTATTAATAGTCTGGGCTCCCAAACTTCGGTGAGCGTACTAAAGCGGAAACATTTGGTCTGACTGCAGCCAGAGTGATTTGGTCATGGACAATTTTATGGAGTAATTAGTTTTGTTTCAAATAAAAAACACTTGTCTTTCATTCTTTATGAAAATAAACCATCATTGTAAATATTGATACACTATTTTTTTTAGATGCAGAACCAAGTTAAACGTGTGCGATCGGACTGAAACTCGCAAGAGGTGCACGTGATTACAACCGCAGTGCACATGTAAATGATATGATTTACACATGCATGTGCTGTGTCTCTCGTGGTACCAGTTACACTGACGGAAAAAATCCCAACACAAAAAAGGGTTTGTGTTAGATAAACGACAGTTGCTAGGCCGTGAGAGTACATCCGTAAGATGACGTCTATGCAAATTTTGCGCTCGGCGCATACGTGTGGCGCTGGTAGCGCCCCTTGGAACATGCAAAGGAGGTTTGCTGTAAATACGCGCTATAACGTTCGTGAGCGTTATTTATCTTTGAGATTCGACGTAGTGTGTTGATGTTAGTCAAGAATGCCTTTAAGAAGACGAAGAAGCCATTATCAACAGCTCAGGGAGTTTGAACGAGGTCGTGTAATAGGGCTACGAGAAGGTGGATTTTCTTTCCGCAATATTGCAGAACGACTTGGCAGGAATGTAGCCACTGTGCATGATTGTTGGCAGCGGTGGTCAAGGGAAGGTACTGCCTCAAGAAAACCGGGTTCCAGCCGGCCATGTGGCAATACTGAGAGGAAAGACCGCCTTGTACGGCGTCTGGCCGTGACGCCTCGTACAGCGTCTGCGGCAGCAATTCGAGCTGCAGTTGCCACCAATGTGACACAACGAACTGTTACAAATCGGTTAATTGAAGGACAGCTCCGAGCCAGAAGCCCTGTAGCGTGCATTTCACTTACTCTAAACCACTGCCGTTTGCGACGTCAGTGATGTCAAGCTAGAGCTCATTGGAGAACGGAGTGGAGATCTGTTGTGTTTTCTGATGAAAGCCGGTTCTGCCTGGTTGCCAGTGATGACCGTGTGTTGGTTAGAAGGAGACCACATGAGCGCCTACAACCAACCTGTCAGCGGCCGAGACACACTGGACCTACACCTGGAGTTATGGTCTGGGGAGCAATTTCCTATGAGAGCAGTAGCACTCTCGTGGTTATCCCACGCACCCTGACGGCAGAGTTGTACGTCGGTCTGGTGATTCAACCTGTTGTGCTGCCATTCATGAACATCATTCCAGGGGTGTTTTCCAACAGGATAACGCTCGCCCGCATACCGCTGTTGTAACCCAACATGCTCTACAGAGTGTCGACATGTTGCCGTGGCCCTGATAGATCAACAGATCTTTCACCAATCGAGCGCGTATGGGACATCATTGGGCGACAACTCCAGCGTCACCCCCAACCAGCATTAACCGTCCCTGTATTGACCGACCACGTGCAACAGGCATGGAACTCTATCCCACAAACTGACATCCAGAACCTGTACGACACAATGCATGAACGTTTGCGTGCTTGCATTCAACATTCTGGCGGTTACACCGGTTATTAATGTACCAGCATTTCACATTTAAAATGGCTCTTCTCGCGCTTACAATAAGCTGTGATCTTGAAACCTTAATCGATTAAATATGTTACCTATACGAATGTATTGCCGCAATTTCATTCCTCTACAACTATTTTTTCGTGGTGTTGGGATTTTTTTCCGTCAGTGTAGTTAAAGACGAAGCTATCGCTATCATGTTATGTTAGGGGATGTTAAGAAAAAAAAGCCATATGTAAAGAGGCGAATTGCCGCCCCGGTGGCGCAGTGATGGCCTCTGATCATTCGTCCGAAAGGGATCCGGGTTCGAATACCGTTGAGGCATGGATATTGTGTTTGTCTTATGTCACTGGCTATTTAACTTGCCTGGAACCAAGGATCCTAAATTAGGAGCGGGAGACTGCTTATAGCCCATTTGAAATTCTCACGGTGGTCGTTAAACCTCCAATTAAACAATTAAAGAAAAAACGCGAATTATTTTTTTAATGAATTGCCATGTCGACGAAGATTTCAGTCAGAAAAAAAATTTATAAATAAATATTAATAAACTGTAAGAAATAGTCAGTTACTCTCGTGCATTTATAGAAACTCATTTCGTAGCAACATTACTGCACTAACACACAAAGAATCGAGAATACAGACAGCCATGAAATACACCCACTCCATTCCATGAATAACAACTAATTCCTGTGTAATCTTTCGTTTTAACGTACACAGACACAAACAAAATAATAATTATACGAGTACAAAATTTATAAATTATGTGAAAAAAAAAGCGGTACGTGGATATAATCTACTCACCTATGGGTTGAATAAAAAAATTGGAGTAATTCGCTACTAAAAATAACTAGAAGTAAAATAAAATATCTGTCCTCCTTAAAACAAATGTAGCTTCGGACGGAGAAAGGAAAGATACAATAAAAATGTAACAGAATGCGATAAGAACGGGTAAATTTATTAATTAAACAATTTCCTTTCATGGCCACCAGGACAGCACAAAACTTCGGAACGTGCCTTTAAGTTGGTGCAATCGTTGAAAATGAGTGATGTTCCCTTAAGGTTATTAAAAAAATCGTTACGTTGAAGAAAATAATTTATGACTTATATGAAACTGCCATTTATGAAAAATAAGTCGCAATATTGTAAAATTAAAAAAGAGATCCCTTAGTTTCACATCGCGCTGAAAAGACGCTCAGCTTCAAGAGAGGACTCGTTCGTGGCAAATCAGTGCAGTCAGCAGAGCACTCTCGTCACACGCAGACCGTCCTTGGTTCTTTTGTAGGGAGATCTGAACGGGCATTTTTAGGAACTGTTGAGAAAATTCTTCACCGCGAAGCCTTTTCTTCCGAAGTTTCGTAAAGTAAAAAAAAACGTAGTTGTTGATTTGGGGAACTGCGGTAAGGTTTTTTATGGATACTAATGGGACATAAGCAGACAAGATTCGGCAAGCCATCAATTACTTCACGTGATTGCCGGCTGCCATTGCCGGAAAACTATTGGACCACATAAGGCTCGTCATCATTTATGGAACGTGCTTGCATAACCGCTGAAGGGCCACTTGTGGCAGCCACAGCCTGTGATGGATAACTGATGGCTCTGTTCTAGCATATGACAACTGACGGCGGAAAACTACTGGCCAGCTGCTGGCCTGAACTGGCGGCACATGTGTTAGCCGCCGGGACATTTTTTTGACAGTTGGGCGGCGGCAACATAGTGCTGAGTCACTGTGGCGCTGTTGGCTGACAGTGCTGGCTTGAGTTCTAGGCCAGCAACACTGTTTTTGCTGAGAAGAAACTATTGAACACAAGCAGCCACTGGGCGGCCATTATCACGGATTAGGGTCCACTTAAACATCAGTTCTCGTCGCTTAATCGATATGTGTCATAACACGCGCTTCAAGACTGAAATGTAATACTCAGTATTGAAAGTTAATTGTGGAGGAACGGCAAGCTGGTAGACTGCACCTTCATGATAAAAAAATTATCATTATCACCTTCCTGGATTATTTGGTTTGGTGGACGTCTTTCAGAGGAGGCGAGCCTGTGTGTTTCAAGAAACACGTTGCGCGCTTCGTGAGGGAATCGAAGCAGTGGGCCCATGTTTCATCTGCAGTTATTACTCGGTTTGGAAAGTTTGCATCCTTTTCAATCATTTGTGTCCACTCATGATACACCTGAACTCTGGCTAACAATTGTTCTCTCGTCAACTGATGAGGGACTCAACTACATAGAACACACACTATGCAGCAGTAATTTGTCGCGTAGAGTCCGGAATGCCAACGTTAGTGAAATATTAGTTGACGGCGATATGTCATCCCACGTCTTTTATTGATCTTTTTGCAGAATAGCCGAAATAGTGTTAAAAATGCGCTCCGTAACAACACTTTCAATTGGACAAGGACCAGAAGCGAGTTCTGCTGACAAACGAACATTTTCAAAATCATGGTGCCACCTGAAAATCGTTGACTCACCCAAACATTTATCTTTGTAACCTTTTTCACAAAATCAGCTGCTTCTGGAGCCATTTTATGTACACCATAATACATTTCTTTCGCTCAAAGCTTTTCATTTCTTAACTGTGAATCACTCTCCTCCGTTGCTGTGTGGCGAAATGCAGACGTAACTTGAACTACTACGCAATAACAAAACCAGAATCGTGTGCCACGCCTAATAAATATTGCCGGAGATACCTCCTTAATTCAGTTAGTCGTTTGCGCGGTTATTTTACTCATTTGCGCTGTTGCCAACTCAAAACAAATTACTCTAATTTTGTATGGGACGGCCTTTGAATATGCGCTGGATGAGGGAAAAATAATGGAAACCAATTCGTTTTATGATGAGTTAAAAATTAATGAATTTCTTTTGCAAAGCGGGTAGTCCTACAACTGATTTATTTTCAGGATGAATTCCACAGCTTTACTAATCGTGAAAAAATTCCGAACTACCTTCCTCCGATAATTTTTTTACCGAACTCAGCACCTTCTGCAAGCAGAACTTTAATATCGAACATAAAATCATATCATTTGATCGCATGTTCGACGGCATTCAACAGTATGAACAAATAGCTATATTAAGAAGTTATAACAAATTGATATATTCTGAACCTAATATTTAACACTATGTAACACCCGTGGTGACGTGCGGCACATCCCTTTCCGGCAGACCCGAAATATGCACTAATGGACTAGCTTTAAGTAAGTATCATGTTAGAATGTTCAAAAACAAAAGCTTCGCCAATGGGCAGATAACATTTTTTTACTTGGTTGCGTATTACTGCAAGAACGGTGGATGTCGTGTTAATAACTTTAATTTCATCCTAATATATCTGATAAAAGCTATATGAGAAAAATGTTACATGTTAATATATTATTCATGTTATATCAGTAAACAGCTGTAGATAAATAATTCATAGATAAAACTCCTTTAAATGGTTACCAAATTATTTGAGGAAATATACTTTTATTTTAATTTTGTGTTTGAAAGCGAACAGTATGATATAACAAGCTATGTATATATTAAACTAATTGTAAATCTGCCCGATGTAACTGCATACGGATTCATTTCTCCAGATCTTTTCGCAAGGCAAAACTCCCAGAGTATTACCCTGTATTTCCGTCTATGTCGTGTATTGAGTGTTGCCAACCGTACTTTTATTTCATCATCATCATCATTGTCAACCATTATCAATCCACTGCTGGACGAAGGTCTCCCCAAGTTTCCTCCACAACGGTCTGTCTTGTACCAGTCTCCTCCATGTCACCCCTGCATACTTTCGAATTTCATCCACCCATCTCCCATGTGGTCTTCTTCTGGGTCTTTTCCTGTCCCTTGGAATCCAATCTAAAATTTCGGCTGTCCATCGATGATCTGTCCTTCTGGCAGTATGTATAGCCCATTGCCATTTCAGGGATTTAACTCTGATCATGATGTCTTCCACTCTTGTCATTTTTCGGATCCACGTGTTCCTCTTCTTATCTCTCCTGGTTACACCAAGCATGCCCCTCTCCATGCTTCTTTGAGTTGTCTGCAGCCTTTGTATGTATCTTTTAGTTAAGGTCCACGTCTCTGCACCATACGTAAGCACTGGAAAAATGCATTGATCAAACACTTTTCTTTTAAGACATAATGGCATATTGCTCTTGAAAATTATGCTGTTTCTTCCAAAAGCTCTCCAGGCGAGTTTTGTACGCCGATTAATTTCTTCATCAATGTGACCCTCACTTGATATCTGCTGTCCAAGATAAACGTACGTGTCTGTTATCTCCAGCTTTTCTCCATCAATCGATAAATCTTCATTTCTTGTAAAAGCATTGAACACCACTTTTGTCTTCTGAAAGTTCATTTTTAATCCCACTTCTTTACTTTTGTCAGCAAGTTCCTGGATCATACTCTGCAGCTCTGATGGGCTAGTTGCAAAAATGACTACGTCATCAGCAAAACGAAGGTGGGTTAGATAATCTCCATTAATCTTTATCCCCTTGTTTTCCCAGCTCAGTGACTGAAAAACACCCTCCAATGTGGCATTAAAGAGCTTCGGAGATATGGTGTCACCTTGTCTCACTCCCTTTCCAATTTTTATGTGTGTTGTATTTTCAAACAGCCGAATCTTTGCACTTGCATTTTCATAGATGTTATTAATAATATTAATGTATGCATCTTCAATACCGCAGGTTTTCAGAGCCATTGTAACTGCTGATGGTTTCACCGAATCAAAGGCTTTTTCATAATCGATAAAAGCCATGCACAATGGAAGTTCATATTCCCTCGCTCTTTCAATTAGTTCTCTCAGCACATGGATATGATCTATTGTGCTGTAGCCACTCCTGAATCCAGCTTGTTCTCTCGGTTGAGCCATGTCCAGTGTTACCTTCAAGCGATGTGAAAGAACTTTAGTGAAGATTTTATAAACTACTGATAGGAGGCTGATAGGTCTGTAGTTTCCGAGATCCTTAATGTCACCTTTCTTATGTAGCAGGATCATTGTAGCGGTGTTCCAATCCTCAGGAATCTTTCCTTCATTAAGGCATCGAGTGAAAATTTTGGCGAGTTCTGTTTCGATTTCTCCACTTGCTTCTTGTATGATGTCTACAGTAATTCCATCTTCTCCTGGAGCTTTTCCCAGCTTCATGTTCTTGATTGCATGTGCAACTTCTGCTGGAAGGACTGGAGGAACTCTGGTACTGGTATCTTTCATGATGTCTGGAGTGCATGTATCATCCCTTTCATATAATTTGGAGTAGAAATCTTTCACTCTTGTCAAAATTTCGCCTCTATTTCTTGTTACAGAACCATCTTCTTTTCTCAGTGCCATAATCTGTTTTCTTCCCTTACTGAGATGTCCCTTTGCTATCTTTAGGCTTTGGTTGTTTTCAATTGCTTTCCTCACTAGTTCACAGTTGAATTTTCTTACGTCTTCAGTGATACTTTTTCTTACTGTCTTACATAGCTCTATATATTCCACTTTGGAAGTCACACCTTCTTTAGTTGTCCTCATTTCTCTTCTTTTTTGCATCAACATTTTCGTTTTTCCTGATAATTTGTTTACATGCGACTTGTTCTTAGACCCAGCTAATTTTGTTGCTGTTTCCATAAGAGCTTTGGTTATTTTTCTGTTAACTTCAGAGATGTCCACTTCTTCCGATGTTAGTCCTTCTAAAGCAGAGAACCTGTTCTTCAGTTCCAACTTGAAGGTATTATGGTGTTTTTTAAGGTTGGTTATGTCAATAGATTTTGTTTGTCTTATGAGCTTGCCACGTTCAAGTTTAGTGTTGAGGTGCATCTTACATCTCACCAATCTATGGTCACTACCTGTGTTGAACTTGTTTAACAAGTACTTTTATTTATTGTAGTATAAATAATATAATTTACGCATTGCACTACTAACACTAATGAGTCTATATTGTTACATAATTATCGTGTAATGTTCTATGACTTTGTTTTGTGCATTATTTATGTGGTTCAACTTAAAATTTCTGCCTTATGTTTAAAATGGCAAAACTTCTTTTCGTATGTTTTTCACAATTAATGTATTCCCAAGAACGAAAATTTGCACAACGATAAAACTAATTTTAAAAAGTTACAGAATGGGATACACAATACTTGCTAAAACGCAACCATACTTATATTAAAAATGAACCTTTTTTTTTTTAAGAAATGTTGAAACCTGTTGATAGATGGAACAACCGGCACATTGATGACACCGGTAGACAAAAAAAGGTCGTATAGCATACTCATAGTAGTTATGTTTTAACAAGTATTATGTACCCCATGCTATAACTTACAGTTAGTTTTATCGGTGTACAAATTTTTATCCTTGGAAATACACTGCCGGACAATTGCTAAGTACGGATGACAATAGCAACGGTAGCAACCATAAAATGGAAGGCAGGAAAATGTGGAAATTAGCATAAGTGCGGGATACAGTAACACGTGTTGTGCGTATGCAAATTTTGGATTGCTAAACTTGTTCGTGACGTCATAGCGCTGATAAGAGATATAAAGGATTTGACGCGTATTGACCGTTGTTGTTCAAACGCAAAGTTGAAAGGGAAAGAATCAATTGACGAACTTGCAATTTTCAGTATGTCTTCCTGACATGACCTAGATGATTTTACACGTGGCCGTATTACTGGCAAGATTGAAGAAGGGCGAAAAATAACAGATGTTGCCAGGGATTTCGACGTCAGCCACAGTGTTGTTTCAAGGCTTTGGAAATCATTTCAAACAAATGGAGAGTATAGCAAACGTCACGGGTGAGGTCGTGTTCGCAGTACGACACCTGCAGAAGATCGGTACATAGTGCTATCAACAAAAAGACACCGGCGCAGCACAGCTAGTGAGGTAGCAAATCAGTTTATGATTGCTACTGGCAAGCGGATCTCCCGAAAAACTGTCGCCAGACATTTCCATGAAGGAGGACTATACGCCCGCCGTCCTGTTGTGTGCATCCCATTGTCCAGACGTCATCGTACCACCCGTTTGCAGTGGTGCCATCAACATCGCAATTGGACTGATAACGACTGGTCTGCTGTCCCCTTCTCAGATGAGAATAGATACAGTCTATCGTCTGATTGTCGACGACAACTGATCTGGCGTGATAGTGGTACTGCATATTGTCCAGCAAACATACAGGAAAGGGACCGATATCCGACATGTAGTGTCATGGTATGGGCTGGCATCATGATCAATGGCCGTACGTCCCTCTATGTGCTTCCAACTGGGACTATGACTGGCCAACGATACATTAATGTTGTTCTGCTACCTCATGTTCGCATGTTCCGTGGTGCTGTCGGTGATAGATTCATTTTCATGGACGACAACGCAACATGTCATCGAACAGTCGCTGTCCAGGAGTGTCTTGAGAGCGAGGATATTGAACACCTCGTATGGCCAGCACGTTCTCCAGATCTAAATCCCATTGAAAATGTGTGGGATGCTTTGGGGAGGAGTCTTGCTGGTCGCCAATGCCCTCCAATAAACAAGGACACCCTCATCCGTGCACTGACAGAGGAATGGGATAAATTAAACCAACAGCTGCTTGATAATTTTGTGCAAATCATGACACGACGTGTGGAATCTTGCATCGCCCTCCATGGTGGCCATATTCCGTATTGACATCTTACGCCGGAACGCCTGCGGACGGTAATTGCATTTTTTTCACGTTTACGTATTCTGCACAAAATGGCCTGTTTGTCCCCTGAACACGTTCCAAAGCCTTCTGGATTTCAGAGCACAATAAATTGTCTTTCTTGTAATGTCCTGGCATTCTGACATTATTTTATTTCATTTGGCATCCAACCACACTTACTTTTTTATGCGCTATATAGCCGTTTATGATCCGTCCTTAGCAATTGTCCAGCAGTGTGCATTTAATGCGAAGAAAGTATGTAAAGAAGCTTTACCATTGGAAACAAAGGGCAGAGGTCTGAGGTGGATCCTCCTTAAAGGCAACAGACTCATTTCTACTGGCATTGTTTTTCGAATTTCTTAAGTAAATAATATTCAGATTTGGTGTCGCGTGAAAATATTACACCATGGAAGTAGAGATTCAATCGAGACGCGGCACCCTACTCTTTCCAATGAAGCAATGTAAAGTCGTTTTGCCGCCCCGGTGGCGCTGTGGTCTAAGCGATGGCTTCTGATCATTCGTCCGGAAGGGGTCTGGGTTCGAATCCCGGCGAGGCATGGATGTTGTGTATGTCTTACGGCACTGGCTCTCTCTCTCCCTTCCCAGGAACCAGTGACCCTAAATTAGGGACGGGCGACTGCTTATAGCCCATTGAGTTGCTCACAGTGGTCGTTAAACCTCCAATCAAAAAAAAAAAAAAAGTCGTTTTACATGAGCTTCCGTGGTAAGAAACCTGACACCCAGAATAACCGTGAGTAAAAAATAACCCGTTGGCATAGAGTTTTAACATGATTTTTCCACACGGTATCTCATTGCATAACGCATTTATCTACATATATCAATATTTATGTCCTGCACTCTTAACAAATGTGAAAGTTGAATGCAAACCAGAAAAGATACATGATCTAATATGGAGGTTTTTCTAATTTAATGAGGAAAAAAATAATCTTTTCGCTAATGTATCTAGAATAACTCGTAACCTTATGTTATAGTTATTGCAAAAATCCTCTAAGTAAATGGGATTGTCCGCAAAGGAAATGTACTGACAACTTTGAATCACATAAACGTTACCTTTAAATATTGTTTTAACACTGTTACTGAAACACAGTTTTGGGCAAAATGTTTCACTGACTGCTTTTGCTTAGCTTCATCTTTAAACATAACTCATCGCTCTTTCCACGTTTATAAGTGAGTCACGGAAAAATTACCCTTGGCCTCCGCAGGGAATCGAATCCAGGGGCTTCCAGTTGGAAAGTTCGATGACTTATGTTTGATGTTCCTAGTCCACGTCAGATGTGTCTCTATTAATTAGCTTCTTTTTACGCACGGTGTATGCTTCCATGAACGCCATATTATGCTTCCACAAGCGCCATATTATGCTTCCACTGCGCCACAGTGGTCTATAATTCCTTCAGACTCACATACACTAACTGCGAAGCCAATTGGCAGATTGCTTCTTGGAGCCCCGCATAATGTTTGGGTGTCACCAAAGATGGTAAGCAGCAACTGAAAAAATAATTAGAAGGCGAATGAATAATTAATACAGACATTTGACGTGAACTAGGAACATCAAACATATGACATCACTTTTTCCACGTTTATAAGTGAGTCTCGGAAAAATTCTCATCAGTCACCATCGATCTTTCCAACTGGAAGACCCTGGGAATCGAACCCAGGGTCTTCCAGTTGGAAAGATCGATGACTTATGTTTCATGTTCCTAGTGCACGTCAAATATATGTATTATTTATCTTCTTTTTATAAATAAAACGGATGTGAAATCAGCCTACTGCAGATGAAAAGTGTGACACCGAAGAGTAGAGACATTATGACCATTTACCTAATACACTGGTGTGCAAAAATTAAGAACGAAGAGGAGAAATTAGCATAACAGCGGAACGAGTGGGCAGAACGGACCGAAAGACCTTTTAGGAGATAGTCTAGGGTCCGGTCCGGTAGGGCATGAGCACATATGCAGCATCACGTAGGAGGGGGAGTGTCTGAAGGGTATAAAGCACACGGGCGGTGTACGCTCAGCAATTCGGTGAAAGCTATTGCACGGTGTACATCGGTTTGAACGACGACGAGTTGCTGTCACCATCTGATATGGCCAACAGGCAGTCCATTAGACGACATGTAGATGACTTTACCCGAGGTCGCGTCATTGTGAAGTTAGAAGAAGTTCGAAGTGTTACTAGTGTGGCCGAGGAGTTCGGGATCGCTCACAGCTACATTTCACGAGCTTGGAGAGTATTTCAAACGACAGGCAGATCTGTCCCAGAGTTTAGCAGTGGTCGTCCACGAGCATCCACGGCGGCGGACGACCGGTATATTGTACTACAAGCGAGAAGAGACGGACGGCAGACAGCGGGAGAAACCGCAAAGCACATGCAACAGAAAACTGGACGTCCGTTATCGCGTTTTACCGTAGCCAGGAGGCTGCACAAAGATGGTCTATTTGCACGACGACCAGTACGGTGTGTGCCATTAACGCCTGCCTACCGTAAATGGCGGTTTCTGTGGTGCCAGGAACACAAGGACTGGACACATGAGCAATGGGGTCGAGATCTCTTAACGGATGAGAGCCGATTTAGTCTGACGAGCGATTCTGGACTCATACACATCTGGAAAAAGCAGGGATTATGCTTGGTAGCCGTACTGACCTCCACATCTTCCAAGGAGGTTCAGTCACTGGTGTCCGCTATGGTAGCGAGGTACTCCTGCCTCCCGTGCTTCTGTTTAGAGGTGCTGTGGTACCTGAGTTCCTCTTCATGGACGACAACGCTACACCTCATCGTACAGTGGCTGTCAGAGAGCTGTTGGATAGTGAAGATATTCAACGCATGGATCGGCCCGCAAGGTCCCTGGACCTAAATCCAATCGAACACGTGTGGGACCTTCTCGGGTGACGCTTAGCATCATGTCACCAGCCGCCAGGGACGATTACGCAGCTGCGATTGGCGCTACAAGAGGAATGGGCCGCGATGCCCCAACAGCTCCTTGACAACCTCATCCTCAGCATGGACAGGCGTTGTAAATCCTGCAACGCAGACAGGGGTGCTCGTATCCCCTACTAAAGACTGGATTTTTCTTGGCAGCAGCCTTTCACATGGACGTTTCTGTCTTCTGTCCAGTTGTGCTCGAAGCTCCCTTTTCAATAAAGGGCTTTTGTATCCTTTGGACTCCTTGTTTGGATGGTTTTCCTCACGTTTCCCATATTCTTACATCTTGGAGATCTTATGTTATGATTTGAGTCGATGTGGAGCACTTCTTCCCGACGTTACATTCGAAAAACCGTCTCGTCCTTAATTTTTGCACGCCAGTATATAATATCGGTCTGCCATGTGCCGCAAAACAGGGCCTCCCGGCAAGGCATGGACGATTCAAGATTTCTACAGAATTCTTGTGGTATCTTGTACCAACGTGTTAACAGCATATACTTTAACTCTTGAAAAGTATGTGAATGCGTCTAGCCGAGCTGATCGGATTTGTTAGACCAACACACACTACAGATGCTAGATTGGATTGATGTCTGCAGATTTTGGAGGCCAAGGCAATATAAAGAAATCTTTCACATGTTCAACCAACTATTCTGAACAATCCGGGCTGTGTGGAGTGGCGCATTGTTCTTCTGAAAAAAGACAGTTCTTTCTTTTCTGATTGGAGGTTTAACGACAACAGTGAGCAACTCAATTGCTATAAAGCAATCGACCGTCTCTAATATAAGGCCACTGACTTCAGGGAAGGAAGAGAGCCAGTGCGGTAAGACAAACACAACATCCGTGAGTAGTATATAGGGGGTACTATGGCACACCCCAAAATCACATAAAAACTTCAAAATCAGGCATTTTTTAATTTTTCAGACTTCAATAATCACGAACATTTTAAGGCTTTTTATGATCAAAAACACCATATTTTCATTAAAAATCATTGATTTTTGAGTATAAAACAGTTAAAAACATCAAATTTTTAAAAAACGAAATTTCATCCCTGTTTTTCGTAAAAACAGAGCATCATAAAAACACACATTTTAAGTCATTTTTGATTATATTTGACGGCTTTTTTGAACAATTGCAATCATTTTGAACTTTGAATAGCTTTGATTTTAAAAGAGCTAAAATGAAAGTATTGAAAATCAATAGAAAAGTTGTAAAACAAACTACTTTGAATTGGTACTTTGCAAAGTCCTTTTTAAAAATGCATTAAAAAAAGGGGTACCCAAAATGGATACCCCTTATAGAAAGATTAAAAATTGTTGAAGATTAAAAAAATAGGAAGATTAAAAATATTACAAAGATTTAAACGAATTCAATAATATAAGGTTTTGTTATGTAACACTTCATTTCTATGTTTCTCTTTAAAGATATGTCCTATTTTATTTTCTGTTTCAGTAATTCTTCTTTTGAACCTCTCTCGATCAACTGCATATGTTTCCCATATACCTTTTCGATTTTCATTTCCTACATATATGACAACAGCATTGAATCGAAGTGAACTTTCATTTTAATAGAATTCGTTTTTTTAAGCTTTTACTAATTCATAATCATAATATAGATCATCAATTTTACCTCTGAATCTGAATATATAATTACCTTTATTAATTTTTTTAATTGCACTGTCAGATAGTTTTCCGTGACATTTTCTAAGATAATATTCTTTTTCTTCATCATTGACTTCTATTTTTGCAATAGTTGTATCTCCGAATTTCGTTTGGATTTTTTTCAGTGACATCAATTTATAATCTCCATGATTCAAATCTTTTAATTTCTGTGTTTCTGTAAATAATCTGATGCTATTGAACTCATCCATTTATAAGATTTTATTTTTTTAAAGGCTTTTGAATACATGTGATGAGAACTGTAAATTACAATAACTTACAAACTCATTTAAAATTTCTAATCCTTTGTTTTTAATTTCCTCGTTTTTTTCTTTTTTATCAATTTTTCTTTTTATCTTTTTTAAATATTTATAAACTATAGTTAGAATATCTGAAAACTTGTAATTATCTCTATACATATGAATCAAGTCATCACAAAAATGAGCGATTTGAGAAATTTCGTTACTATATTTTTTATCTGAAGAACAGTATAGAGCTCTAAGGTCACCCATTAAATCCATTCATAAGTTTTCATTTTTTGAAATATAATTCTTATAATGCATACATCTATACATAGAGCATCCGGGGCCTAAAACTCTTGGACATTTAGGTATATCTAAATCAACAGATGGAATATCTTCAAGCATCTCTTTTTCCATTACTCCTCCTTTATATGCAAATGTACCACCATAAATATGGTACAGGTTTTTAATATAGTTCTTTACCTCACAATTATTAATCCATAGTTCTTTGCTATTTGGATATCTTTTAAATCTCAGTCCATGCACATCTAAAACACACTTACGTACGATATTCAATTCTTGTTCATCTAATTTGCAGTCAGGTGTGAACACTGATATTGTTTCACCAATATTCAGTTTTGAGTGTACCCAACTTATCTCTCTTGCTATCTTACGATTTGGGAGGACAAATCCTTGAATATTTATAATCACAATTATATCATTCATTGTTTATATTTAATCACTTTTTTAAATACGTATCCAAAAGGTACAGTATTCAAATCCTCTAGAATTCTTCTTTTATCAAATCCAAACATGTATTTCTTGTTCAGTGTATCTACAGCTATATTTCTATCTTTTTGTATCTTAAACTGATTATTTGATATTTCTAAGTAATCTGTTTCACCTGTTATTACTTTCATTCTATCACTGAAATTCAAAGTATTTTCATTCTCATAGCTCATTTTAAATCCTTTAACTTTACCTTTTACAGTTCCATCATTTAGTATGTATCCATAGTCTTTTGGTGCACCAGCTATCCAGGATTTCATATATTTATCCTCTCCCAATTCATCTGTCCATTCTCCTAACATGCATCCTGTTTTGATTTTATTAGTTCCATCATCTATATACACAACACTATCTGTGTCTTTATAAATCACTTTTTCACGTAATTTATCAAGCATTTTATATAATCTAATTCTAGCAGAACTAGTGGTGAAAGCTGCTATATAAACGTTAGTATTAAAGTTATTTTTAACATATTCATCTTTCATTTTATAAGTCATTTCTACACAGTCATCATTCATAAATATCATATTTAATTCTTTGAGATTATCATCTAATATAATTTTATAAAATTCATCTAAATCCATTACGTATTTAGTCTGTTTCATATTTTTTCTCTGTCCAAACTTACCCCATAATGAGTTCAAACATATCTTACTTATAAATCTCATTCCTGGATTTTTTTCTATTTTTTCTAATTTTATATCTAATTTCTTGTAAACTGTCTTCTTATATTCTTTTTCACTTTTAAAGTTTTCAGACCATTTATCAGCTGTTTCTAATTTGATTTTCAAAAACATTTTAACGTAATCTCTAAATAGTTCATCAGTTTTATTTTCAAAATTCCAAACCTCATATATTCGTAAAATTTTATAACTTTTTTTAATTGCTAAATTCATTTCATCAGTAGTCCATGTACTAGTGAAACATCTTTCATCTCTTTTATGATTACACTCTTTATTTCTAATTTCAAAGCATTCTTTACATTTCTTTTTATCTACGACAGTTTTAAAGTGATTACATTTGATAGTTTTAGAACATAATTTACAAAGAGCAAACATCAATTTTTTATCTTTAATTGGCAACACTGGATGTTATAAATTTCTAGGTGGTAAGACCTTACATTTGATGAAACCATACCATTCTTTATCAAATTTTTTAGGATTAAATATCTTAACAGGATGACCAATTGGATAATTATCAAAGTAATTTACAGTTGGATATAGTGAACATACATCAATATATCTACCTTTTTCATTATTTTTAAATTCATATTTCAATTTAGTAGGCTCACACCTACCCCCATAAAATGCATCTCTAGGATTTAAAGGTTCCACGAAATCTCTATTCCATTCATTTTTTATATATTTTTTAATTTCTTTATTATTATTAAAATCACATTCCCATATAACAATTAATTCATATCCAGCTTTTAAAATCTTCTTTTGAATCCTCTTAGTTCTTTTATATAAGTCTTTCATACATATCTGATTCTGTTCATTTATAGTTGATTCTCTATAACACCTATTACATCCATGCCAGTGACATCCTTGAAATTGAAACACTGTGTTTTCATAAAATCCATCTACTTTATAAATTTTCTTACCTAATTTTATTTTTTTCTCTCCACCATTTAATGCATGTTGAATATTGATATTATTCTTTTTAGACAGATAATCTAACCAAGCAATTGAATTTTTACTATATTTGTCGTTTTGAATTGTATCATCATCTATGGCAATTGTACCTTTTTTTAAGAATTTATCTCTATAAATACTCATGCATACACCTGCTAGAGTTACATATTTAAATGGATCGATATTTGCGATTTCTAAGAATAATCTTCTCAATTCTAAACATCCTCTTCTTAAAATATCTACATCTGATCTACAGTATTTAACAAATTCTTTTTGAAAATCAAACGTATCGTTTTTAACAGTTTCATACCATTTTAAGAATTCATTTCTCCCTTTAGATTTCATAGAATCACATCCATAGTAATGTTTTTCAGGGTATTTACCTATATAATTTTGATTACATTCTTTATTAAAATAATGAGGAAAATAACCTTTTGCCATCTCTTCTAATCCAAATGTTTATGGAAAATCTCTTAATGGAATCATAGTAAAATTGATTGAATCTATGAATCTTATACTATATCCAGATGCCTGCATATAATTGAGTTTATTTCCATTATATATAGTAAATACTTCTATTTTGTTTTTAAAACAGTATTTAGCTAAGAATTGAAAATCAAAGCCTTTACCATAATGAGCTAGTACAGTATATCCAAAATGTTTTTGTTGAAATAACCAATTACAAAAATCATTTTCATTTTCAAATATCTTTTCACTACTATCATACATTTGACATACAACTAGATTAACTTCATGAGTTCCTGTTTCTTGTTTAGTTTCAACATCAAAGAATATATATTTCTCAGTATATTCATATCTACATTTTTCACACCAATCTTTTCGATTTCTTGTTAACTTAGGACAATCATTTTCACATTTACCACCTTTAGCATCTTTACGTTTAATATATATAATATATATATTATCTTTACGTTTCATATAGCATTTATGATCATGTAATACATATTTCCAACAATTTTTACATCTCTTTTCACCACATACATGCTCTTTGGGTTTTCTCTCATATCAATTAATAATTCTTTTACATTTTAAACATTTATATAGACATTTACATACACTAACACCTTTCTTATTTTTTCTTTTGTGGTTATCAAAACACTCCGCACCTTTAAATAATCGATTACATTTCTTACAAAATATCTCTTCACCATTACAGTTACTATCTGTTTTAAAACATCTATCACATTTGAGAGGACATCTGTGTTGATCTGATCTTTTATAGCTTATTTGACAAAAATCACAGTAATTCTCTTTTCCTAAAAATCCTTTAGCAGAAGTAACTACATCGAAATGATTTCTATTTTTTAATATGTAAATACATGTAGATTTATATTTACCACTATATATACGTTCATTAAAATTCTCTCTGCAAAATATATTTATCTGAATATCTAAGAATTCTTCAAATATTTTAACCTCTTCTAAGCAACATATTTCTAATGGAATATTGCATAGTTCATGTAATTTTACAGCTAATGATTTTTGTAAAACTCTACCCATTTTGATGTATCTAATATCATTTTTTGACAATTCATTATGATTCAATTTATCACATAATAGCTTAGGATTTTGAATAGATAGAGCAGTTACAATTGATCTAGCTAAACATATATTATCATCATTTTTTATCTGACAGATACTTCTTTTATTTTCTATTGTTTCATCATTAATTATCTTTATATGTTTACCTCCTGAAGGTAATTCAATTACATTAAAATCAAATATACAATCAGTTATTTCTAATTCCTTATATTCAATTTGATCAGATAATTTATAAATATATAGCTCATAGGCATCCTTAGTATACATCATTTTATCATGAAATGGTTTATTCAGTTTAGGATTATATACGATTATATCTACTTTACCTTGAATTTTACCAATTGCTTTTCTAAATATATCTTGTAAAATATTGAAATATTGTTCAGGTTTAATGTTTACTCCAGATACTCTATAATTCTTTCTATGTACCATATATTTTTTAATATATTTTCCTTTTGTTTCAATAATTTCATAATCAGGTTTAAATAATTTTTCAAGATTTACAGCTGTTTTAATTTTCTTTTCTTTTCTTGGTTGCAGTTTGTTATCTTTGAATTTTAAATTAAAAGAATCAAATAATTTTTTAATTCTATTTCTTCTCTCTGGATGATTAATAAATATTTTTCTTTTTCTATCTAAATATTCTGATGTATCTAATCCAAGGATATCTACTAAAACAGACTTATAATCACCTGTATTTCTAATATATTTTAGCAACGATTTAATTAAATCATCTTTTTTTACATTTCGTTTTTTGATATTTAATCTTTTTAAAGCATTTCTAAGTTTCTGAACACTAATAGCATTCAGAGCACTTTTAAGATGCACAATAATTGGCTGCAAAGTTTTATCCATTTATTAGGGAGTAAATTTATAAAGGGATTTTTGAAATCAAAAAGTGATAAAAGCTAAACGACGTTTGTGCAATTCACTTCTTAAATGTCTTTGTTTATGGGTATAAGTATATTGTTTACCACAATCACAATTTATTTTTCTATATAAAATTATGCACTGACAAGATTTGCAAAAATGCTGTCTATCAACTTTACCATAACGATGTTGAACATAAAATTCATCAATAGGTTTTGTTTGTTTACAACTTTTGCATGTTTTGTTCTCCATTTATTAGGAAACAAATTTTATAAATACTTTGCTTTAAGCTGAAAAGCTTGCTGCTTTAAAGTCCTCCCAGATCTTTTCATTTTTTGGATTTATATTAATTTTAATATCATTTGATATATTATAATAGTCACAAATTTTTTGAATAAAATATGCATATTTTAAATTTTTCTCATAGTACATAAAATCCAATAATTTTAAAAATGAATCTTCTGCTTCCTTATTAAATTTAAGGTTATTTTTTCTTTTAAACTGATTAAAATATCTTATTCTACTAACATATCTACTTTTTAAATATTTATTATAATCTACATAATAACAGTCTTCCTCTTCATCATATTTCATTCTTTTTATTTGTTTCATTACTTTTTTAAAATTTTCAGGAATTTCAATTTAATCTTCTTCTGAAGATGAATAAGAAAAGTAATTCGCTTCTTCAATATCATTATCCATTTATTAGATATAATTTTATTAAAAACTTTTTAGAACTTAGTTTCATTTATTCTTTTAATAGCCTCTTTTAAATTATCAATAGTATGATCATTAACAATATTAAGATGATTAAATTTAGTTTCTATGTATGATATATTTTCTTTAACTCTGTTAAATAAATTAATAGAATTAGGATTATATTTTATTTCATATACTATATTTAAATCTGGATACTTTATTTTTAAATTACCAATAGTTTTATTCATTTTATCTCTTTGACATCTGATTACATAATAAGGATAATCAGAGTTTTCTTTATTTTTCTGTATGATAGTAAACATATGAAGCTTTTTAGAATTAGCAGTTTTAGGTGTTATATCCTCTTCTACTTCTTTATATTTTTCATTTTCAAGTTTTAATTTTTCCATTTTCTTTTTTTCTTATTTAATTTCTTATTTATTTTTTCATTATCATTCTTGTATTTATCATTGAATTTTTTAATGTAATAGTCTTTAACAATCTTGTTAACTTTATCATAAAAATCGTTTGAAACCCAACAAGATATATTTAAAATTAATTCCTGCTTAACATATGTTCCATTAATAATATTCTTACCTGTTCCTTCTCTTATTTCATACATTTGATCATTTTTATGGCGGCCCGAATTCGGGCCACCATAAAAATTTTATTAATTCTTGAGATTGTTTATTCTCTAACCATTTTTTAAATTTTTTACCACCTTGTTTGCATAATTTTGTAGCATTAAAGTATCCAGTATTTTTATCTATTATAATTTTAAAATCTCCAAATAGACCATACCAGTAATTATCTTTGATTTGTTCATAACATACATCTTTTAATGAAGCCATTTATTAGATATCATGTTATTAAATACTTTTTCACGTATATCTTATTTTAAATCGTTAATAATTCCTACCTAAGAAATTATATCTTTAAATACTGAAATACAGTTTTTTCTTTCACATATAGATGGTAGCACAAGCAATTAAATCTCTTTCTTGCTTAGATGCAGTCATTACTGATAAGCTGCGAGCAAAAATGTTTACATAACCAGAGTTGAACAGCTGCCAAAATACTCTCCGCGGCGCACGATTATGTAACGTGTCCTCGGAAAGAAGCAGTTCTTCGTTACGTAACAACTTTGGATCATCGCCAAGTTTCTCTTGCTTGAAACGTAAATATATGTTTCAAGCAAGCATTTATCGCCCAACAGTGGCCGAGTGGTACCGTGTTAAGCTTGCATACAAAAGGTCGTTGGTTCGAATCTGCTCCCTGTCCCGCTTTAATTTAAAAAAAGTTTGGGTTCATGGTAGAGCGTGTGCGTGAATAACATCTGATGGTAGAGTGTGTGTGTGATTCCAGTGGAGGGTCGAAAGAGTTAACGCCCATAAGTACCTGGCTGGCTAGGTACAAAAAAATAAAGCATAGACCCTCCACCGCAGGGTCATTTTGCAAAATTTTTCGAATTACAGCGTCAACCCAACTGTTAAATTCATCAGGATATCCCAACCATTTAACTAAGTATTTATTTCCTTTCTTTCTAATAATTTTTTCAATCTTATAAACCTCATCTTTCTTATCATATTTAACCAGTTCTTTTTCATAAAATGTTCCTGTAATTTCTTCATTATTTAAATCTTTTATTTTATATGTCGGAGGATCTGTGTTCAATATATCGGAAATTATAAATATTTCTTCTGTAAATGTTGGAAGATAACCTTTCTTAAATTCTCTTTTATATTTTGAAATTCTTATTTTATCTCCTTTTTGATATTTTGGTTTATTTTTCTCTTTTTCTTTATACAAATTATTATAAACTTTTAATTCATTTTCTTCCTTACTTGCTTCTATAGGTGTCATTTTAATGGATCTATGATAAGAATGATTATAATTCTTAATTAATTTATCTAGTACATTTAACCACTTTCTAGTATTATTTGCTGTGAAATGCTTCCACATTTTAGTCTTTAAAGTTATATTGAATCTTTCAATAACAGCACATTTAATCTCAATATTCTCAGTTGTAAACCAGTGAATATTTTCCTCCTTGAATAACTTTTGAGTTTGTTTATTTATAAACTCTGTACCCTTATCTGTTTGAAGTTTTTCTGGTTTTCTTTCTTTAAATATTTTTTTAAATGCTCTAGTTACCTCTTCACCTGTTTTTCTTTTAATCGGAATTGTCCAAGCATATTTACTGAATATATCAATCACTGATAAAATATAATTTGTGTCATTATTAAAGGATTTAAATTCTTGCATATCTATAAGGTCAGCTTGAAATTGATCATTGACATGAGAAACATAAGTTCTTCTTCTTTTAAATCTATGAATAAGTGGTTTATGCTTTGTATATACATCTAGTTGATGTAAAAACTCTTCTATATCTTTCCTGTGTAATTTAGTTTTTCTTTGTAATTCATTAATACCACAATAACCAGTTTCTGGTGTATAATAAATATTTTTAAGGTGTTTCACAACGTCTTTAAAAAAACACTCTTTTTAGTTCCACAAACTTTCCTTTTGCCATGGGTCTTCCATTTTTAGCTACTGTTTCTTGAATATCTTTAGTTTCAGTTTTCTGTTTGCACTTTAAGCAATACATATTTATATAGGATGAAATTCCTAAACCAAATGTTTTCTTTGCTTTTATAATTGGTTTTATAACAGCTCTAGCTTGTTTCTCTCCTAATGGATAGAATCCACTTGTAGTATTTTCAATTGAATCTAAATCGTTTAAGAGTTCTTGATCAGCAATATGTCTCTGTTTAGTATCTTTAGTTTTACTATAAGCTACGTCATGTTTTTTACAAGCTTTATCAACTCTGTTAATTCCTGGATCACCTCTTTTTAATCTCTTTTCTAATTTTGTAAATGGGCCACAATACTGGTACCCTGGTATATGCATTTCAGGTGGATTTAATTTATCTTGTAACCATCCTACTATATCACCTCCTGTTATTATATAACCAGTACCTTTAATTTCTTTGAATATATGAATCATTTATTTATCTGTAAATCTATTTTTAACTACGTATCTATAACCATTTAGCTGTGTTTGTTTTACATATTTTTCTAAAGGAAAATACTTAATATTTTTCATAAAATCTTCTTCTCTAATGTAAGCATCTTCTGAAATTGAATTAGCGTTTATTAAATTTAATATCTGTTTATAAAATTTGTAAGCTTGTTTATATTCTTCTTTTCTTTCTGAAATATTTAGAGTTTTATCAAAACCTTCAATGACTCCTGCTCCTAAAGAAAGTGCTGCTAAAGGAATAAATGCAAAAGCTGATAAACCTGAAGCACTAAATATAAATTTGCCTACTGATAGTGATATACTAATTTTATTATAGTAATTAAAACTTTTTCTGTATACATACATTTTCTTTTCTAAATATTCTTCCACTTATATAGGATCAAAGTTATGTCTGTATCTCATATGAGGATTTTTTAAATCTAACATGAAGAAATCATAAGGTTTTTTAATACTTTTTTGATAAGGATCTATATTAAAATCACCATCAATTTCTGTAATAATTTGCTTAATTTTTCTGTGCTGAAGTTTAAAAAATATATAGTAATCACAGTTTTTTCTTATATCAATAGGTGTTGAATAATAGGTCTGTGATAAATAAATAATGGATGCATTTTTCTTCCTTCCTCTTATAAAAAAATTTTCAATTTCGTTTTGATCTTTTTCTTTTACACAGTCATCAAAAATAACTAGATTTTTTAATGAAGGATCTAAGTCATCTACAGTAATAAATTCATTTATCTCTGAACTAAATAATGTTTCTTTCTTAAACTTTTTAAATAATTTTAATAACTTATTTTTATTCTTTCCCTTTATTTTTAAAATGTCTTCTTCTATATCATCAAACATTGAGTAATTTTCTTTTAATTTAGAGTATTTAGGTTCGTTAATATCTTTTGCACATATGAATAATGCATCAAAATTTAAATGATCATATATTAAATTTAATAGTAAATTTGTTTTTCCACATCCTGAAGATCCTGTTATTAAAAGTTTAAAAGGATGAATAGGTAATATTGGATTTTGATTTTGATCTATACATTCTTCTGGTTCTGAATAATCTTTTAGTTTAATGCTGCAAGCTTTCTGCTTAAGGTGCAAACCTTTCGGTTTAATCATATTTATTTAATAGAAATTCAGCATCTTCAATAAACATTTCAGCTTCAAATAATAAGTCTTCAGCTGGTATTCCTTGAGATAAATAACATTCAGCTAGATATAATGCCATTTCAGCAAAAGATAAATATTCTTCAATTTGTTCAAAATCTTCCATTTATATAAGTAAAATAATTTACTTGGCAGTAAAATAATTTGCTTGGAAGTAAAATAATTTGCTTGGAAGTAAAATAATTTGCTTGGAAGCAAATTTTCAGTTAAATAAATGAGTAAAGTGATACAAGATTTATTAAAATTAGCAAAAGTAAATGCTGAACTAAGAAAACGAAATAAGGAAAAGCAATTAGAAGATTTAGGATATGAAGAGGCAATCACAAAATTTCATAAACCTATAGTTGAAAAAATTAGATATCAAGATGTATTTAGAAAAGAAAATTTAAAAGCTATTCAAGATGCAATTGAAGAACTTTCAGTTCAACCAATTGCAGAATCTTCAAGAATTCCTGCCTTAGAAGATGTTGAAGAACCTATTTCAGATGCTAAAGAAATGTATGAGAGAGAAGCAGGAATTCATAAAATTAACTTAAACAAAAACTTTAATGTATCAGTTATTAAAAAAAGTTAGGATTTGATTTACCTTCAGAATTAGTTAATAAATCTGATGAAGAGATTGATGAAAAAATAAAACAATCAAATGAAAAAATCAGTGAAATCGGACGTCTAAAAGGTCCTCAAGTAAAAGCACTTAATAATGCTAAAGATGAAGAAAAAAAGAAAAAATTACAGAAAAAAATTGATCGTTTCGATTATAAAATGGCTGAGGTGCGAAAATATATTAGAGCATTAGAAGCTCTCAAAATGGGGAATTACTATATGGGTGAGGGTCTTAATATTTTAGATAAATTAACAGATAAAATATGTAAGGGAACTAAAAATAAGAAAGTATATAACCAAGTAGTTCAAATACTAGATTTATTATTGAAAGAGGGTAAAATGACTAATGAGCAAGTAAAACAATATTATTCAAAGTTTCTATCTTAATAAATGAGTAACTATATTGTATCAAGAAATTATTTGAGTGAAGGTCAGAAAAACAAATTAAAATCAGCAGTTAAGAAAGGTGAAGGAATTACATTGCAAATTGATAAAACTAAAAGTGCTAATCATGATATGTATTTAACAAAAACTCAAATTAATCAAATTAAAAATGGTAAACGAATAACTATAAGTAAGACACAATTAAAGAAAAACGGAGGTATTTTACCCTTTTTGATCCCTATCTTAGCAGCTCTTGGTACTGGTGCTTTATCTGGTGCTGCTACTTTTGGTGTGAATAAAGCTTTAAGTAAAGTAACTGGATCAGGTTGTAAACCGAAAGGTTCACACCTTAAAAAAACATTCTGGAAAGGGAGTTCTTCAGAATTACGAGGTATATCCAATAAAACGATAGAACAAAATATGAAAGATGTAAAAGGATTCAGAGGTGTATTTACATCAGATTTATTACCTAAAAAGATTAAGAAATTTGAAAGTGGAATTATTAATTTAGATATATCTACAGGACCTGGGACTCATTGGGTCTGTTATTATAATGATCCTAAATATAATTTTGTGGAATATTTTGATCCATTTGGAGAATATAAATATAAAGACATTAAATTGAATAACATTTTCATACCTAAAAATATTGTAAAATATCTTGAAACATCTAATAAAGGAATTAGATATAATTCGAGTTTTTTACAAGAACCAACATCTGTTAAATGTGGTTTTTATTGTATGAAATACATAACTCAAAGGAATAAAGGTAAATCACCTGTTGAACTTTTATATTCTTTTACCCAAGAACCAAGTGGTTATAATGAAGATTTTGTGCTTAATAAATGTTAATTTTAGATTCAAAAAATTTTGAGAATTCAGAAGATTTTACAATTGAATATGTCCCACCTATTCCTGTCAATGAAAATTCAAAAATAGCTTTAAAATCTATGTCTATGTGGGTTTCATATAACAATATTGATGAAGAATATGAAAATAATACACTTAAGTATTTTGATGGTAGTTTATGGCATGAAATAACTTTAGATAATGGAAATTACACATTAAGGGAATTAAATAACTTTTTAATAAAACGATTTGGAGATGAACCACCAATTATTTTTAAAGCTAATTTCGCTACACAGCGCTTTATAATTGAATTAAAAGATGAATATAAAATTGATCTTAGAGAGGGCAAATTACATGAAATTTTAGGATTTGAATCAGAAATATATGAAGATAATCATCAAGAAGGAAAATATATGGCAAACATTTCTAGAGGAGTTGATGACATACACATTCATTGTGATGTAATTACAGGAGCTCTATATAATAATATTAATTCAGATATTTTGTATTCCTTTACGCCATCTAATCCTCCTGGTAGTTTAATAAAAATTGATGAAATAAATCCTTTATTTTTACCCATTAATAGACGAAATTATATTTATAGAATTCGAATGTATATCACGAATCAAGATAATGAACTGATAGACTTGAATAATATGAGAGTTTTATATAGATTAATTTTAGCTTAATCTTTTCAGCTTAATAAATGAATTATAACAAACATAGATTGTATGCAAAACGATATGGTGGTAATATATTCACTGAAGGAATTAAAACTTTTGGAAAAAAATATTAGAAGTTTTAGGTAAATCAGCAAAAACAGCAATTGAAGATAAAGCTAAAAAAGTTATTCAAAATAAACTTGAAAATATATTATCTAAACCTCCTGTACTGTTAATGATATATTAGCTAAAACGAAAATTCAGGATCGATATGGATCTGGTTTGAAACGGTATAAATGAGTTTTTATCCTAATAAATGGAAAAACTTTGGGACTTAAAAGCTATTCCAGATTATTATAGTAATAAAATTGCTAAGTATGAATATATAAAACATAATGAAGATAGTACTAATGTAAAAGAATCTGATCAATATAAGTTTACTATTAAAGATACAAATTCACCTATATTATATAGTAACGGTTATATATGCTTAGAAAGTAAAATAGTAAAAAATAATAATGATACTATAGGAACTGATAATGTTACATTTGTAAATGGTGGGAATCTGTTTAGATCCGCTTCATTAACTATAGGAAAAGAACAAACTGATTCTAATATTGAATGTGCTTCATTAATTCATCAAGTTAACGGACTTATAAATTTCACAAAAGATTATTCCACTTCAGAGGCTACAAATATGATGTATTATGTTGATACATCAGAATCAGCTGATAAAGATAAAATAGTAATAGATGATCCTAATAAAGATGTAAAGAAAGGATCAGATATCAAATTAAAAGAAAATGCCTCTTATAATAAAGGATTTAGACAGAGATGGCTTTTTACAAAAAACAGCAATGTAATAAAATTTTGGATTCCTTTAAGACAACTGTTTGGGTTCCTCAACGATTTTAGAAGATTAATTTCTGATATAAAAGTTACATTTGAATTTCAAAGAAATCGTCATAATGATATGTTATACACAGATGTTGCAAATCCTAATTATAAAGTTATCATATCTGATTTTCAATTATGGTTACCTTATGTAGAGTTGTACCTATCCATTGAGGCTGAATTTAAAAGTATAGCTTTGAATTCTACACCTATTGAAATTACTTGGTGTTCTGCTTCAATTGAGAAAAGTAATCAGCAAAACAACATCAAGTGGTGCATGTCATATAAGAACTACATCTGATGAGGTGTTAAATGTTCTTGTCATTCCACAGTATGTAGAAAAAGAAAGCAATCAAAATCAGAACAATATGGTTTTTGATAATTTAGATCTCCTTGAATGCTGGATATTATGTAATAATAAAAAAGTTCCAGAAGAAATTTATGAAACGAATTTTAAAGATGGGCAGTTAGATTATAATAGATGTTACTCTGAATTATTAGCAGCTGGATTAAATACTCATAATACTGAAAGTGGATGTCTTATAAGTTATGTAAATTATGCGAGATTGTATCCAATCTTTTATTTTAATTTATCTAATCATCCAGAGTATACTAATATTTCGAATTTAAGACTAGAATTTAACTGGAGATTAGGATCAAATCCAGGTAAACCATATAGATTTTATTTCATCGTGAATGAAACAAAAAGAGGATCACTTAATATGGCTAATAAGGAATTTAAAACTTTGAAAACTTTAGATTAAATAAATGAATTGGTACCCTTTTGGTTCGTCTTATGAAGAATTTGGAATTGGACCACCTGGACCTCCTGGAAATGGATTTAAATTAACAGAAGATGGTAATTATGATATGGAAGAAAAAAATTAAAAAATTGTAAAGAACCTATAGATGAACATGATGTTACTACAAGAGAATATGTTTTAAAACAAATAAGAGAGAATAATCTGGAAGTTAAAAGTGAAATAGAAAAAAATATTAATGGTAGTTTTTCAGATTTTGTTCAAGAAACTGCTGTAAGAATAAGAGATTTAGATGCTGTACTTAAAGGTGAATTAAGTAATTTGGATCAAAAATATTTACATATTCAAGATGGGAATGTAATTAATGCAAAAGGAAAAAGAATAGGAAATGTTGCTGACCCTACAGCAGAAAAGAATGCAGTGAATAAGAGGTATTTAGAAAACAATGTTTTAATTTTAAAAGATGAAAAGTTTGATGTTCAAAATAAAAGACTAGTGAATATTCCATCTCCTCAGGATATGTATGACGCAGTTAATAAAAATTACGTGGATAATCAAAAATGTTATGCAACAATTCAAGAAGATAAAAAAGCATATAATACTCTTGGTGCTATGCGTTACTGGGAAACATTCGTTTTTATGAAATTTAGTAGCAATCTCCTTGACAGAAATATGAAACTGAGTGAAAATATGGATATGAAAATTACATTTTATTTACGTCCTACTTATACTAATGGGAAATAAGAAGTTTTAATTACACTTGGGGAGAATATATTATTTAATGGTGATGCCTACACAGATAAACCTTTAATACTCTTTGCATCAGGAAAAAAGAATGATGAATTAAGCATACAAGTCATGTCTTATTTAGAATTAAACATTTTTAAACCTTACTTAGAAATTGAAAACATAACATTCCATTTATAAAAATTCATTCTATATAAATGGATAGGTTAATTAGGAACAATATTAATTGGGATTCATTTTCTAAAGATAATGAACTTTCAGAAGATATAATTAGAAGTGTAAAAGATGCAGTAAATTGGGATTTAATATCAGAATATCAAAAATTATCTGAAGATTTTATTTCAGAATTTCATGATAAAGTGAACTGGGATAAAATTTCTCAATATCAGATTCTTTCTGAATATTTTATGAATAACAATAAATTAAACTGGTCTTTGATTTCTCAATATCAAACACTTTCTGAGAGTTTTATATTAATGAATATTGATAAATTAGATATGAGAAGAATTTCTATGTATCAAAAATTAAGTAATGATTTTATAAAAGAAAACTTTCGATTCTTAGACATGTCAATAATTCCAATAAAACAAAAATTAAGTGAAGAAACTATAGATTTTCTTAGTGATTTTATTGATTGGAAAGAAGTTACAAGAAACCAAGAATTAACAGAAGATTTCATTATGAAATATAAAGATAAAATTAACTGGTGTGATATTGTTATCAACAGAAAATTCTCTGATGATTTTATAAATGTAAACTATAAAAAACTTGTTGTGTATTTACTTGCAAAGATATGTCGTAAAATTTAAATATTTTTTAATCTTCAACAATTTTTAATCTTTCTATAAGGGGTATCCATTTTGGGTACCCCTTTTTTTAATGCATTTTTAAAAAGGACTTCGCAAAGTACCAATTCAAAGTAGTTTGTTTTACAACTTTTCTATTGATTTTCAATACTTTCATTTTAGCTCTTTTAAAATCAAAGCTATTCAAAGTTCAAAATGATTGCAATTGTTCAAAAAAGCCGTCAAATATAATCAAAAATGACTTAAAATGTGTGTTTTTATGAAGCTCCGTTTTTTAAAAATTTGATGTTTTTAACTGTTTTATACTCAAAAATCAATGATTTTTAATGAAAATATGGTGTTTTTGATCATAAAAAGCCTTAAAATGTTCGTGATTATTGAGGTCTGAAAAATTAAAAAATGCCTGATTTTGAAGTTTTTATGTGATTTTGGGGTGTGCCATAGTACCCCCTATATACTACTTCCGTGATTCACCCGGACCCTTCTCGGACGAATGGTCAGCGACCAACGCTTAGACCACTGCGCCCCTGGAACGGCGAAGCCAGTACTAAGGAGGAGTATCGTTTCAATAAAAAGACGTATCTAGTTGTGCAATGATGTCTTGGTATGTGGAAGACGTTGTGGTTTCTTGCACATAAGTAACCGGATCTACATTTTCCCAGTAGAACAATGCCCCAAGCATTTGCGCTTTTTCTAACGACATGTCTTTATCTGACGGCGCACTCTGCTACCATTTCCCCCGGTAAACGACACACATATATCTGGTCGTACTGATGATGCGGCAGAATATATTTCTCGAACAGTAAACAACCATCTTTTGGTAACGAGTTAATCCTCTAGAGCGAATCATAAGCACTTTCAATGTGAACCGAAATTATCAAGGACACTCGGAGCAATATGCTACTGCGCAATCCCGTTCTCAGTAGAGATATGTATTCTATGTGTTGTGATACATTACTCCTGTCACTATTATTCAAATTACCGGTGAGTTGCACCAGAGTACATCTTCTGTTGGCTCGTACCATGTGCCAGAGTCTTCCCTCAACTCTAGCATCGATGAGGTTTGGCCTCCACTCAGCTTACCAGTGGTTCGTGGTTTTTAGCACGTCTTTTGTAAAAATATATCGTGCTTATGTTACCGGTTTGTCCGTCCGTCCGTTTGTCCCCACGATATCTCTGCAACTATTAGTCCGATTTGAAAAATTCTTTTTGCATTGGGAAGCTTGAAATATGCGAATGATGATCCTTTTTTTCGTTTATTTTTTCGATGTACAATTTCGCCACTAGAGTGCGTAAATGCAGATGATGTCGAATTAACAATACGTTTTATCCACACATGTGCTTCTAAACATCCGATTGAAAAAAATATTTTATGTTTCGATTCCATTTCTGTGGAAGGGTATTTTTGAAATAGATACGTTTTCAAATTACACACGATTTTTCGCTCGGGGGTGTAAAATAAATTACATTTTTCCCGATAACTCTTTTTCTAAAACCCCGATTTCAAAACTTTTTTCTTCAGCGGATACATCTCCTGATGGAAAATCGTTTGCATATAATTTGAAATTTCTGGTAAAGAATACTTTGGCCACCAGGCTCTGTAAGTGTTAATTTTTGCTTAGAATATATTTTCCCTAAAATGTGAGCTTCTAAAATATCAATTGAAAAAATGATTTCACGGACTGATGCCTCTCACATCGATAAACCTTTTCGGAATATTTTCTTCTTAAAATATTTCAGTTTCTCCGACAGGGGTCGTAGATGTATATCTTATTTTTGGTCAATATCTTTACTTCTAGGGGTCCGATTTTAAAAATTCCTTCTATTTGGATAGTCTTTCCAGTGTGACATGTTTTTCATATAATTTATGTTTTTTAAGTAATTCATAGACTTTCCGCTAGGGGGCGTGCAAGTAAATTGTTTTCCCCCTATATCTCTGCTTTTAAATCTCCGATTTGAAAAATTCTTTCTGCACCGGATACAGCTTTTCATGGGAAATCATTTGCACATAATTTCTATTTTTTGTAAAAAATGGTTTGGCCAACAGGTGGGATAAGCCTTAATTTCCGCTTCTGATGTACACTGGCGGAAAGTGAAAAAAGAACACCAAGAAGGAACTGGCAGATGACCATGAAATTTACATAGGTTAATGGGCTCGAGGATACGTAGGTTTGATGTTAATTTCGGGACCAACCGGTGAGCGCTTACGCCACAGCACGGCATTATATGCAAATTATCGTCGGTGGTATTTAAGGAGTACGGCGAAGTGAATGTAATCAGTCGTCGGCGTAGTGACACGTGCCAAGACCCTGAAGAAGCTGCAATGCCTGGACATGGAAGACGTGTACGATTTCAGCAGTTATCGGACGTTGATCGAGGTCGTCTAGTCGGACTCCGCGAGGCCGGGTGGTCGTATCGTCGTATTGCGGAGCGATTTGGGCAGGAAGGTATCGGTGATGATACGATAGTGGCGTAGATGGTCCGAGGAACATTCCCACACGAGAAGACGTGGAACCGGGAGTCACAGACGGATTGATGAGCGGAACGATTGACGCTAAGAAGAGAGGCTTTGTCAAGCAGAACATCCACTGCGACGCAAATCTGAGCTGCCGTTGCACCTGAGGTGACTGTGCGAACAATCCGCAACCGTTTACTGGATGCTGACTCCTGCCCACCGTCAGGAACGGCTGCAGTGGTGTCGCCAACGTCTGCACTGGAGAACGCAATGGCGATCTGTCGTGTTCAGCGATGAAAGCAGATTCTGCTTGGAAGCCTCCGATGGCCGTGTGCGTGTCCGCAGACGCACAGGGGAGCGTGGGAGCGTCTCCACCCTTCTTCATCCGCCAGCGACGCACAGGGCCTACACCTGGTCTCTTGGCCCGCACGGGGATAACTGGTTTTCCTTTTATTTGGGGAGCGGCGCCCCCACGGCCCGAGCTGACCTTGTGACTGGTCAACATCTGATGTCATGCCACCGCTTGTTTTTTTTTTGTTTCGGTGCTGTTGGTGTTTGCAGGGACGGCTGTTCATCCAGCTGTTGGGGAGTCGCGTCCCCACGTTCCCGAGCTGGTCTTGTGTCTCGCATTTTCGTTTTTATTTATTTTCTCCACTGGCTAGTTGCCCGTGTTGTATTCTCTACCTAATCGCTACCACGTTCTGTACTAACACCCCGGTCTTGTGGTTTTGTTACCCTCCACCACTAACTGATTTATATTAACCGCTCAGTTCGTAGGTTGCTGAGATTCCGTTTAGGTTCCCTGCCAGGATTTGTCTTCTTTGGATTTCTTTTTTTCCTTTTAGCTGGTTTGGGTGCTAGACCTACCTGCATGTTTGCCGCGTGCGGAGACCCGTGAGGCGGAAATGGGATGTCTGGCGGCTGAGGTCGCAGGAGACCGGATAAGTGCCTCCTGTGTACCAACACTCCTCTTCGACCCCGGCTTCGCTGTAAACGGGAGGCTAGAGACTAACCCACCTCTAGTCAGAAGTCTTGTCCCAAGTTGTGTACACGGCTTTAGCGGCTTTTTTGTCGTATAGCACGGCAGGGTGAGCCCGGGGGCTGTGGGATCATGCCAAAGGCGTTGGCATGACGGTACCCGGAGGCCGAAGTGTCCGCCGAGTGCGTGTGATCACAGCCAACGGACTATATCTGCAACGTATAAGCTCCAGAACTGTGTCCAGCGTCATTTTCTTGGCTTGCAGACCTCCAGTTCTCCCTTGTAGGGCTCGGTGGTGGGTGGAGTAGTCTGCAGACGAATCTTCCTCCTTTTTTTCCATGGGTAAAAAGAACAAAAACTCCAAATTTAAGTCACCTGACAAAATGATAGTTGACAACGACTGTCCTTCGTCTTCTCAACCTACCAAGTCTCATACCCTTAAACGGTCTTTAGACCTTGACCTGGACCAAGAATGTGGAACCTCTTCTTCGGCAGCTGTACCAGTCGCTCCGAAGCGTCGTCTCCCCTCGATTGCTGTGACTACGCATGCTACTCACTTGCTTGTAGAATCCATCGATCCGCATGAGAGACTGTCCACCAGATCTCCCTTTTTCATTTCTAAAGCTTTGGACGCTGCGGTTGGCCCCTTGAAGTCTGTGAGGAAGCTTCGCTCTGGGGACCTGCTTGTCCACACTTGCAGTGTTTCTCAGAGTAACACTTTTCTGAACCTCACTAGTCTTCAAGGCATTCCTGTAAAAGTGACACCTCACCCGTTTCTTAACACCTCTCGGGGTGTTATTTCGGAGTTTGATCTCTTGCCATGCAGTGAAGACGAATTCGTGACTGAACTTGCTGATCAAGGTGTTATTGCTGCACGTCGTATGATGTTCCGGCGTGATGGTTCCATGATTAAGTCAAAAAATGTCATCTTGACTTTTAACTCCCCGAAAGTTCCGACCGAAATCAAGGCTGGCTACTTGGTCTGTGGAGTTCGCCCGTACATTCCCAGTCCTCTGCGCTGTTTCAGGTGCCAGAGGTACGGGCATTCACAACGTTTCTGTAAGAGTTCCGCTCGTTGCGCAAATTGTGGCTCCAGTGAACATGGCGGGGAAGGTTGCACTTCTGCGGCCTGCTGTGTTAACTGCGGTGAGGCCCATGCAGCTTACTCCCGCAACTGTATGAAATGAAAGGACGAGATGGCGATCCAGCGCCTCAAGACCCTGGAAGGCCTCTCGTACCCTGCTGCCAAGGCCAAGTTGGGTATACCCACCACCCGACAGCGTACTTTTGCCGCAGTAGTTCAGTCTCTGCCACAACCCGTGCAGCCCTTTGTTCCGCGCCCTGTAGCTCTCGCCGCCCTTGCCAAGCGATCTACAGCTGACCAAGCGACACAGGTGTTTTTCCCCGAGCTCGAGATTTTTCGAATACCTGATTCTGGGCCTTCTCTTTTGCTGCCGACCGTCTCTTCCAGTTTCAAGCCGAAAGCCTGCACGTGCGGAAGACCCGGCCCTCAATCCGCAAAGGTGTGCAGTGTCCATCCAACTGTCTCGGCCTCAGCGAGGTCCCCACCCTCAACCAACATTATAGAGGAACATAGGGGGAGGAGAGTGACAGTTCGTCCCCAGCCTCAAACAACATTGCAGAGGAACATGGGGGGGGGGAAGGGAGTGACAGTTCGTCCCCGCCCTCTGCCAGCATTGCAGAGGAGTGTGGGGGGAGGAGAGTGACTCATCCTTTGTGTAGTTGTGTTTAAAAAAAAATTATAATTATAATAGTAAATTAATAAATTTTTATATAAACCTAATTAACTACCTTGTCTTCACAGTTAACTACCTGTCTTCATCATACTCTTTTTCAACTTTTACCAAGCCTGTCTGCTCTTAATCATTTTCCACGTTTTTAAAAATCTGTGGCTGATAGTTCTTTGTCTGGCGCTCTTTGGCCAAACCTGGCCCTTGCGCCAATAAAATCCAACAACCAACCAACCAACCAACCTGGTCTCTTGGTGTGGGGAGTAATCAGCTATCACTCCCGTACACAACTATTGTTTGTACCTGGTACGTTAAACAGCATCTCCTGCATCAACAACATCATTCAGCCCGTTGTTGTGACATTTGTAAGGTCGGTCCATCGTGGTGTTTTCCAGCAAGATAACGCACGCCCACACACGGCACGTAATACGCAACATGCACTTCAGGGTGGGAGACAACTTCCATGGCCTGCACATTGAACGGATTTGTCCCCCATTGAGCACGTGTGGGATTTTATGGGACAACGACTTATCCGATCTCTACGGCCAGCCACGACCATCCCCGATTTACGCGTCCAAGTTGAGGATGCTTGGAACTCAATACCCCAAACTTATATCCAACATCTTTACAACAGACTCCATGCCAGAATAGCACAGTTTGACGCAGTTCATGGCGGCTCAACCTCGTACTAACCATGTTGCATGGAAATGTTGTTTTTCAGTTTACCAGCAAATACAGCTGCATTTTGCCATAATGTTTTGATCGCTTTATCCTCTGTATTCCGTTATTATGCTGTATACATTTCGTTGGTATCAGACGTCTCCTTCTTGGTGTTCTTTTTACACTTTCCGCCAGTGTATTTGCAGCAAAATATGAGCTCCTAAAATCTTGACTGAAAAAATAGTCGTTTGTTGACCGATACTACTTATGTCGACAAACCTTTTAGGAACATTTTCTTTTTCAAGTAATGTATGTTTTCCACGCCAGGAGGCGTACATGTATATCTTATTTTTGTCAATTTTTCCGATTTGAAAAATTCTTTCTTTGTTGGGTAATGTTTCCGATGGGAAATATTTGTCCTATAAATTCAAAATTTCTATGTAAATCATGGAATTTTTGCTCTGGGGCACAAGGGTAAATTGCGTTTTCTGTGTTATGTTTGCTTCTGAATCTCCGATTTGAAAAATTCTCCCTGTATCGCATACAAGTCCTGATGGAAATTTTTTTACATAATTTCTAATGTTTGGTAAAAAATGGTTTGACCACCAGGGGATATAAGCGTTAATTTCTGCTTCTGATGTATTTGTAGCAAAATCTGGGCTACTGGAAACTCGAATAATTTTTTTTTCTTGGAACGATACCGCTCATATGGAAAAACCTTTTGAGAATACTTACTTCCTAAAATAATGCACGATTTTCCCACCAGGGGATGTAAAGTCCCACCTCATTTTTGTCGATATCTCTGTTTCTAAGAACACCTAAGTCAACAACCAGAGGGCGTAAGCTCACGATGCCGTTTACAGCAATATTTGAGGGGTTAAAAACCTGATTGAAACACTTCTTTCTTCCGTCAGATACTATTGTTTTCCATACCTGTTCCATTGACTTTGAATAGCTTTGATAAATTTAATTTGCGTCAGAACGGATTCAAAGGACGTGCTTATTAAACCTGAAAATCCGTTGTCACCTTTCTTGTTTCTTCCTCGGACCTCACTTTGATGGTTATAAAGTCCGTTGACTCTGATCACCTCAGAAACCATCCGTGTCAGAAATGCTTTGGTTTTGGATATTAAAATTTGGCGTTTCTGAAACTGGGTTAGGTTTGCCATTACCTAGTGGTTTGGCAACTAAAATTTGGCTTTTTTCAACCTGAGTTAAATTCACTGCCATTTGCTAGCGTTTTGGCCATTAAAATGTGACGTTTTTCAAAATCAGTCCTCTGCCATTGTAATAATTGAAAGAAGAATAACATTGATTAACAGAGCTCAGTATCAAGTGTTATTTACGCCGTTTCATGACTTAAACATGAACCGAAGTTTACGTGAATGTGCTTCGCTACTATAGATTTCATACTTTTACATTTTGTATTAATACGGATCATTTCGGACTTTTCTTATTAATGGTTTAACGACCACTGTGAGATACTCGATGGACTATACATAGTCGCCCGTCCTTAATTTAGGATCACTTGTTCCGGGGAAGGCAGAGAGTTTGTGCCGTAAGGAATGCACAACATCCGTACCTCACCAGGACTCGAACCCGAACACTTTTCTGACGAATGGTCATATACCAGCGCTTGCAACATTGCGACATCGGTGTGGACATTTCGTATTCAGAGTTTTTTCTTACAAATTAGCACGATTCGAATGTTTCTTAAATACTCAGTAACAATAATCGAAGGTAAGCCTACTTCTATAATATTTATCAGTTTAATATCTTTTAAATTAATTATATTAAGTGTGTATCCAATAAAACACGTATTTTATCCAGCATTGCTATCTATTGAAGTACACGCCTTTAACAGGGCGTTCGTCACTTTGTGAGAAATTTTAGCACGTGCTTTTAAGCTGCAGTTGGTAATCAGAATGTGGCCACCAAGCATTTAATAAGGTGTTCTTGCTGCAAACGAAATACCTTCCGAGGGTACCAAAGCTTATGGTTTACAGAATTGGAAAACAATTTCAACTACGTAAATAGTTCAAATTGTTTTTCAATTCTATCACTGTCCTTCTTCCGATCACGGCTGCCTCCCTTCCCTGGAAACAACACTTAGAAAGACGTAGCGTGCACAGCATAGGTTGCCGTAATCACTCAATCTCCTTAAAAACTCCTTCAGGCAATTTGAAAAATCAAGCAATAATATGCTTATTGCTTCATTTTTCAAATTTCCTGAAGGAGTTTTTTTTATTTCTGAATGTTCAGCAATGTAAATATAAAGTCAATGCACGTAAAAAAATAGTGTCGTCATTAGTGCAGGCGATGTGGACATCATGACTTGCAATCGCCCAGAACTAAGTAAATGCCGCATTTTCTTTTTGCAATATACTTCCACTTTTGAAACGTATATATATTGTTTTAGTTTCTTTTTGCAACATACTTCCACTTTTGAAACGTATGTATATTGTTTTCGTTTCTTTTTGGGAACATGTATTTCATTTGGATGGGGGTCTTTGTCGGGGCCTTTTCTTATTATTAAAGTCGCAATGAAAATTGCTCGAAGCTGCATGTGTATAAAATCGAAGAGTAGGCCACAATGGATTTATTCATTTGTTCATGCAATAATATGGAATGACCGAGATCTCTCCCGATGACAGATGAAATCATTACTGATTCGAATGTTAATATTACACACCGGTTTCTAGAAAACACCACAAATATTGTCGATGCAAACATTTCCTCAATTTTACAAAAAAATGTCATCTTTGCAGACGGGAATCTTATCATGATCCAGTATAAAACTATCTTTTTTATTTCACTCACACTAAATTTTTCTTTACGGTTAAACCTCCAAACAACTTCTTTCCACTGTCACGCGATTTTGCGCTACGCTACTGCTACTCGCACTTTTAGAACCAGGGGTGGATGCCAGAGAATGAAATGTGGAAATTATCCACCATGTACTATGTGCAATGGTGAATAAGGAGACATTTGTACACTGGCGTGCAAAAATTAAGGACGAGACGGTTTTTCCAATAAAACGTCGTGCAGAAGTGCTCCACATCGACTCAAATCATAACATGAGATCCCCAAGTTGTAATAATATGGGAAAAGTGAGCAAAACCGTCCAAACAAGGAATCTAAAAGATACAAAGGCGCTTTATTGAAAAGGTTGCTTCAAGCACAACTGGACAGGAGACAGAAACGTCCATGTGACAGGCGGCAACCAAGAAAAATCCAGTCTTTAGTAGGGGATATGATCACCCCTGACTGCAATGCAGATTTACAATGTCGGTCCATGTTGAGGACGAGGTTGTCAAGGAGCTGATTAGGCATCGTTGCCCATTCCTGTTGTAGCGCCAATTGCAGCTGCGTAATCGTTGCTGGCGGGTGGTGACGTGCTGCCAAGCGTCTCCCTAGAAGGTCCCACACGTGTTCGATTCAATTTGGGTCCAAGGACCTTTCGGGCCAACCCATGCGTTGAATATCTTTACTCTCCAACAGCTGTGCGACAGCCACTGTACGATGAAGTGTAGCGTTGTCCATGAGGAGGAACTCTGGACCTACAGCACCTCTAAACAGACGCACGTGAGGCAGGAGAACCTAGGTACAATAGAGGACACAACTGACTGAACCTCCTCGGAAGATGTGGAGGTCAGTACGGCTATCAAGCATGATACCGCCCCAAACGAGAACTCCGCCACCTCCAAACCGGTCCCTTTCGATGATGTTGGAGGTGTGATTGCGAGGTCCCTGCTCTCTCCAGATGTGTATGCGTCTAGAATCGCCCGTAAGACTACATCGGCTCTCATCCATAAAGAGAACTCCAACCATTGCTGATGAGTCCAATTCTTGTGTTCCTGGCACCACAGAAACCGCCGTCTCCGATAAGCAGGCGTTAATGGCACACACCGTACTGGTCGTCGTGCAAATAGACCAACATTGTGCAGCCTCTTGGCCACGGTAAAACGAGATAACGGACGTTCAGTTATCTGTTGCATGTCCCTCGTGATTTCTCCCGCTGTCTGCCGTCTGTCTTCTCGCCAGTAGGGCAATATACCGGTCGTCCGCCGCCGTGGTTGCTCGTGGACGACCACTGCTAAACTCTCGAACAGCTGTTCCTGTCGTTTAAAATGCTCTGCAAGCTCGTGAAACGATGCTGTGAGCGATCCCGAACTCCTCGGCCACACTAGTCACACTTCGACCTTCTTCGAATTTCCCAATGACGTGACCTCGGGTAAAGTCATCCAGATGTCGTCTACTGGATTGCATATTGGCCATATCACACGGTGGCAGCAACTCGACGTCGTTTAAACCGATGTACACCATGCAATAGCTTTCACCAAATTGCTGAGCGTACACCGTCCGTGTGCTTTATACCCTTCCGACCTTCCCCCGCTACGTCATGCTGCATATATGTGCTTGCCTTACCGTAACGGACCCTAGTCTATCTCCTTAGTGGTCTTTTGGTCCGTTCTGCCTGCTCGTTGCACTGTTATTCTAATTTCTACTCTTCGTCCTTAATTTTTGCAAACCAGTGTATATTTCATTAGGACGGTATGATGAATTTAAGATCGGGGTAATGAAAAATGTAGGTGCGTTAGTTTTTTAAAAATCGAACAAAGAAATGTAATTCTCTGTTGCATTTAAGAAATAATTTTTTACATGGAGAATGATTAAACAAGCTGATATGTTATCATATTGAGAAAAACATAGCAAAATGGAATATCTCCGAAATCTTTGTTTGGGTAAGATACTCTTCGGAACCTTACATTCCAGAAAATAAAATTTCACTTCGTTTTTCATTTAATTTTACACATTCACAATATTTGCAAATGCCTATACCTTGGAAGAATAGAAGGATATGTTGCATATAACACGTACGGCACGACATGCGATGGAGCGGAGACCATTAACTTTCCAGCCTGCATTTCCAGCTCATGTGGTTGGTTTATCTGACGCCCCACCATGAACGACAGGAAGCTTTTACGTCCTCTCGAACACTTCGAGAAAATAGAAAAGGCAAAGCTATTAGTTGATGAGACAGCACTGCTATGAAAAACCAGTTGAAATGCATTTGATTTCTGTACTGCCTTTCGAAACACGATTTGTTACAGCACCTTATTCTGGATATAAGCTCAGGTTTTAATCTGATAAAAATTTATATAGAGTTTTATGGAAATAATATAATCATTCACTACAAAGCTTAAGCATTGCTTCCTATTATGTTAGTCATTGGTGTCCGTGCTTGACAATGAGACGTAAGGTGAATTACTTAGCGCAGAGGTTTTAACGAGCATTATTCACAGAACATTTCATTATCTGGGGGTTTAGCGATCACCGTAAGCAGGTCGAAGGAATATAAGTAGTTTTCCGCCCATAATTTACAGCCGCTGGCTCTTGAGAAACGAGAGAACAACTTCCGTAAGAAAAATACGACATACCTACCCCACCGCGATTCGAACCTGAACCCACCTCGGAAGAATAGTCAGAAGCCAGCGCTTTCACAACTGCGTCACAAAGATGGTCTTTAGGAAATTTTACGCTTAGTTTAGCCGAATGCTTTTCCGTCCGAGGTTGCTCGTTGAGAAAACCTAAAAGCCCACAGATAAGAAGAAAAAATGTTTACGTCTATGTCCCGAGCAGGAAAACAGTTCGTTATGTGAAGGTGATAATGTTCGTAATCTTTACCAGAACATTTGTTTACAAAATTCAAGTTTATGACGTTAACCTATCTTTTCGTTTCTTTCATAAGACTAAAAAATTGTACTGCCGAAAGACCCAACGTATGTGGTTTTGTAACGACCGAACAAATTCCGGCAAGTACTAAATACGATGCCAAAGTGAATTACACTGAGATATGCACATACAAGTTTTTCAACTAAAAGCGTTAACCTATTAATTCTACTTCATTTTCTGGAAATTAAGTTATAGGATTAATTTCTAAATAAAGCTGTGTTTTTCGGTAAATTACTGATAACTGTAATTTCACATAGTATTATTATAAGAAATAATGTCAACTTTAAGAGAAGAGTCTACTGGAGGAAGGACAAAAAACAGGGCTTCAGTTGTAATAAAACAAACAAAGGCAGACTAACATCAAATTTCATACCAACACTGAATGACTCAGTCACACGCACATATCAATTTTACAAGTGAGCTTGGTCTAATAAAATCTAGGTGCCTCATGAAAACGTCTTCAGAGTGAATTTCAATGAGGCACTCAGAAGTCCACATATTATTCTCCCTGGAAGGATAGGGCATCACGGATATTAAAATTCAGAGGACTAGTAAAACTCTCTCAGACTTTAAGCAATTGAAGGGGTCTCTAAAATCAAACTCTGAATGTATGTTCAACGTTTCATTTCTTACACTCTTCCTCTTTCACCTTAATATTTCGTACAATCTTCCTCTTTCTCCTTAATCCTTCGTACACTCTTCCTCTTTCACCTTAATCCTTCGTACACTCTTCCTCTTTCACCTTAATCCTTCGTACACTCTTCCTCTTTCACCTTAATCCTCCGTACACTCTGCATGTTTCCCGCACTTCACATATATTTTATCTCTAACACAACCAACCTCCAATAATACAATGATCTAGTGTTTTTTATTCCATCTGTAGACGAGCGGGCAGGCACGGAGGCTTCAACAGGACATCTGAAAATTCACCAGGTGCAAAGTGGGTCAAAACATTATAAGAAGGAATTAGATGAAGAAATAAATTTCTGCAAAACATACGAAAAAATTATCCAATATGAACTCATGACTACACAATTTGCAAAATTACTTATCAGTTTACTTTAAAAACAATACCTCAGACTACAGAAGAGCCGAAACTGATTAAATAAAAGTTATTAGGGAAATGCAAAGTTTCCTCCGTTTTATGGATGAAGGAAACAGGAACAATCACGAAACCAATACACAGGTATACAACGAAGTATTGCCAGTTAGTATCATGGACCTTTTGCCATTTTTCAGGCAACAAATCGATGCCCCTCTGATAGAAGCAGCTGGGTTTGTAGCTGAAGATTCCAGTGCCGAAATTCTCCACCTCTGGAAATGTGGTAAAGCGCTGTTGCGCTAGCGCATGTTGTATAGAGTAAAACAGATGAAAATCTGAGGGTGCGATGTCTGGGGAGTAAGACGGGTACAGTAAAACCTCACAGTGTAACTGTTCAAGGGTTGATTTCTTGGAGGCACTGACATGTGGTCTAGCATTATCGCGTAACTGAATGGCTGGGCAGCATCCTGTACTTGTCCATGAGCGTTTTAGCTCGATCGCGGCATTCAGTTTCATCAACAGATCGCTATATATTTGGGCAGGGATTTTTTCGCCAGGTTTCATCAGTTCGAGGTACTGCACCAAATGCATACCCCACCACATATATCATAGCAGCTCCCCCCGTGTATATCTTGTTTTGCAGTGCATGCTGATGGCTGAGTTAGGTCGGCCCAGGATTGCTTGCTTACGTGATTGTGGCAATCGACCCATGTTTCATCCCCGGTGACAACCTTCCACAAGAAATTCTTCCCTTGAAACTTCTTCAGCAACGACATGCAAATGACCATTCGTTGAACAATATTACTCTCCGTTAAGGTATGCGGAATCCACTAAGAAATCTTCTGGATCTTCCCTAAGGCCTTTCCACGGGCCTTTGGGAAGGTCCCAAAGATTTGTAAGTGTGTTCCGCCGTACCACCGTCGACTGAGCTACTTTCAAACGTTTCGCCAGTTGCGTGGTCGATTGTGTGGCATCCTCTTGCAACAGCGTTTCCGGCTTCTCGTCTGCGAGTTCCTGCGGTCTACCTGCACGTGGCTTGGCTTTCAATCTTAGATCACATTTCTTAAACCAGGTAAACCATTCTCGACACGCCAGATCACGCATAACTGTTTCGCCATACGCTTGAAATATTGAAACGTATGTTTCACTCGCACTTTTCCCTAAAATAAACATGAATAACAACCAGTGCCAGAAATAAACTTTTTCGACGGCCTCGCTTGGCTTCATGTACGAACTGAGAGCACGGGTCGCTGCAGGTTAGCGCCTGATACCGCTAATGGCTAACAATTTAGTTAGCCTTGGTAAAAGCTTTCACGTAATTTCCAATGACAAATAAAGCGCCATGGAAAGCTTTTTAATTAAATAAATTATAAATAATTTATTTTTCAAGTAATTTAGTGTATCTATTATTTTATCTACTGTAAATGTAACAAACGTACATTTTAAGAATGGAAAACCTTTTAAAAATCTAGCAAACAAAATTTTTAAATAAATCGCACAAAAAAGTGGGGAATTATATTAATTTCACAAAAAAATTACTGAACATTCGCCTGCATTTGATGCACCTACTGGTAAGATTCTGGTAATGATCACAGTCTGCTGGCCGACAAGAATTTGCCACGACCCTTGGGTTGCGCATGCTATAAAACAGAATTGTTTCAGCGGTAACAAATTAAACGATCGGACTGGTTTAGAGTCTTCTATAACACAGAGCAAATTGAAAGTGGAAGTCCAAAAAATGTGTCCTATTTCTAGGAAATCTAAACTGACTAACGGTAAACAAATATTTGTAGTGTTAGCTTGTTTTTTAACACATACTGTGCGCAAATCGAACCAAATTATGGTTACAAAAAGAGGCTCCGCTGTTAGTAAACTGTGTCGGATAATCATTCATTCTTCACTATAGCAAATAGCGTTATCTGGCCAAGAAAATAACATCTGTGTCAGTGTCTACAAGTATCTCACGTCATTGTTTAGTAACAATTTCCTTCGACAGGGCGCAATGCAACTTGGCTCAATTTTCTTTGTTTTTAAAAATATAAAATTGGTTTTTGGAAAAAGTATGTGCATCGGCTGTTAATATGTGTACCGGCTGTAGGTATGTGCGTCCGTCTTTATGTGTATTTGCGTTGTACACATATTCTGATACCTGTCTGGGAGGATGGGCATTGGGATTTCTGTTCCTGAACATCTTTTCGATGACCATTATAATCCGCGATGAATGTTGGTCCCTTGCGAATCCTGACATTGTGAGCTACCATGCCTCTACTACAGATAATTCCTGTTTCTCAGCTTAAGAAACAGAAATCAAAGAAAATGTGCTTTTCAACAAATTGCTGAAAAGCACATTTCCTAAAGTTTTGTTCAACTTACTTATAATTATTCAATGTTCACTGCACGTGTGACACGGCACACATTAAGCCGATAATCACATTCCTGCCAAACCTTTTGTAGCATGTCGGTGTCAAATTCTGTGAAAGCCGCTGTAGTGCTAGCTTTTAAATCAACAAAAGCTGCTGCAAGCAGTGGTACATAGACACGATCCTTTATGTAAACCCAAAAGAAAAATCACACGGAGTGAAATCGAAGGATCGTTGTGGCCATCACAATAGTTCTTCACCCCCTCAACTGAACGACCAATTCATCGTTTTGGCAGCTTATCGTTGAGCTGGTCCTGAACCTCGTTACGGAAATTTGGTGGAGCACTATCGAGTTGAAAAATAAAATCATCAGTGTCTCCTAGCTTTGGGAGAAGCCTTTGTTCGAGAAGGTCGAGGTAGGTAATTCTTGTCACAGTGGCTTCAGAGAAAAAGAAGGGCCCATCCACCTTTCGAACAGTAATTGCACAGATGCCATTAATTTTTGGGAAATCATGCTCGTGCTGCAAGTTAGTATGAGGATTTTCTGTGCCCGGAATTCTCAAGTTATGCCTGCGCACCTTTCCTGAAATGTGGAATGTTGCTTCGTCACTGAAATCTAATTTTTCAGACAAACCGTCATCCTCTAGTAGAGTGAGAAAACTTATAAAGAAACACGTTCGCAGGTGACGGTCATTCCTCTTCACTCTTCAGCCTTTGAATACACTGTAGACCATACGACTACATGTGCAAATGTTTCCTCAGAACTCTCCATACAGTTTTTTGCGGGACACCGTGTTTTCGACCCGCTCGATAAGTGGATTTCTGGGGGCCCCTTATGTAACTAACGCGAACACGCTGCACTACGTCGTTTCCTATCGATGGACGTCCAGTCGATTTTCCCTTGGAAATGCAGCTCGTGTCTTGAAATCGTGAATACCAATTTTTAATTGACTTACCACTAGGTGTCTCTATCCCAAATTTTGTTCGCAAAATAAAGCTTAAATAATTAAACTTAGTTAATTACGTAGGATTCATTTTGTCACATAAAAGTTTATTGCAAAATCCGATTAACTTCTTTAAATCTTGGATACAAATCCGTGGAACACCGTTGATATTTAGTAAAACGCACACATTACACGTTGCAAAGATTTAGATATGTGTATATACAAATGGTGAAAGTAAGAATGATAATCTTTCAACTGTAGCATTTCCTCCTTTTTTTAGAAGGTGTTCCTACAATCAATTAGTTGTTTTTGTCCTCATAATATTTATGACCAACACAAAAACATATAAAATATTATTTTTAATTAATCCCTTTTCTGAAGAAAAGCTTTCAAGCACAGGTTTTAGTTTAGGACCAAACATATTGTACTTGCCAAATGGTAATTTTGAAATATATCCTTTTTCATGCCCTGTCATAAAATGAGTTTTCGAGAATTAAAATAAAACCTCTCATATTAGTATTCAGTTTATTATGCGTTTAAATAATTATATAAATATTACTATTTACTTATCTTTAATTTCCCTTGCTTTGTTTTCAAATTTAACTCGCCTTTAATTAGGCTTGAAATTTTCAAATTTGTGCATTTTCATAATGAGTACAGAAATATCAAAGTATCAGAAGTGCTAAAAGTTTTGTTCGCTTTAAGCTTGCAGAATTATCTCAGCCTGTTAATGGATATATATAGGACTATAAATAAATAATTTCAATACTATATTGACAGCCACTAATCTTTTGGCCGAACTCATTTATAATTTGGCATCGGCACGGTTTTCCCCACTTTCAAAAATAAGCATCTTTGCTACTGCTATTTTCCAAAATTGGTATAACTAAATTTTCTTTAATTTGATTATATTAAAGGAAATATTAACTTTGTGCTGAAAGGCGAAATTGAATTTGGAGCAAAAATGTCTAAGGAACATCTAACAGCTTTTCTTTGTGGATTTAGGTTTTTAGTGCTGGAACAGTAGTTGGTCTTCGGCAAAGCCGTCCAACCAAGGTACTTCAATAATTTCGAAAGCTTTCCGTTGAGCAGATATCAAATAAGAAATACTAGAACACAGTTATTGCGGAGTGGTTAACACGTTTTTATTCAAAAATGAAAACACGGAACAGTTTTCTTTGTTTTCGGATAATGAAAGTTTCTATTCTCATCTTTCCCTAACAAATGTAAAATTTGTGTTGTTTCCACAAAACACAAGCAGCATTTGTCACCCAAAGAAACATTAAATTTGTAAAAAACATCATTATCAGTAGGGGTAAAGTGGGGATACGGGAACATTAGAGAGCCGAGAGCCGGTGGGCGTGGCCAGCTCTCGGCTCTCTAATGTTCCCGTATCCCCACTTATCCCTACTCGGTGAACAGAGCTGGCCACGCCCACCGGCTTTCGGCTCTCTAATTGTTCCCGTATCCCCACTTATCCTTACTCGGTATATAAATGTTATGTGTTGGCGGATGGCAACGGTGGGTGTGGAGCCACGTGTCCGCCATTTTTTCTTTTTTTTTTAAAATGCCGGAGAACAGATCTTTTGTACATGCTCCGTACACGTTTATTATACTTTGTAGCTTTTACCTAGGAGTTTTAGTGGGGAGTAGCATTTTTTTCTTTTATTTAAAAATAGTTTTAGAAAAAATTTCTTCAAAGTGAAAAAAAAATGCTCTGATGGTTGCAGTGAGATTCGAACTCATTATGAATGTTTTTTCAAGCGAAAGCCATACTGAAGGAACCATCAGACCATTAGTACCGTCGTGCGAAAGGTGTAGTTTTTTTACTCGAACGCACTGAGGTGTTTGTTTATTTTGAATTACATTTCTCTTGTTACATTTTTCACGAATGTGTATTGGATCATTTGGGTGAGTTATATAATTTTTTTTCTACGAGCTAAGTGGGATGAAGATATTTAAAAAGAGTGGGAGAGAAAAAATTATTTCATTTGAGTTCTACATGGGAAGGTGTCAACATGAATTTTTCAATTACGGTGGAGAGTCTTAAATTTGAATGTTGTAATGGAGAATGTGCTGAAACAAGCGTATCTAACTCCCGGCCGAGAAGGAAGTTTGGCTGGTGTGAATGCCTTATTCCATGCTGTCAAAAAAGAAAAAGTAAAGAAAAAAGATGTCGAAAATTGGCTGAAGGGGGAGAAAACGTACACCCTTCACAAACCAGTGAGACGTAGTTTTCCGAGAAATAGAGTCATAACACATAAAAGAGACCAACAGTGGCAAGCAAACTTAGCCGATGTGAGCAGTCTGAGTCGTCATAACGATGGCGTTCGCTACTTGCTGACGTGTGTTGACATATTTTCAAAATACGCGTGGGTGATTCCCTTGAAGCAAAAGTCTGGCTCTCATATCGTAAATGCTTTTTCCAAGATATTTGAGCACAGAAAGCCTCAAAAATTGCAAACGGATAAAGGAACAGAATTCAAGAACAAGGAGTTTCTAAAGTTTTTAAAACAGCAAGGGGTCCATTTCTTTACCACAAATAATGAGACTAAAGCGAGTGTTGTGGAAAGATTTAATCGCACGCTCAAAACCAGGATGTGGCGTTATTTTACAAGTCAAAATACCTACAAATTCATTGATGTGCTCGACGATTTAGTTCATGGTTACAATCATTCCTTTCATCGGAGTATAAAAATGAAGCCAGTGAACGTGAGTGAAAGCATTGAAAAGCAGGTTTGGAACAATCTGTATGGAGATCTCAAACGGGAAAACCCAACCTACAAATTTCAAGTGGGTGATCACGTACGTATTAGTAAACTCAAATTGACGTTTGAAAAGGGATACGAATCAAACTGGACGGAAGAAGTATTTGTCGTGAGCAATCTTGTTCCTAGATTCCCTCCCGTGTATAAATTAAAAGATTTATTGAACGAGGAACTGGAGGGAACATTTTACGCCGAAGAGCTTCAAAAAGTGAATCTCTCAGAGACATTTGCTGTGGAAAACTTTCTGAAAAAACGCAGAAGAAAAGAAATAATGGAATACTTTGTGAAATTTAAAGGATATCCGAATAAATTCAATGCTTGGATCCCTGCCGTGGACTTAACATCGCTATAAAAGCCATTCTTTTGTTCGTTGAAGCATCATTTGTCAACATGAGTTTCTATCTGACACTGCCCAGTGATAGCTCTCTCGGCTACTTTTCTGACAATAAAATATCCCATTTCATAACACGTCTTCCTTTACCGATAGAATTGAACGGTGCCTGGGAAGTGGGACTCGTCGAACTCATCTACCCCCATTCGTGGTATAATATCACGAAAAACTCCAACCATTTCGAATACGATTTGGGAACCGGTCAGTTTAAGACGGGAAGAATCTCTCCAGGTCATTACGAGTCTGTAGCGGACATTGTTAAATCCATGAGCAATCACTTTGCCAATAAAATCTTTTTGAATTATAATAAAGCGACTCGAAAGGTCAAGTCAACTCTTCTTAAAGGTACTCGCTTGATTTTATCCCCAGGGATTGCGGAAATCTTAGGATATCAACCCATACAACTTTCGGCTGTTAGTGGAGCTCTCTCTGTAAATGGTGAATTTATCGCTGATCTAAACGGTCGGTTTTCTCTGTTGTATGTATACAGCGATATTGTGGAACCACAACCGGTGGGAGACATGGCTTCTCCTCTCCTTCGCATCGTTAAAGTGAGTGGTGTAGATGGAGAGATGGTGAGCGCTTTGTTCGATCGACCTCATTATTTGGCTCTCGCAAGAAAAAATTTTCAAACCATCGAAATCGTCATAAGAAATCACATAGGCCAATTAGTGCCATTTGAACGTGGGACAGCGATCGTGAAACTTCATTTTCGTCTCAAGCATCTCTAATAATGTACGAACCATACCGCTGCTGTACGAAATCCTTTGAGGATTATTACATCAGTCAAACTGGAAGAGGAATAGTTTACTATCAAGGAGTGCCACTGCAAAAAGGGTATGGACTTGGAGGACTCTTTCGTTCATTATTTAGAGCGGCGGTACCATTATTCAAACAAGGTGCTAAAACACTTGGAAAACAAGTTTTACGAACAGGGATGGATCTCGCCACGGATGTTATTCAAGGAAAAGATGTGAAGACGGCGGCCAAACAGCGAGCTAAAGAGGCAGGACAAATACTCACCGACAAAGCAGCCAACAAAGTGAAGAAGATGCTGGGAGGAAGCGTTAAAAGGAAGAGAAAAACGAAGACATGCATCATTCGTTCAAAGAAAGTCAAGAGGACATCACGCGATATTTTTGATCCATAAACCATGGCTCTGATTCACAGTCATTCTTCTGTATGTGTCAAGTCAGAACTGGATTTATTTGCGTTACCACCCACTCAGACAAGCATAGAAAAAGGACAATGGATCGAATATCACCCTTTAGCCAACATTCGAGATGGAGGACCCCTGGAATTTAATATTTCTGGCAGTGGAGAAGAATACATGGACTTATCTTCCAGTCAACTCTACGTGAAAATCAAAATTGTGAACGCTGACAATTCTATTCTGTCAGACAAAGAGCCCGCGGGTCCCATTAACTGTTTTCTTCATTCTCTGTTTTCTCAAGTCGACATCAGTTTAAACGAAAGAGTGGTTTCCTCATCAAGTAACACGTATCCTTACAGAGCTTATATTGAAACTCTACTGAATTATGGAGAAGAAGCAAAAAAACCTATTTAGCATGTGAAAGTTTTTACAAGGATACAGCCGGATATCTACATGAAATTAATCCCACGATTGCTACAACAAACAGGGGATTACATCAACGCTACGAACTTGTAAAAGAGAGTAAGACGCTGGATATGATTGGAACCTTGCACTGTGATTTATTTTTTCAAAACAGACTGTTGCTCAATTTAGTGGATGTGAAAATCAAACTGAACCGAAGCAAACCAGATTTCTGCCTCGTTTCCTCCTCCGAGACCCCCAATTACAGAGTTCTCGTCGAGCATGCATCAATGTTTGTGAGAAAAGTCAAAGTCAACCCAGGAGTTGCTATTGTTCATGCAAAAGCTTTAGAAAAATCTCCTGCAAAGTATCCCATTGATCGTGTTTTATGCAAAGTGTATTCCGTTTCTCAAGGAAGTATGTCCTTCGTGCAAGATAACGTATTCCTTGGACAAATGCCGAAAAGACTGGTTATTGGATGTGTAGATAACGACACTTTTAATGGTACATATAAATCAAACCCCTTTGAATTCAAACATTACGATGTCAACTTTATCGCCGTGTACGTCGACGGACAGCCAGTTCCTCATAAGCCATTAGAACCCAATTTCGAAAAGGGAAACACAATTCGTTCTTACCATAGCCTATATCAAGGAACCGAGAGACTGGGACAAGATAGAGGAATTTTCATCAACCGAGAAGAATTTTCCAAGGGATACACTCTCTACGCATTCGATCTGAGTCCCGATCTATGCGATGGAGGACATATGAATCTGATCCAGCAAGGAAATTTAAGAGTGGAGATCAAATTTGGAAAAGCTTTGTCAAAAACAATTTCGGTGCTAATCTACGCAGAGTTCCAGAACATTATTGAAATTTCCAAGTCCAGAAACATTTTTTGTGATTTTTCCAATTGAAGAAATGAACAGTGTGCAAATAACGAAGACTCTAAAGCAAGATCACGTGACGCGTCGTTACTTCATCGGAGTGTTTGCCTGCGATCAACTTCCCACTCGAATTTACAAGTTCCCGTCCTGTCTCGTTGTGAATACAGATAGACATGGAAAACCTGGGAAACATTGGTTGGCCGTGTATATGCCAAACCCAAGAAAAATGGAGTTTTTTGATTCCTTTGGACACCCTCCAGAACATTTTCAAGGACCTATTGCGCGATTCGCTTCCAAATTTGACGATGTGAACTTTAACGAAGTACCCCTTCAAAGTTCAGTTTCGGCCGTATGCGGCCAATTCTGTATTTTTTACCTCTATTCTAGATGTCACGGGAAAAGCTTGTTTTCCGTTGTTAACCATTTTCGATGGAAATCTGAAACAAACGATGTGCGTGTCTATAATTTTGTTCGAAAGAAATTTGGAATTGTAACAAAATTTAGAATTTAAATAAAAATTGATTGAATCCTATTTCGTGCGTCATGTCTTTAAATTGCAATGTAGCCTCTTTCTCGTATTCAGTTGACAACATGGAAGTGCCTAGACTACAACATCCTTTCACAGCTCTGATAGCAGGTCCTACAGGATGTGGAAAAACACAATTTGTGAAACGACTTCTGCAGCATCAAGAAGAAGTAATTTCACCATCTCCCGAACGCAACGTTTGGTTCTATGGAGTTCATCAAACGTTGTATGACGATATGTGTAATGTAACATTTGTGGAAGGACTCCCATCCAATTTTCATGACTATGTGAAAGGTAGAACGCTGATCATAATTGACGACCTCATGACTGAATGTGGAAGCGATAAAAAATTAACTCACTTGTTTACTAGAGGAAGTCATCATTTCAATGTGTCTGTGATATTCATTACTCAAAATATTTTTCATAAAGGCAAAGAAATGCGAGAAATTTCGCTAAATGCTCATTACCTGTTTCTGTTTAAATCCCGAAGAGATGTGAATCAAATCACCCATTTAGCAAGGCAGTTGTACCCCAGCAAACTGAAATTTTTTCAGGAAGTGTACATGGACGCCACAAAATTTCCCTACACCTATTTAATGATTGATCTAAAACCTGAGACAGAGGAAGAATTGAGATTGCGTACAAATATACTTCCGGGAGACATTCAAATAATTTATCAACCTCGATGAATTCCTCAGTTGCGATAAAAGAAGAGGCAAAATTATGTGTTCATCAGTTTTCATCATGTTATCCAAGGAACAGGTTCAGCTCTTAGGCATGATCCAACATTGCCCAAAAAAAGTATTAAAAGACCTACTATCAAAATGTTCTACTAAGGGAATTAAAGCTACATGTGAAGTTTGTCTAAATACGTTAAAAGGAAATGTTCCACTTTCTCCGACTCAGAAACAAAAACTGCATCTACATAAACACACCTTGAGAGCTTTATCTCGAAAAACAACGCCTCTATATAAAAAGAGGAAACTCGTTATTCAAAAGGGTGGTTTTCTAGGTGTATTGATTCCAGCTGCTCTCAGTGTGTTAACGACACTACTTACGAAATAATGGAATTCGCAAAGAAAATGGTTCTTGTTCCTGAAGAACGTATTTCTCGTCATATGCCAACAGATGAAATGCTAACAGACTTAGATAAAGAAATGAAAAAAATTCTACTAAGCAAAGAGCCTGATGAAGTGAAAGTTAAATTATATAACCAAGTCTTGAATAAACGTATTCATGCTTCTAGTTTCAACCCTCCAGTAATATCAACCCATGAAACTCCTTTTACACCTGAAGAAACAAACATCGAACCAGCAAAAGATAAACTTTCCAAAGTGAAGAAAGAAAAAGATCCCGTGGAAGATCTTATCATACAATCCATGTCTCCTAATTTAAAACGCTATGCACAAAATGTATTGGACGAGTTTAAAAGGAACTCTAACATTATTAGCTGGAGTCCAAAAGCCGAACTTATTTATAACGGACAGATCGTGAAAAACTCTAATATTGTCGATTTGATGGACTCCATGTTTCGAAGTAAAGGTTCTAAACAGCAAATACCTCAAGAATTTATCAAAGCATTAAAGTACATTAATTTGCCAAAAAAGTATATTAAAAATAAAAATATGATCAAAGATCCATCACAAGAAGGAGAATCAATGTTAAAAGGCACCTCATCTGTGAAATTAAAGCGAAACAAAGTTGTAAAACTTATACCTCGACGATGGTTACCTTATTAAAATACAAGGAAAAAAAAGACAACTGTAATGTTTTATTGTGTTCGATTTCTCTTAATTCTGAAATGGGTTTCCAATTTTCAAATTTGAGCAAAAAAATTCTAACAGGTTAAAACTCAATTTCAAGCCTACACATTTTATTTTTTTTTGTAAAGTTAACATTCTCTTCTCATCATTTTTTTCACTGGTATGGTGAAGTGTATAAGAGTCTATTCTTTCTTTGTTTTTTTCTAATACTGCTTCGGATCATCAGCAGGAAGCCACTAATTAGTGGAGAGTCTACCCAAGAAGGGTATCCTTTGCAGTATCTTTCACCATTTCGACTCATTGATTCCTGGATGGGTTTTTTTATTTTTATTTTTTTCACAAAACAGAAATTTACATAAAACATACAATTTAATGAGTGATACAATGTACATTTCTTTTTTTTTCTAGTTCTCTTCGTCGATTTTGTAATGACCATATGCCAATGCATCCATGCCATTGTTTAAAATATATCTTTTATCATCGAATGATGACAGTGCTAGTTTCTTACAATGAATAGTTTGTAAGTTATGTTTTTCAGACTGAATCTTTGAGTAGGTGACACGAGTTATAACTTTGTCTAATAAACATCTTTTGTAATGTTCATGTTTAATTGTGTTTTGCACAATTGGTCTCGGTACCCCCTTTGCAGTCTCTTTAATTCCACTCGATGTCAGTAAACTATACATTTTGCTACGTAATCCCACAAATTCGAGAGCAGGCTTTCCACCTTCTTATTTTCAGTAGAATATAAGGGATGCTCTGGAGGGTAGTCTGAAGTATCATATAGATGAGAATCTCCCATCATGTCTGAATAAATACTTTCTGTTTGCACTTCATAACACAGAGAGTCTGTATCTGTAAATAATAATTTCAGTTTTTCTCCGTATTTGGGAACCATGTGAAGGTAATGAAAGCTATACACATCTGTGAAATAAAAAAAAATCGAAATAGGTATTTTGTTAAGTACAACCCCCTTTCATCCTTACATTTTGTTTTAACAAAAAATATTTCCTTTAATCTTAGAACAAGTAATTCATTCATTAGTAATATCAAAAACTTTACGCGTAAAAGAAAAAATTCTACATGTCTAACTGAAACCTATGATGTGTTAAAAATTAACCCCAAATTCTTAACAGTTAGAACGGAATCATCGGGAACACACTATGTAGCAAGAAATTAAGAATTCATCATAACGTCTTTTAAATGAATAAAAGTAATATAATTTGTATCCAAGGAAATGTGTTGATAAACTACGTGTGTGTGCACACAAATATATTTCAAAGCTCTAATACTACACACCGTTACTGGAGGAATCACGTGTCGAAAAAAATACAATCATATGTCTTAAAAATAATTAGTCTTATTTCTACCTGAAAGAGGATTAACAAATATTCCCCTCGAGTAGAAAAGTAAAGTATTTCAACGAAACTAATTAGTCAGTTATTATTTTATTAGTCTATGTCATAATGTATGTACTCAATCATTATGTCTAAGAAGCTCTCTGGAAAATAAAATGTGGACTCCGTTAATATATTTTATTGATTAATATGTCCTCTACGCCAGGTGTTTCTTGAGAAAATTTCTTATAGTTAAAAAATATTATTAGTGCTTAGATGAACTTGAAAATAATGTATTAGGAAAGTATATCCCTTCCATAAACTAAACCTAAACTAAATCTTTCAACAATTTTCCCGATCGGGATTGTTTCGAACATTTAAATTATACATGAAGAAATATAATTAGAAAAGTCCTTACCTCTTCACATTTGTCATCCATAGTTATTCCTAAATTTTGAATGAACGAACGTTATACTGCTTCATAGATCTGATCACCACAAAATTCATTTAACCACAAAAAACCATGGATTCGTTGAACAGACACGACAGAATGTGCTAAAATACATACAAGAGAAACAAACGGTACACGTCCTTTTATTAGTGAAGTCTTCTTGCACGTGTACTAACACCACAACACATTTACTGAGTTAATCCCTTGAACCCGTTTCCCCAACTGACCTTTACTAGTGAAGTGACAAGCATGTTTCGTCTCCAAACCTCAAACGCATATGAGAGGGGGTGGGTGGGGACAAAGGAATGTTTTAATCCCCTAGATCAGTCCTTGAGATATGTGGTATGTCTATTCCTTTGTTCATCATCTATTTCAGGTGGGGTACGCTCTTCTTGCACTTTTACTAACAAGAGAGCACATTTACTGAGTTAATCCCTTGAACCCGTTTCCCCAACTGACCTTGACTAGTGAAGTGACAAGCATGTTTCGTCTCGAAACCTCAAACACATGGAGGGGAGGGGGACAAAGGATTTTTTTAATCCTCTAGATCAGTCCCTGAGATATGTGGTATGTCTATTCCTTTGTTAATCCCTGGAGCCACCCCTATTAAAAGTGGGTTTGGGTCTTGTACGTGTACTAACAACACAACAAATTTACTGCGTTAATCCCTTGAACCCTTTATTTCCCTATCGACCTTGACTAGTGAAGTGAGAATCATGATCTGTCCCGAAAAACATGTTACACAGACATTAAACAATGAAGAAAGAGCTAACCACTCAGGAACCTACAGATTTAGAATTGTGAACCTGGCAACTGCTGGTGTCAGTCTCACATCGCATAGTTGTTTCGCGAACGATTTCATGTGAAGTGTTATTATTGCTACTTGTATTGCAGTTTATCTCTTATTCAAGTTTCAGTCACTATGAAGCGAGGTGCTAATTCGCCCAGTTGTTCTCACAAAAGGATGTGTTTATCGAATGGTTCGCCAAATTCTTTTCCTGCATCTATGAATGATTCGTCACCAAGTCAATCATTGTTAGCAGATATTTCTGATTTAGAAAATAATCATTCTGCAAATTCAAGTCTGCCATCAACTATTTTGGCATCTCCACATTACGAGCCTGCCCTGGATTCACCACCTGATTTTTCCTCTGGAAGTCAGCTGTCAGAACCGGATGTTGTTTTATTACAACCAGAAGGCAACAACAGTAACGGATTTTCATTGATCAACATGCCTTCCCACCACTACCATTTAGGAGGAACAAAATTCATTACAGTCAGCTTTACTACAGTCAGTTTCATTACAGTCAGTTTCACGAAGGTCCTCAGAATCCATCTGAGAAGTTATTTGTGGGATAGGAAATCTTTCCATCCCACTAAATATGGAATAACCTTCTCGCCTCTAGCATTTCGAAGATTAATGGATTCTATGAATGAATTTTACAGTAAAACTAAAGCGTATGTGTTCGGGTCCGAACTGTTTGTGTCTTTATCACCTGATGGGAAAGTGTGGACATTTCAACGTTTGTTCACCGACGGAGATGATATTTATCACTTGGCATCTTCAGTGGTGAGACTAAATGCAAACCAGTTTAAGTGATTACATGATGAAATTGGAAATGTGTGGAACAGTGTTTGTATTTTACAATTCGGACCAGTGTTCCAAAACACTGTATTACAACTCTCCACAGAAGGCATTTCTCAGGAAGAATGTGCTAATGGTGAAGATTTGGACATCATACTTTCCTCAGCAATTCATAGCATGATTACAATTAACATTGGCCAATTGTTCTACTGTTGGGAATGCATTCTGCCATATGATGAACAGCCGAATAATCAAATAGGACATACATGTGTTGCTACCACAAACTCTGTAAAATCTGCACTGCATTTTTACGATGCAGTTTCTATGTTAGAGCCGAAGACTTTAGCAAAAACCTTTGTTCGCATGTGTGGAAACCTGGCCAGTAACATAGATGAAAATTTCGTCAGAAACATCAAGGTACTGGATTTAATGAATTCCGTAAAAGCGCTGTATGAAAACGATTGGTGAGGACTGAGGGACAGTGGATTAGGCCTCCGTGGGAAAACCACTTAAAAAAACGCATTGAGATTCCTACCTCCTGGGTGATGTGGAAACGGAATTAAAAAAATAAAGATATCACATTCATGCAATTCACATAAGAATTAGTAACTGTCACCAAACATCAAGATTAACGAAGCACTGAAAACAAAATGTCATGTTTCGTCACCTTTGGATATACATTGGGGTTTATACATCATTCGGATGTTGCGGAAAAACGGTATCAAAGTTTAAATTGTAAAAACTTTATGAGTAACGTTGATCCCAACCACAGACAGCGTTTATCCTATTAAATAACCTTTTAAAAATATGATTGACGTTAATGAAAGAATGAGTGGGAGTTCACAATTACTGCGTTAAACATAGATTAGAGTTCTCAATGATTGTTTTTTTGGTTGGAATTCTTTTAAGTTAACAACGTCTGTGTACTAATTTGTAGTTGAGTTCACATGTCTCCGAATTCACTATCTCCGATCTTATCGATAGGTTCATAAACTAATGAAACAAGATAGAAATCTTCCGAATACATAAAATTGTTCCATATCAAATCACACACACACATGTACGATTTAATGGCATTCCTTTTTGAAAAAATTGGTGGCCCTGAAAAGGGCCTTTGGGTGTTTTCTTTTGTGTAGATGCTTTACATATGATTTCTTATTCAAAGTCACTTTCACGAATTTCATACTTGATGGTGTTGAAAATGTTTTCTAAATTTACTGTTTGTAGAAAATCATCGGTTAAAGACGACATCAAGTTTCTTCTTTCTAGAAATTCCACATAATCTTCTACTATTTTACTAAATTCTATTCCCAAAAGGGCTGCGCAGAAATGTTCATCGTCAGAAAAGACTTCAGAAAATTCTAAAGACTTTAATTTTGCCGTTTCTTTCAAATACGCAACTATTGCATTTTGGAGAATGGTTTTGAGTTCCTGAAATATCCTTTCACTTTTCAGAGGTGATGAAACATTGCCAGACAGTGTTATACCATTTGATTTCATCACTTCCTGGAAAATACTCTGAAAAGAATTATTTCGGTAAAATTCCACAACCAATTGATGTGATATACTAAAAGACATACGAATTAGTTCATTCCATTGTCCTTCAGAGAGAGAAATACGTGATTTATATACTCTCTCCGTCTTCACACTGTAAATTTCTTTTCTGATAGCAATTTCACGAGTTTGTACAATAACTTTCAGCTGCAGAAACCCTTCGAACGAAAAATTTGGGCTAGATGACGTGATATGGTGTCTTTCTCACCTATCATTTCATACCATTGATGTGGAGACATACAAATGCCAGATTTGGTAGGATAGCATCTCTCGTCATAACATTTAAATTCTCTGATATGCACGCAGGCTTGGCCAGTATATGAAGATACGTATGCAAAGATATTTTCCCCAACATGGAAACAATTTTTTGGTAAATTACCCATATGCAACATCATTGAAGAACTTCCGTTAAAGTTTGAAGCTGACATGATTCCAAAATCTTGGGTAAAACAGAAATTCAGGCGTTGATCAAAAACCTCTCAATCACTCGAAGACGAATGCTGAAATGAAGTGTTTCACAGTGCAAGTCATGTTCGAAAGAAGAAGTAACCAATCATATAAAAGAAATAAATCATGTGACTACCCTCTGGCTACTGTCCTTTATTCGTTAGCAACAAATAGGAACAAAAAACTTGACATGTACAACATCGTTTGTTACTTGTATGTGCCCCGAGGGAGAATGACATCAACATAGAAACCCACGTGTGTGACACAGACGATCATCATTGTCAACCCCTAAACATAATGTTTCCCTACGTACAATGTAGCATCAATTAAAATGTATTTCTTTTTTATGTAGGTAAAAGAATTACTCAGAATAAAAAAAAATAGGTCTGACATACGAAACGTGTCTGATAAAGAAATTTTAATTCCCAAAGTAGAAAAATAAAGCATAAAAGAATAGCTTGAAAAAAAAACATGTCAAATAAAGGAATTAGATCTGATATAAGAAATAGGTCTGATATAAGAAACATGCTAGATAAAAAGGTTATCAAATAAAAGTATTAGTTCTGATATATAGAAATAAGTCTGATATAAGAAACGTGCTAGATAAAAAGGTTGCCAAATAAAAGAATTAGGTCTGATATATAGAAATAGTCTGATTTGAGAAAAACAAAAGCCGTTCATTGTTGCTCACACAAAGTCCAAAAATGGCGGACACGTGGCTCCACACCCACCGTTGCCATCCGCCAACACATAACATTTATATACCGAGTAGGGATAAGTGGGGATACGGGAACAATTAGAGAGCCGAAAGCCGGTGGGCGTGGCCAGCTCTGTTCACCGAGTAGGGATAAGTGGGGATACGGGAACATTAGAGAGCCGAGAGCTGGCCACGCCCACCGGCTCTCGGCTCTCTAATGTTCCCGTATCCCCACTTTATCCCTACTATTATCGGAAGTTTGCTATACAGGCTCTTATGGAATCTTCATCCTATTTCCGAATTATGGAAATTCCCAACAGTTCTTGGTGCTATTGGATGGGGTGAAAAATCACAGCCGCCTCGGTGGCGCAGTGGTCTAAGGCGTTGGCCTCTGATCGTTCGTCCGTAAGGGGTCCGGGTTCGAATCCCGGTCAGGCATGGATGTTGTGTTTGTCTTACGGCACCGGTTCTCTCCCTTCCCTGGAACCAGTGACCCTAAATTAGGGACGGGCGACTGCTTATAGCCCATTGAGTTGCTCACGGTGGTCGTTAAACCTCCAATCTAAAAAAAAAAAAAAAAAAAAAAAAGAAAAATCACAACGCAAGTTGTCATTTGAAGCAATTAAATCATGTTTCAAGAACATTCTGCTTTGGTGGACTTTTAATAAGCATGTATGGTAAAAGCATATATTATCTCCAGACATCACAAATCAGAAGCAGTTTTGTTGCAATCAATGGAAAATATTAGTAGTTAATCACTTCACTTTTTCCGAAGAGTAATGTAAATAAGTTTTAGAAGAAATTAGTGAAGAACATAAAAATGAAGAAACAAGTGATACAGAAGAACTGAATAGAGATACCCCATCTAAGATAAGGACATGTAATACAGCATTAGAGATTTTGCTGTTCTCCTAAGTAACTCTGCATTATTTCAGTTAATGAGCACTGCACATGCTCTTAGCGTCACATGGGAAGTCTTACTGCGTTTAAATCAAATCCGTCATCATAATGATGCCACATCCAGCCCAGTTTTTCGTAGGATATTGTTACGTTTTCTTTATTAATTCTGCATCGCTATTTACTGTATCCCTATTTACGTTTTTGTCACGGCTTCAGATTCAAAGCATAATTTTCAACTCACGTACTCGCAATGAATAGGAAGAGCACTCGCAAAAACGGAACAAACATATTTATGCTGCACAGAGATGCAGCTCTAAGAATGAATTAAATCAGTAAACATCAAAACGGTTCTGCAACGCATAATATTGGATTCAACTGAACCGCATCACAAACAATAAATTAATGCGAGCGGATTAAATATGCTGTCCTTGTGTGACTTTAGGAACTATATATGCTTTACCTAAGTCTTCGTGTGTATGTAGAATTTCAGTTTCACTTCTCCGGGCTGAAAGAGACGTCACGCGCTCGCGCCGGTGAAACAACTGCTCATGAGGGTAAGTCCAGCATAAATTCCACAAGTTCGTTAAAGTACGTGTTGTTTTCCTTATTTTAATAAAAATTATTACAAAAAAAAATACGGAGTATAAAAATATTTATAACAAAAAAAGGGATACAGAAAATTATTTACATTAAAAATTAGTGACACATACAAATGCATGTGTTTATAATGAAATGTTTGAAAATATGTAATTACCACCAATATTTTTGAAAATGAAAGAAAAAGAAGTATACTGGTTGTGGTAGTTTTCGACAATTGAAAAACGCTACTGCTGTTTCCACTGCGTTACCAAAACGGGACAAACGTTCAAATGTTGAAAGGAAGTTGTATTGTTTGCAATTACATAAAATGACTTTGGAAAAGTCTTCAGTAAGGTTTTCAAATAGCACATCACCTTCGCTACTTATTATTTAATGCTGTTTTCTCTTATTTTAGATGTGCTTCCATTGCTTCATTATAAATAAATTCAATTTTACATGTTCTGATTATTGCATTTGTTATTATATAAAACGAAACTGCGATTCCACCCGGTGTAGACTGTCCATTCATCTTGCTTTTAGGGACTGATCAGGGAATAATGGCATTTAAGTATCAGGCTCACAAATATAGCGATTATTAATAACCAATTGACAACTCGGAAAACCTTTTCTTGAGTGACACTCAAAACACTTCCCGAAAAAAAATAAACTCAATATATTATATTTTGTATTAGTACTCAAAGCATTAGACATGTGACAAACAGTTCCTCTCTGATGAGATTAACATATTTATTCCAATGAGATTAAGAGATTCATTCTAATGATATTGACAGATATATTCCAGTGAAATTAAAAAAAAATCATTAGCGAAATCTACAAGTTTCTTTAAAAATTAATTTCCAGGTCATTTAGTTTGCAAGCGTGAGATTTTTTCACCGGAAAATTCCTGTTTTCGAGCATAATAAATTAGCGAGTAGGAGGAGCGCACGGGGGCCATCAAGAAATTAATATCCGTTTGAACATAAAACAAAAAACAGGACATATAATTTTTGATATGTGATAAATTCAACATAGCTTAACTTACTTATCAACATATTCCTCGGGGATGTAAAGACATTTTCTATATCGTGGCACAAATTTCTGGAAAATCTCCTAACAGGATTTAATATGAAGACCAATCGATTTTGATCTGTAGCTCAACCGTCATCTTCAGATCATAACCGTCATAAGCCTCTGGCCGGCACAAAACCGTTTCAGGTGGAGAAGCAAATGGTAGTCACTGGGCGCCAAGTCTGGTCTTTTGGGAGGGTGGACCAGTGGCTTCATTCCAAATTTGGTGACCAGTTTATGGGTCATATTCGGGACATGTGGCCTCGCGTTTTCATGTAGAACAGCACCTTTGCTCATCAGCCGCGCCTTTTGTTTCAAATTGAACAGCCCAACTTTCTCAATGTCTAGCGGTAAACAACCGCGTTTGTTTCGTGCCGTTAGGCTCGAATTTAGGAACGGAAATTCATGTCCTACCCTAGAAGACAGTGCACAGGAACTACTTCCTTGATGTCGTTTGTTTGAATTCTTTCACCGTAAGTGAGCCCGTGTGTTACGATTCACGTGTGATGCGAAACACGCAAGTCTCATCTCCCGTCAACATACTGCTTAAAAAATCATCCCCTTCCTCCGTGTAATGCCTCAAGAACCCAAAGCAGATCCCATGCACTTATTTTGTGGTTTTCCGTCAACATCCTTAGCGCGCATCGTGCACCATTTTTGTGGTACTGAAGGTTTTCTGAAATGCTTTTGTGCAGTAATGATATCACTACAGAAAGTTATGTTGTTGTGTACTTCCTGAAATTTGTTAAGAATGGATCTTCCTTATTTTCTGTGATTAAAGCACTCTTGCTCAGAAGAATATTCCTCTTTGTTTGTTTCGGGTACAACGAAATCACGAAGAACTCAATGGAATGGAAACATTTCGCACGTACCAAATTTAAGGTAATTAGTTCCAGAAAATTGAGAGAGCCAGTTCCGTAGCGAAGCGTCCATGTTTTCCCTTAATTCCAACCTACACATCTCGCAAGAATGGTCACAAGCCAGCGCTTAGACCACTGCGCCACCTGCGCCCTTGAGCTTAATGAAAGCGCAACACTTTGCCAATTTGACACTTTCCTGATTTTGTTTAAAAAATATCGCTTAGCTTAAGCTGATATGCGTCATTATTAACAAGAAGACAATGTCTGCTTGAGTTTATCTCCTTGTGTAGTATAACGTTTTGGAGTAATATGACACCTATCCACATTTTCGTTCTACAAACGTAATATAAAAATCTAAAACCTTTACCTCTGTTGGCGGAATGGTTTAAGGCTCTGCTCAGCCACCCCAATTCAAACCCGTGAGGATTAGGAGTGACCTCTTTTCTCTACAAGGATGACGTCTGTGTCACTTCCATGGAAACAGTCGGCCAAACAATCGACAAGCAGTGCTCATATCCTTTCTGGCGTACTACATATGTAAAGCACGTGGAAAAACAACATATCTGAAGCGGTAAATCCCTTTAGTGTAGCTCAGTAAGTAAGAACAACTTCTCCGGGGCTAGTTGTTCTTACTTGCTGAACTACACTGAAGTCACACCTTCAGAAGTGCTAACGTTGGTAATTGAAATACGCATTCCTCGAACAAAATAATTAATTTTTAGTTAAGTTCTTTTTAGTTAAATCACATATGGGGCATGTCTCTTCTCCATATAGCCCGCTCCTATCGTTTTAGGTTTGATTTATGCCGCTTTTCCATATGTAGTAAATGCAAGAATGCACTAATTAAACACAATTCTTTTAAGTTATACTGACAAATTTATATTGAGAAATGTAGTGTTACTTACAAAAGCTCTCCAGCCAATCTTTATGAGCCGATAAATCTTGAAGAGGGTGCGAGCAGTTTGATCCGTTACATCGAGTGTCACGTCCTCTAAATTTTCGGGAGCTGGTAAAGTTTGGCGAAACGAATGCTAAAGTGTTGAAACGCTGGGATTGAACACCAGAACCAAAGAAATGCTGAGGAAAAGTTGAACATAACAATGTTTTTATTCCAAAGAACACATTGTCCTCCAGGGGGTGTATCCTATTGCATTGCAATCAGGAGTTTGTCTCCCCATCTTTTAAAGAATTTCGGCCTGCACTTATATTTCGTGAAGTAGTTCTTCACCGCCGGGCTCACCTGAGTTCATAAACGTTCAAATCTGCAGGTGTTTTGACAAATCGGCAAAGTTCGCCTTCTCTCACTGACACGCTTTCTTAAGATTTCCCGTTCAGGAAAATGCAAACACAAAATAATAGATAGAGTACTTACGATTAAGTGGGGATTTGGCGTACTTCAATAAAGGTGAGGGTTACTTCACACGGGAAGGTGCTAAACGGTTCCTCGTTGACTTTGGCAAGCTGACGAACGGGAGGCTCGTAAACTCAAGCAAACACAGGAAGCGTGGTAGTTCGGTCCAGCATTGACTCAGAGAGAGGGGTCTGCCCGGTTTCGCTTTCTTCAGCCCTCTCTCTCTCCATTTCTCCGGTGCCGAAGAAATGGAGCATTGACTCAGAGAGAGAGAGGTCTGCCCGTTTTCGCTTTCTTCCGCCCTCTCTCTCGCTCCATTTCTCCGGTGCTGAGGTGATTGGAGAGGTATCACTGGTGTCAGCGCTTTCCAGCGTAATTAGGATTTCGCGATAACCATCCTTCGGATTTTCTCATGGCATCAGACGTTTTTTGGTAAACTTCCAGATTTTGTTTTTCTCCGATTCGACACTACGACGCTGACTCGATTGGACTTGACACGGGCAACCGCCGCCTCTTATTCTTGCATAAACATTTTCTTGTTGGCTATTTTCTCCAGGTCGACTTACTGCGGCTACAGAGAAAGCAAACTCCTCAGCTATTTTCGTTCCAGCCGAAGTGTATTCCGGTAGACTGACAATGGCCAGGTACTCTCTTTCGTTTGCAAAAATAGCCCATCGCGTCCCGTCTTACTTCTGCTGGAATGGAAATTCTACTACAGGGCTGTTCAACAGGAATATACTAACTCTGCGCTTCTGGTTACTTCTCGATCGATATTTTTTTTATTCCGTAATGAGTGCGCCGAAGGACTTACATCTTCATTACGGAGACTACTACTACTTTTGACTTGGGCAACAAGACCCTTCAGTCTTACATCCTCGGAACGTGACATTCAACTACTCTTTACTTTTTCTGTACTTCTTCCTCCTCCCTGTTGAAAGCCGCCAACCTTCTTTCACCCCTTAGGATTTCTCCACTTTCGCACAGCGCAGTTCTGGCTGTCACGCAGTGCAACAGTCTTCTGACCTCCGATATCCGATGACCACAGTTTTGACGTTGCTTAACGGTTTCCTGACATCAATGACCAAGGACTACGCTGCCAGTCACCCCACTTCTGGGTGGCCTTTCACCCAACCCTTATTTCACCTTTGTTTTCTCCCAGCTAAAGTGCATTAACTGACCTCACCAATTAGGCGCATTAATATCTCCATTTCATTTTGTAATAGGCCAAATATCTAATTAAATCGTTAGCATAATTTAATCACACTCTTTTGGCTCGTCACCCCTGTTGATTGAACAATTTAGGCTCACTAATTCTTAGCAAGATCTGCATCAACGTGACGATTTCCTGATATCTGATGTCCAAGGTAAATGTAAATATTTGTTACTTCGGAATTTTCCACATCAATCTCAAAATCTTCATTCCATGTAAAAACTATGCATATTGGTTATGTCATTTGAAACTTCATTTTTATGCCCTCTTTTTTACTCTTGTCAGCAAATCCGAGGATTATATTTGGATTATATTATGTCGCTCTGAAGGTGTAGTTGCAAAAATGAAAATGTCGTTAACGAAACGAATATGTGGTAAATTACCTTCACTGATCGTTATCCCTTTGTAATCCCAGTTCAGTGATTGAAATGCATTGTTCAATGAACATATGGTGTCTTCTTGTCGCACTCCTTTCCAATTTTTGTTAATGCTGTATCCCCAAGTTGCCAAACCTCAGTATTTGCAACTCATAAATGTTATTAATAATGTTTATCTGTGTATCTTCATTAACTGAACCTGTACTTCATTTGTTTATAAAAATAATAAAGCAGATTCAGGTAAAGACAAACTTTGGAGCTGTTCTTTAGTATTTTAAAACAGATCCTTTGCTGTTTCTATGAATTTTTATTTCAAACATTTAGCGGTAAAAGTTATTTATAAATTGTAAATCCTAGTATCTAAAGTTAAACTTGGTATTTCGAAATGATTCTACAATGCAGCTCGTATTAGTTTTAGAAGTTCCATCGGCAGCAGAAAGAATACATGATTTTTTATAAAGTTCGATGAAGCTCGAACAACTTTCTGCAAATCTTTATCATGGGAGGACCAGATTCAGTATCGTCTGCTAGAGAAAACGTTGTGAGTATTAAGTAAAAACGGTCTCGTGTGCAACGTGTGATGAATGTGAAAGCAGCTCGAGCTGTGAGCCGAGATTGTTGTAAATGGTGAACTTTGGTACACCGGACTTGGAAGATGGTTGTTTCCTTAAAGTAGATAACCACTTAATATAGTAGAACAGTTTAATTTATGTTTGTAAATTAGAAATGTCTCTGATCTCTCCTTTAACAACCATGATCCCAAAATCTTGTATCACTCTAAATACCATAACACTTTAAACTGTCTGTGTTGGTTCACTTCTTTGTTTAGTAACAAATGTAGTGAATGCAGGTGGTACCTGCTGATCCTTCATAGGTCATGCAAATTTAAAGAGCAGGTAAGAGTAGGAAATCTGACTTATTGCAGACAGGCGTTTCTGGCGGCTATGGTCGTCAAAGGGTTAAATAAAATCAACCACTCAGAATGAGTTTCCTCCCCCAAATAGTCATAATAACCATGGTGCGATCATCAAACACAAAGAAGTTCCACTATAGGGTGAATTTCCAAGTCAGAGTCACGCTCAGTAGGAAACCCCACACCACATAATCGTGGTTGGATTTTCTGCACAGTTCGGTGAGTGAACTCGCAAATCATACTGTAGAAAAGATCCTGTGAAGTATGATCTTAATCGTCAGATATTGAAATGAGTACTTATAATAAAATGTTTGTTTATATATTATTGAAGATTATGTAATAGGTGCTCATAACTGCTTTATATGCAAGTCATTAATGTCTTTAATTATAACGTCTGACAAATTTGACATAACTTTAGCGTTCAAAACCATAAAACAAAAATTAATACTCAACAGTGTGCCATTCTATAAGCTCAATGTTATTTTAATCAGTGATTAACTACAATATTCGTAATCCAATAAATACAGTGAGACGAAATACGGGTCTAGATTCTACAAAATGCGAAAACAGTCAAATATTTGTGCTGAATATTTCCCAACTATTCTTTTTGATGCGAGATAAATAAGTTAAATAAGTTAAAGTCTACGAAAACAGCTTCGTTTCCTTGCATCAAAAGCTCTCCATTTTAAAATTTCAGGAAATACTTCCGAAATGTCACAGGTTCTTCTGCGACTGTTTACATCCTGCCTCACCGCCACCTGTGCTAAGCGATGCAAAGAGTTCCACAATGAAATACAAAACAGCGTGGTATCTTTATTTTTTGTTTTTGTTTGAAATTTATATATATATTTTAATTATACAAGTAGAATACGTAGAATAAAATGCGAAAGTACCTGGAATCGCAATTTTTTCTTACAACATCAGTGAGAAATCAGTGTGACGATCTGTGATGCAGGTATCGCTTTGGCTGTTGGAAGGAATGACATTTCGCAATGATGCGTTCCGAGCAGAATAAACATTCTTGACAGTGATTAATTATTTTCCACAGTTATGTATATCGCGTAGTGGCATACGGATAGTGATGATATCACATGTTACCAAACCCTCGGGCAACCGCCGAAGTAAAACACATGTAAGACTTACGAAGTCCAGCCATTTGTTGCTGTTTAGCGGTCACGTTTATCACACCATTCTTCTGCACCCTTGCACTGTATCAATTCTCAATCGACACCTGTTTCCTCCAACAAAAACGTTCTTTTGTTTTGACATTAACATCTGTTTTTTACCATAAAAACGTACTTCATCTTTCACTCACTGGCCCTGGTAGGCAGGAAGATTACAGCAATTTTACGACTACTCATTTCAATTTTTGCAAAGTAATAACTTTTGGACTGGTTTGAAAAGGCAGGACCAATATTTAGGTCTTAGACATTCCGAAATTGAAATATCACCAGGAATTGTGCATAAACTTCCGTCAACTGACTACACGCAGCTGCGTTCTAAGGCGACTACGATTCTAAATCCTTTTAAGTCTCACTAGTGGACGTCGGAAACGCATTTTCAGAACTGGATTTGTGTGTATATGATCGCATTTTCAGAACTGTATTTGTGTATACGTGATCGCATTTTCAGAAATGGATTTGTGTTTACTCTCTTGCCCAATTTTGCTTGTAACTTCACTTCTATTATTAGTAATAACATTCTTTAAAACTATTTGAATTCAGCATAAAATATCCTTTGAAATGGCGTATAATATGTATTCCTGACTTTATTATTACGCTGTGTATGTTAACCTCAAACATCAAAAAGTGACTTTCGGTCTACTGGTGCAGGACGTTCGGCCACTACTGTTACTGCTGCCTGGTTTCTGAAGCGAACTGCTCGTTCTTATCAGAAGAACAATGTAATTACGACGTTCAAGACGTCTTTCTATGAATGGTACTTGCTTATAATACTATTTCGGCTGTCTCTTTCTCGACACCACACCTCTACGACTAGCAGTCCGACTTGAAAAAGAAACGAAAAGTAGCGCTCTTTACGTTGGGAAACCCCAAATGTGAGAACGTTGATCTTTTTCAGTTCTTCCGTACACACCTTTGCCACTAGAGAGCGAAAAAACAGGTGCTATCGAATTCAAAATACATAACATTACACAAAGAAATCTTACCTGCCGCGCTACGTGGAATCAATTAATTTTGCAATAGATTGCCATGTCCTGACTGACACAATACAGTAAATAACGGGAAACAAATATTATCTGTAGTAATCCGAAGTATAAAGACCATAGTATGAAGCAGCTTTACACCAAACTTATCATTTTAGCTTAGATCTGTGCATACCTTTTTCTAACTCCAATGTTTCATACCTTTTGCTGTAAAACTTTCCTATCTGAACACCTGTTCATTCCTCTTTTTAACACGTTTGGACTTACGGCTTCACGTCCTTTCCAGTCTGTAAAGATTCAGTTGAATTGCATAAGGCGACAAACCTCTTGAACAAACCAGTAATCGAATACTGATGGAGTAGTAATTGAAGCCTCGCTTCAAAATTTGGAATCGTCGATTCATGATCTGTGTGTGATGTTTAGATTTGCGTAAAGCAGTGTGATAATTACAGGGAGGAGTTAGATAGGGCGATGCATTACTATAAAAATAATTCAACTATTTATTATAAGATATTTTGCTGATGATCATGTCATCACTGCAATTAGCAAAAAAGAAATACAAACTATTATAAAGAATTTATGGGTGGAAGTCTTAAAAAGGGTCCGACAATAACCACAGCAAAACTAAAGATATGAATAATACAGAAAATGATACAGAAAAGATTTTGATAGAAGGAAATCAATTGAAAAAGTGGAGGAATACATATATTCAGATCAAGCAATCAGTTTTAAAGGAAGACAGCAATCAGGAATCAAGAGAAGAATTACACAAAGTAATAGCGCCTTTTGTTTTCTTAAAAGCTATTTAACTGGTGATCTTCCATTGTTTTTCAAAAGAAAAATCTACAATACATCTACTTACTATATATTAGCCCCGTGTTTACTTGGGGAAGCTAAACATGAGTATCACAGAGCCACAATGTAAAAAAAATACGAGTATGTGTAAAGAATTTAGAGAGACGAATGTTAAGAATACGAGAAAAGAAGTTATAAGAAAAAGAACAAGAATAACAGCTATTATAAAAATAAAAAAAGAATCAAAGGGAAGATGGGCTGGATGTGTTGGAAGACGGAAAATGAAAGATGGACACGAATAATAACAGAATAGCAACCGAGAAATGGAAGGAGACGAAGAAGATACCAGAGAATAAAATGGACAGATAACCTTCTGATCCTTCGAGGTGCTAAATGGTGGTTTGAAGATAAGAATAGAGGAAGTTGGGAAAGGCTGTGGAACGTCTTTACGCTGCAGTGGATATCAACTGGATAAGAAGAAGAAGAAAACGTGTCATAGCAAGAGAAATGAAGATGAAGCATGATTATTTGCTGCCTGTAAAATTTTCCCAATGCCTTCCTTCAACACAGCAAATGACGTGCGGGTTCGGATAGAGTACCCTGCGATATGTGAAAACAATCCGTTTCATTGTTTGTTCTAGAAGCTTGCTGAATGTATTGCAGTCAGTGTGGAATTAACGTTAAATGATTCCAACGCTACGTTTAAGTATTAACAAAAGAAACAGAGTTGTTGCATTTTGGATGCAGGTGTATGGCAGATCGATTTTGCTAAGGCGTTGCGAGTTTCGCAAAGTGTTCTAAGTCGGCTACAGAAAGATTTCTAAGACATGGAAATGTTACAGATAAGCACAGAAGTGTACGCCCTGGAATAACTACTAGGTAGTAAGTTCGCTACCTGAGAGTAAGTGCTTGGATAATACGTAGTATCACCAGTAGCCAAACCCGGAAATCATTTCGAGTTGCTTCTGATGTCACAGTATGTACTCAAACGCTACGAATCTGTCTTCATAAGTTCGGACTCAGAGCAAGGAGGCCGCTTAGTTGCATAGCACTGATATCAGCTCTTTGTTGTCAAAGATATACCTTGGTGTGACATGTCGTGCAATGCAAAATCGTACCGTGTACTTTTCACAGACAAATCCCGTTTCGATCTTTATCCTGTTATTGGATGAGGACACGTATGGAGGAGATACGGCAGACAAATGCAACCACGCTATATTCAGTCCCTCCACCCTTACCAAAGATAGTCAGTGTTGGTCTGGACAAAAGTGTGTTTTAACGGGCGTACTTCCTTGTATGTTTGTCACGGGAACATGAATGTCTCATTGTACCGACGCGAGATCATGGTGTCCAATGTGACACTGTTTCACGCTGCTACTGGACATGCTTTCTTTTTCTCGATGACAATGCAACCAGTCAACGTGCCTGGAGGATGCTTCAGGAGCTGGAAAATCATGGGATTGAATCGTTGCAGCTGACTAAAAGGTCTTCTGACCTAACACATTCAGAAATTTGGAACGCTGTACCGCCACAACTGGATAACCAAGTTCCATAACCCAATACACTAGCAGATTTCCGTAGCGTGTTTCCTGTAACATGGAACTAGCTGCTCCAGACACTAATTAATAATGTCATTGCAAGTAATGCCTCATAAGTTTCAAGATGTTGTTCAACTAAGTTGTTGTGTTACGGGGTTCTGAAGGTCCGAGGCTTGGACATTGTGTAAATTGATCATTTTCTCTAAAATGTTATGCTACTCTGTTGTGTGTAGAAATTGCACAATAAATTGTATTTTAAACGCACGCTTTCGCGTTTGCGTTACGTAGCCTCATTGATGTTATTTCAAAGAGTGTTATTTAAATCAGACACATACATCTTTCATTTCACGCAATATCACTAACTTTTTATATCTACAGTATGTAAGGGTATCTAAATATTATGGTATTGCATATTTCTGCACCAGTACATGTATTCAATGTCTTATGCATTTTTGTTTTAGATTATTCCTAAATATGAAGATAATTCATTCCTTTCCTTTCAGTTTATTAATTGCAAAAAAACAAAAAAAAATTAATTTCCCCAAAAGCATTACGTGTATCACATGTCCAGATCTCTGTAGAGGGCAATTCGTTTCAGTAGAGCTGTCGATGGTCAAATGCCATGTGCGGCAACTATCATTTTCAGTTTGAAGTGCTCTTTGCCATTCAACGTGTTTGATTTAACTTAATTTCTATTTTATCTTACCTAGGAGCTTCTATTGATGAATTTCTGGGTGGTGCATCATCTTTTGTTTACCACTACACTTTTACTTTTGTTTTTTCTTCAAGAACACATCGTGATCTACAATAATCCGGACCAGTGTGGTCTAATGGACGTCGAAAATTAAACTCCGTGTGTTTTCTGTTCGCTAAGACTCTTAAGAGACGGTAATGAAATGATGATGACTTCGCAGGTCTCTTCAAAGCCACAATTTGTAATTTTGTGTGGATATAAAATATCTCTGAAGGCAAGGCTTTAACTGTGTTGGAATATTTGAATTTATTCTTGGCTCTGAATAGTTTGTAACACGAAAAATAAATTCAATGAAATTTCTCGTTCATGTCTTGTTTTTCAGTTTCGCTTACGCGATGATATACCTTAAGATTAATTATTTCTGAATACATTTTTATTGGGTTGGGAAGAAGGTAATGTGCAACGACGAGGTACCAGAAGTCAATACCTCGGTCAAAGCACACATTGCCAACCGAGATTGCGCAGCGCACCCGCACGATATCAGTACTGAAGTGGTTTTAGCCAGTCGCTGTTAGCAGTCAGAAGGCGTGAGAGCGTAAATGCCACACAACGTAGAAGTGGACAAAGCACACATTCGCCATTGCATGCTGTATGAATTTCGCTGCGGTAGCACCGTCGCAAGTGTTGTAACGGACATCTCTAGTGTGTAACCCAATGCCATATCACATCTTCATTGCTGTCGTTCGCGTCAAACGTTTTGAGAAGGGACTTGGATGTGTCACACTATCCGGGAGCCAGAAGACTCCCAACAGTGGACATGGATTTAATGAGGACCTTAGTAGTGAACTACTCAAGTGTAATCACACGGAACTTCGACGAGACACTGGGGACCACGGACGCGAGGATTGTCATGCACCTACGTGAAATTTAGAATGTGCACATAAGCGGAGTTCCGGTACACCATCTACTCACTGTTGAGAAGAAAACAAATCGGATTTTTATTTTCAAAGATGAAAAAGATCTTCCGAAATCAAAATCGGAACTTGGGTATCATGGTAGAGTATGAAGAGAAAGGAAAATAACTTTTCCTAAAGAATCGGTAAATGAGGTATGAGTTGAATTTGGAATAAAGAAACAAAGAGCAAAAGGAAACATTTTACGTAGATTTGATAGGCCTATGCATAGGTTCGAAGGGTTAATTACAGAACTGATTGTTAAACGCACTCTGTGTATTTAAATATGTCTTATTTAAAAATCACCGAAATAGGTTGTCGTTGGGGAATAAATGTATTCTTGTATTTCCAGTCTACTAGGCGATTTTGCTGCATCATCGTCTAGAAGACTTTATAAATCGCTGTTCAGCATCTGCTTTGGATGTCTGCTACGCAGTTGGTCCCCCATTCTGCAATTACTACTAGTGAAAATTAATCAAAGCACGTTCTTAAGCAAACTGCTCTCTCGTCATTTGGATTTTGGGAACACACACGATGTCGTTCATCAGTACAGCTCGATGGCTGATGTGTTGTCGTTTTAGGGTTAATTTCAGGGATTTGTTTTTCAGAAAATATGTTCCGGAGTAACACATAATTGTAGGGGTTTCACTATACCGTCTTATTGAAAGGGAACACAGTGTGAGACAGCAAAGGAGTTATTCCTTTCAGTGAAAACATTTTCACATGAAAACATTGGATAGGAGTTGAACGAATAGAAAAAAATCTGCACAAGCGCGTGTGCCCTATCGGCCGTAATGCACCATAAGGATTAACCGGGACTTGGTGTATTATAACTTCTCGTTACCTTCTGACCTAACTGGGGAATGCTTTGAGCCCTCGCAGTCATCGTATTTAAATCCAGACAGAGGGGGTAGTGAAGAACTCAGTGACCAGAGTAATATCAAAATATCATTTGTTGCTTCATTTACACACTGCTTAACAGCAAACTATTTTCTTTTTATGTCAGCTTAGGACATTCTCACTCTATTGCTTTCCTGGAGTAGAACTCATCGCATTTACGCATAACTGAATGTCACAATACAGACAGAGGGTGTAGTGAAGAACTCAGTGACGTGTGGTACATTACACTAACAATCTAATAATCAGAAAATTTGCCTACACGGAAAGTTGCATGATTCTTTACCAGAGTAATATCAAAATAGCATTTGTTGCTTCAATTACACAATGTTTAACAGCAAACTATTTTCTTTTTTTGTTATCTTAAGAAATTCTCCCTCTATTGCTTTCCTGGAGCAGAACGAATGACTCAGGAATGCTATCGATTGAACCCGGTTCCCATGCCGATTAAGTTGTTGAAAGACGTTTAGTCAAATTTTGAATTATCGCCTACATCCGTTTCAGACAGCAATTTTCCTCTCATAACTTCATAGTTAAACGTTAGCAGTTACGAGTAGGCATTATTTTATTTAATAGGCTTTGTCAACATTTACGCATAACTGAATGTCACAAAAGTCTGGATTTCATTACAATTCACCTTGCTGGAATAACTTGGGCCCGACCTGCCTGCAATTTAAAAACAAAGCCTACTCCAAGCCTTCGTTTTTAGAGATGTTTTAATACATACATAGAAATGTCAAACTGAACGTTTGTGTGATTAGATTGATATAAAACATTTTACAAACGAAATAGTGCTGAACATGGCCTAATTCATTAATACTGTTAAAAAACTATCTCCGGAAACATATCTTCGAAGGTTTTCATTTACTGAAGCACTACAAAAGGTCCAAACAGAAACGCAACGTTGTTTACGCATATCGCACAGTAAGTTAAATTTTAAATTCAAACAACTCAGTCGCCCATTATTCTACGAATTATCATGAATTAGGATTTAGCTGTTTTCTAAGTAACAGGAAAAAAATGTTGGGTATGTCCGGGAAAATGTTGAGCTGAGTTTCATTCTTCTTTGAATGAGTTCCACAAAGTGTTCAAAATTTGATATATCTGCTGGCACTTCTTTCAGTGTTAAGCGGTGTTAGCAGGGACTTTTCGGAAACCATTGATATAGTAACAACCCCAAAGCAATTTTTGGAACCTCATCCTGAAATTTCCTTGAACGACTGTTATAAAGATTTCCGTAAGAGTATAGAGATATTTTTTTCGTCATTGTGACGTCAAATAAAAAAACATTCTGGGTAGCATTGCATCTGAGCTTATAAAAGATTTTTTTTCTTTTTAGGAAAACAAATTAATAAGCATGAGTTTTCCAATTAACACTTTAACGACCATAACGCCCAAAACGTCCTTACGTACAAAACTCTATAACCTCCCGAAACGCCTGTCTAGAGTGAGTGATATTTGCCTCCCTTATTTGATCTTCAAATTTTCTCGACCTCTGAGGAATCAGCAGGATTCACCCTCACTCACTATTGTTGTTATTAAAAGAAATGTGAAACAATAAACAGTTTCGGGCGTTATGGTATTTAGAGTGGTACAAGATTTTTGGGTTGTGGTCGTTAAAGGGTTAATTATATGCGGCCGTGGCTAAAGATTGAGATATTTTCCCGCGATTTCCATGTTACATTTAAGCGTATAACGACATAAGCTATCGGTACAGCAGTTTTCTTAGTGCCCAAGTGAGTCCCAGCTCACATGCCGTTTACTGTTTTGTATTTGACAATTTTAAAGTTGCTGTTTTGAATTAAAGGGACATTAGAAAATCCTTAAAGTTTTTTTAGAATTTCATCCCAATGCTACACTCGATGACAAAATTCACCAGCTTAAGCTGCGTCTGAATGCACCTCCACAACAGCAATTAGTACAAACAGATAACTTTTGAATTTGTTTCTGTTTTCCTTGAGATTCTGCTGCAAAATTTTCATCAAGCCGAAAACACGAATATAGAAATTTAGCTAGAGGATTTAATGAAAATTGTACATTTTTCGCCATTAGGTTTCAAGAAAATAAGTGATTCAAATGTAATTAACCGTTTTGACAAAGTAATTGAAACTTGGTATGTTTCATTATTCAAGGAGTAGGAAACAGAAGTGTTATATTTTAAAATGTTTATCTTTTGCTCGAAATTCTATAATCTCTGTAGTTTTCAGATGTTCCCAAAATATTTTTAAAATTATAAGGAACTTTACATTACTAAAAAGTCGCTGACAATGAATCTTTAGATATTGTGCAAAAAACGTTAATCTTCAGGAATTTGCAAATATGGTTTTCTATATTTTGAACAGTTTCTCTGCATTAGAAAGCAGATAACTGTTCATTTTGTACAGCACGTTAGACCTATTTTCGCAGTAGGAGTGGTATTTACGTATGGTGGCAAAAAAAGCAGGTTTTACGGTAAAGGCATGTACAACACTTTTGCAGTTTCATATTTGACTGAATTGTTGCAATTGAATTGCAGCACTTCAGATATAAGCTTTTTCAATAATAAATTATATAACTTTCAGATTTTGGTGTTTTAGTTAAAGATGCAATTCATCATAATCTAGGAATGTTGGGGTCGTATCTCTTTACGGATGAACCCTGTTGCCGAATGAGAAGTGGAGAAAACTTGCTGAGAGGTTCATCTGATAAAGAAACGCCGGGAGTGGTGGTTCGTGGGATTTATTCCCACAATTATCCCGACAAACACACGAAGAAAATCTGGTGGAAGCCCACAAGAACGATAAATATTGTCCTAGTGGCAGACAAAGTAAATTAATATGTAAAGCAACAGCACAGAAATTTATTAAAATGTAGATTTCAGGGAAGCATTTGTTTGAAAATTCGCTAATTTGAACGAAATGTACATTTGATTTCTGCTTAAAGAGATTCTGATGGGCTTCAGAAGAACATTTTGTTTATTTTTAGATAGCTTTTAAAACATGGATATCGAAGGAAAGTTTCCTTCGTACCTACTGTAGCGGAAAGTGAAAATTTTAATTTTTTTTTCAGGTGAGGCTTGTCTGAAGATTTCAGCTGCCAAGCAAGGTAACTAACTAAGACTTACTGCTATTATGTCGTACATTCATATTGAACTCACATCCGGGAATGAATTTTGCGTTTTTTTATTACATAGCATGTTCTAATTGCAAAACATTTCACAAGAACGAAGCCATTGTTTTATCATTTAGGCGCAGGACTTATCGGCAAGACAAGCACCTTCTTGAACAGAGTATGCATTTAAAGATCTACAAGGATAATAAAACAAGAAAGTTTAGTTATGATATTTGATTTTTCCAATTTTTTGTTAGTGGCTTATAATGTTTCATGGATAATTTTATGTTTTATAAAACATTTCCGATAATGTAAGGTGAAACATTTTTAAACTCTGAACTGGGATTTTACAGTCTGATACTTAATTTCCGTATACAATAGAGTCATGTGAAAGGCTACTTTTTTTTCTTTCTATTTTGGTATTTAAGGTGGTATTCTTTTTGACCGTAACTTAATTAAGGTTTTTCGCAGAAAGACAGGGTGTTCCAGTTGCGAATTATATAAAAACGATTTATCTGGAGCACAATTTAATTTACCGATATAAAAAAATAAAGAGTAACAGATAGAAAAAGAACCGCAGTTTTTAATGCAATTTGAACTGTAGTTTTTAATGTAATTTTTTAATGTACTACATATCATAAAGTAGGAAATTCTCAGATAGCACAGTTACGAATCACTGAAGCAGAAAAAATGCGATATCTCTCAGCTCTCTTGAATATATTCAGTGTGTTTACTGCCCTCGAGGGTTTTGCCCCATTGTAAGTTTCTAAGAGCGGTGCGAATGATGTCACCTCACAACATGGCAAGTTCATGGGTTGAATTCAACTACTGATGAATTCTGTTCCCTCACCCCACATTTCACATTCGTATTGTGCGCGAAGTGTTTGAAAATATGTGGGACGTGTAGGCGTTCAACGCCACGAAAATTGAATAGAAAAAATGAAAGAAGCTCTAGCGCTCACTAGAAGAACCCAAATCAGCCCAATATGGTACTGATACAAGTTAATACGAAACGGAGCCTTCTTTTTTGGCATTTTCCGCAGGATCAACATAACGGGACCATCATGTAATAGCTCTAGCTTTTCTATGTAGGTTAAGAACTTAACATGGCACCTACAAAAGTAGTTGCGGGTGGGCGTGAACAAAATGCAGCATTTAGCGACATATGTCTTCGCGATACCAGAAATGTGTCGTTCACAAATGATTCGTTAAAAAAGAACAAATCAGCAAACTGAGACATTGGCAATCGTAATTTTCCTGGAAAGAGTAGATTCACATAAGATCGGATTTACTAAACCAATTAGTCACACTATTTTTTAATGGACATCAAAATTTCCCCATGGTGTCTTGCTTCATTTAATTCTATGGTAAAACATTTTACTTTACTTAGAAGTAAAGAAATGCAATAAGTTACGTGAACATTTCGTAACGAAAATATGTCAAAACCAAGGGGGAAAACATCCTGTAAGAAATACAAAAAATTTAAATTTAAAAATCGTGTACAAATCTAGAAGTGTTAACCACAGAGGAAGCTCACATAGATGGTATCAAATATTCACATAGATGGTATCAAATATCGGAAAATCATAAGATACAATTCAGAATCTATTGCCTTGACAGAAATTGTTCTTTAAATGGAAAGTCTTACCGAACTAATCATTTAAGTGTGTGTGTTTGTGACCAACGAGCTCAGAATGTATGTGTGTGTATGTGCGGTTTGTCTTTATTTAGCCTCCGTGTAATATCATAATGTCTCATAATTTCCAAGTAAATTTTATTTTTCTAGGTTAAAATTACGAGAAAATCTGATGGCTGAAGAGAAATATTTGACAGCTATCAGGAATTTCTGACGTTCTTCATCATCAACGGTTAGGTTGTATACTGAACTATGTACTACAAAGAAAAAAAGTCCTATAAACCGACTTCATGAAGTTAGAATGAAAGAAATAGTTACAATGCCTGATATAAACTGCACTGATGGGCAAAAATTAAGGACGAAGAGCAGAAATTAGCATAACAGTAGAACGAGCAGGCAGAACGAACCGAAAGACCACTCAGGAGATAGACTAGGGTCCTGTACGGTAGGGCATGCGCATATATGCAGCATGGCGTAGAGGAGGGGGGTCGGAAGGGTTTAAAGCACACAGGTGGAGTATGCTCAGCAATTTGGTGAAAGATTTTGCACGGTGTACATCGGTTTTAAGGACGTCGAGTTGCTGCCACTGTGTGATATGGCCAACAGGCAATCCAGTAGACAACATCTGGATTACTTTACTCGAGGTCGTGTCATTGGCAAGTTAGAAGAAGGTCGAAGTGTGACTAGTGTGGTCGAGGAGTTCTGGATCGCTCACAGCATCGTTTCACGAGCTTGGAGAGCATTTCAAACGACCGGAACAGCTGTCCGAGAGTTCAGCAGTGGTCGTCCACAAGCAACCACGGCGGCAGACAACCGGTATATTGTTCTACAGGCGAGAAGAGACAGACGGCAGACAGGGGAATAAATCGCAAGGCACAAGCAACAGACAACTGGACGTCCGTTATCGCGTTTTACCGTGGCCAGGAGGCTGCACAAATGTGATCTATTTGTACGACGACCAGTACGGTGTGTGCCATTAACGCCTGCTCATCAGAGACGTCGGTTTCTCTGGTGCCAAGAACACAAGAAGTGGACACATCAGCAATGGGGTCGTATATCTTTATGGATGAGAGCCGATTTAGTCTAACGAGCAATTATGGAAAGTATACGCATCTGGAGAGAGCCGAGATCATGCAATAACACCTCCAACATGATCGAAAGGGACCGGTTTGGAGGCGGCAGAGTTCTCGTTTAAGGTGTTCTCATGCTTGGTAGCCGTACTGACCTCCACATCTTCCGAGGAGGTTCAGTCACTGGTGTCCCCTATTGTACCGAGGTTTTCCGGCCTCACGTGCTTCTGTTTAGAGGTGATGTGGGTCCTGAGTTCCTCTTCATGGACGACAACGCTACACCTCATCGTACAGTGGCTGTCGCGTAGCTGTTGGAAAGTGAAGATATTCAACGCATGGATGGGCACACAAGGTTCTCGGACCTAAATGCAATCGAAAACGTGTGGGGCCTTCTCATGAGGCGCTTAGCAGCACGTCACCACCTTCAGCAACGATTACGCAGCTGCGATGGCACTACAAGAGGAATGGGCAGCGATTATTCAACAGCTCCTTGACAAACATGTCCTCAGCATGGACAGACGTTGTAAATCCTGCAACGCAGTCAGCGGTGATCATATGTCCTACTAAGGTCTGGATTTTTCTCGGCAGCCGCATGTCACAGGGACGTTTCTGTCTTCTGTCCAGTTGTGCTCGAAGCTACCTTTTTAATAAAGTGCCTTTGTATCCTTTGGATTCCTTGTTTGGACGGTTTTGCTCACTAGTTCCATATTCTTACAACTTGGGGATCTTATGGTATGATTTGAGTCGATGTGGAGCTCTTCTGCACGACGTTACATTCGAAAAACCGTCTCGTCCTTAATTTCTGCACGCCAGTGTGTTTCCATGATTCATACTCCTTCATGAAACTAAATTAAACGAGACAAAGTAAATAAGAGGATATGAAGTACAAAAGAAATAGCTGAAAATGAATTAAATACATCTCCACAGTTATTGAAGATCTGATTTACAGAGCAGATTATGTAGATGGGAAGAAAAATAAAGATGGAGTAATATCATGTATCATCATCATCATCATTTTCAACCATTATCTATCCACTGTTGGACGAAGGTCTCCCCTAGTTTTCTCCCTAGCGGTCTGTCTTGTGCCAGCCTCCTCCATGTCACTCCCGCATACTTTCAAATTTCATCCACCCATCTCCCATGTGGTCTACTTCTGGGTATTTTCCTGTCCCTTGGAATCCAATCTAAAATTTTGACTGTCCATCGATGGTCTGTCCTTCTGGCAGTATGTCCAGCCCATTGCCATTTCAGGAATTTAACTCTGATCAGAATGTCGAGGTAGACATACTGGTTAGCAGGTTTCTCCAAGATAACCAAAGCCGGGACCATACCACGAAAAACACCCCCACGCGAGTACACTTCCAGCTCCAAACTTGACCGTATGAACACTACATTGTTATAAATAGCGTTCCCCCGGCTAACGCCAAACCCACGCACGACCATCAAACAGGTAAATCGTGTATCTGGATTAATCAGTATATAGAACCAGTTTCCATTGATCTACGGTCCGCGATAAATGTTCTTTACACCATGCTAAACGACGGGTGGAATTCCGAGTTTAGATGAAAGGCTTATGAGCAGCCGCACGACCAGGATAATCCAGGGAATGAAGTTCTCTGCAAATGGTACGTGTACAAACCGAGATTACAGCACTGTTCCTCACCTGTACACTGAGGTCTTGTGCAGTACTCCATCGATTAGCAGTAACGACTCTCCTGAGGCTTCGACGCCCTCTATCAATGATTTTCTTTGGTATGACGGTACGTTTTGCTGCTTCAGGCACACCATGTGGCAGCACGTATTATGTACATCCAAAACAGTTGACTTGGACATGTTTAAACACACCTCGGTTTTTCTTATGGGCAACCCACTAATATAACACCCAACAATCTTTCCTTTCTCAAAGTCAGTTCTCTCCCGGCCGGATATTTTCACTCAATCTCACAGTGCGATATGATCGCGGTCAGCTGTAGGATTGTTTTTATGCCGTTTGCAGCTGTACTGCGCATCTTAACAACGCAGCTGATCCGTTTATTTGAATTTGAAAGGTTGTACGGTGACTTTTGTAAATATAGTGTATGATCTGTAGACCAAAATCGTGATCTCAGTGTTAAGCAACATCACTTGTTTATTACCAATCGATCTAAAAAATTGGAAGTCAACCGGAGAATTCAGGATGTACAATGAAAAAGCATATGGATGCAATAGGGGTTTCAAAGGAATGTAATGTCATTGGATATATTTATCCTATGGTGTTGGTTTAATGCATCGCAGATGTGTAAATGGTAAACGATCCTTTAATCCTAGCTTTTGTTCTGGATAAACAGAAGTTCGGGGCAAAATTAATGTCATTTCAGCGTATTTACAAGTCAGCAATCAGTAAGATTTTATCAAAACTCCCAATTGACGAATCCCCCACTGTAGGGCCATTTCCTAATAAGAAATGTAAAAGATTCTTATAAGATATTAATGACAGTTACAACACTCAGATAAAAAATTAAGTTTTGACACTGAATGACTAGAACGTCGATGCACTGACAAGTAAACACAGTGTTGTTATAAAGTATTTGAAAAAGTAGAACCTGATGAAAGGTAACAGATGAAAGGTTATTTCAAGTCTCATACATTGGAGTAGAATTGATGGATAATATCAAAACTCGCACCACTTAGTTGCTAAATTTTGCGTCAGACAGCATAAATAAGCATGGAAAATTCTAAAAAATAGGGATTAAGTAAAACGTGAAAAAGAAAACATAGTGAATATTCGAAATTAATTTTGTCAGCCAATAATTTTGTCCTGCTGAAAAGATGGTCACTTCTCAAATGTGAATCTTAACCACGGGGGAAAGTAAGAAATGGCGAAATTTGTGTGAAAAGATAAAAAACAGGATGGTAAGAATAACTCTGCACAATTGTGTTAAAATGCATTGCTGAGCATCACAACCACTTATTAACTATTCGACTTACATCAATGGCAAATGAATGTTATATGATGAACGTTTTTGGAGTGATGACTTCCTGTGGTAAGGCATTTAGTTAAACATAATATCTGCTCTAAACAACGTCGCAACGATTATTCCTAAAAAGTTAATGCGCGAGGTGGCTCTTGTCAGCTTTAGTGGTGATTTGTTTGAAAGAAGATATGTTCATTAGCGTTTTATATCTAATGTGAGTAAAACATGATGATTCTCTGTGTGTGAGGGAGTCACAGTCTTTTATTTTTTGCGTATTCTTTAACCGAAAATTATAACATAATTACTCGTTGATCTCCGCCATATTTTTGATTCTGGGTGTTTCATAAATTGCGTTCATATGAAATTTCTGTTTCAATGTATTTATGGGTCCAAGATGGCACATTATTCCTCAATATAGACGGTGTTGTATAACACTTAGAGAAAGGATTCCAGAAATGTAACAATGTAGATACTAATCGTGTGTGATTTGCGTTAGGAAAGGGGCATTTAATTTTTTCTTTCAGGGAAATATACAGTTCCATGCTAAGTGTGTCTACCATAATAATTCAATACCGAGTTCAGTCCTGCTATAACGTATCAACCGTAATTAAACAACATATTAACAAGAACAGACGACATTTAATCTAAGGTAAGAGCTTCAGGTTTTATCTACAAGTACAGGATTTGGGTATCTAAGCTACCAGGAATCAAATTGGTATCTTGTCGGAAGTTCGAGAACCCACTGATGTTTACTCTGCTCATTCAATACATGATGGGTCCTAACTTTGTTTTGAGCAATATTATAACTTTGCACGTTGTTTGGGGGTAGCACTCCTTCCTGCATGAATAACAGATCGTTCCACAACGTAATATATCTCTACACCGTGTAGTTTGCCAGCACACGTTTTAATGCCAACGACACAGCTCTCATAAAGCAAGAAAAGTCAAGCCAAAGAGAATGCACATGGCACACTTCCGACCGTAAAAGTCAATCATTATACAGAAGAAAGATGGCTGTAGTTCAAATGTGGTTGAAATGGGAGCTTACCAACCGTGTAACAAGAAATGAATTTCATCCTTACACGAAATCCAAAATACCCATTTCTAATTTCGGTCAACTTTAGAAGGACCAATTAGGAAAACTGAAGATGTTTTCACGCTAAAATTCATAATCTACGTGAAATTAGTAGGCCTGGTTATTCTGAGAGTATTACCTGTTGAATAATATGTACTTAACATTGTTTTAAGATTGCGAGAAATTCGACTATTGACTCTCATTGCAGGTTAAGTAGAGGTGTCTTTCGTAGATAGCAATCAACATTTTCCATCAATTAGCATCAACAGCAGTGTATAGTATGATTTGTATAAAAATTATTCAATAAAGTGTTGAGATGTTTTAAAATCCTGATTTTTTCAATACAGCTTTTGTTGTGTTAAGCCTTTGAGAAATCTCCACTGTCTTAGAGATTCCTAAGAAAATCTTTATACAGATTCCAATTCTAAGTTCCCAACGTACAAATATATTACTGTGCTTTTAAATTGTTTGGAATACCGAACATTTGGCTGGTTGCTTGAAAAGCGACAGCGCGTCGTCATTTTTCTTAGAGATACGACCCTGTGTGGCATCTATTAGGGGCATGGAAGTTTCCGCCGTTTTAAGGAGAAAGGAAACAGGAACAATTAGGAACGCCGTGGCCATTTATTTAACGAAATATTGGCCGTTAGCACCAATGACCTTTTGCCATTTTTCAGGAAACAAATGAAAGCCGCTGTGATAGAAGAACTCCGATTTTGAGCTGATGAACACAGTGACGAAACTTTCCACCTATGGAACTGTGATGAACCGCTGTTGGGCTAGGGCATGTTACATAGAGCAAACAGATGAAAGTCTGAGGGTGCACTGCATGCGGAGTAAGTCGGGTGCGGTAAAACCTCATAGTGTAACAGTTCAAGGTTTAATTTCGTGGTGGCACCGACATGCCGTCTGGCATTATGGTGTAATAGGATGACTGGGCTGCTTCCTTTACCTGTCCATGGCCGTTTTTGCTCGATTGCGGCGTTCAGTTTCATCAACTCGTCGCTATATCGTTGTGCAGTGCTTGTTTCTCCCCGTTTGAACAGTTCGAAGTACGGCATTCCATGCATATCCTACAGCACACAACACATCACCTTTCTCCCGTGGATATCCTGTTTTGCAGGGGATGTTGATGGTTGGCCAGCGTCGACACAGGATCGCTTGCGTACCTGGTTGTCGCAATAGACCCTTTTTGCATACCCGGTGCCAACCTTCCACAAGATTTTCTTCCCTTGAAACCTCTTCAGCAACGTCATGCAGATGCCCAATCGTTGAAGAACACTACGCTCCGTTAAAATATGCATAACACACTTACCAATCTTTTCGATCTTCTACAAGGCCTGTAGACGCCGTATCGCTGTCGATTGAGCCACTTTCAAACGTTTCGCCAGTTGCGTGGTCTATTGTGTGGCATTCTCTTGCAACAGCGATTCCAGCACATCGTCTGCGAGTTCCTGCCGTCTACCCGCACGTGGCTTGTCTTCCAAGCTTAGATCACCTTTCTTAAACCTGGCAAACCATTCTGGGCACGTCCGCTCACCCATAACCGTTTCGCCATACGCATGGCAATATTGAACCGTATGATTCACTCGCACTTTTCCCTAAATTAAAAATGAATAACACACAGTGCAGCAAATAAACTTTATGGACCGCCAGCTTGGCCTCATGTATGTACTGAAACAGGGGTCGCCGGCCAGTTAGACACCTACAAGTCCCACTAGTGGGCGCGGCGGAAACTTTTGTATACACCTTATACATCATCTGAGTTGCATCTTTTTTCGAAAATCTAACATAGTAAGTAAAAAAAAATGTTTATACTAAATGATACAGGAATTTACATAATGCTTCAAAAAACCTTAAACTGTACACATACCGCGTCGTTTTGTTTTCAAAATGGCAAATCATTATAGATTTCCTCGCAGCGTCTATGTGGCTACTGTCAAATTCGCGTTGATCTCCTTACCTGTTAATACACCGCTATTCCACTCCTCGGTGTTTGTGTTCAAATGCGTGGAGACATGTTTTACAATAATTCCTTGTTCCAGCATGGTTTTAATATATGCTTTATAAGAGTTGTATTCCTTGCGCTTTAAAAAGTATTATTTATGAACAGAAATTGAAAGTCTATAGGTGAATATCAGGAACCCAGGTGAAACTCTCTTTTGCGTAGAATAACAAAACACTGGGTGAAAACTCCATAACATCTGTAATTCAAAAAATTAGGAATGATATTTGACATAATAGGGAATTTCAGATAATATATATTTTTCTTTTTGATTGCGGTGTGATAGAATATATATTATTGTTGTTAGTCAATCAGACTATTATCAGATTCTGTTATCAGAAACGAAACAAACAGATATGAAGAATTGAAATCATTTATCCAATAGATTTGTTTTTTTATGTTCATTTTTTGCTAGCAGTTTCAAGTTCGTTCAATACAAAATACGTGTAATGCTATTACTTCATTAACTTACAAACACTGTTTGGGAACGGTTCCCGGGTATCATTTTAGGATTTACAACAAACAGCAAAGAACCACACGTTTTTGAAAAAAATCTTGTTGGCGTACTGTGCCTATTATGACCGTGAGACTCGTACTTCTGTGAAATAATCTGATCGAGATGAGTTGGCATGATACGCTCAAACTCTTATGTGCAGAATTTTCTGGTTTATTCGATTATGCTGCCAACGAAATGATATATTTCGTTGATCTCCCTATTTGTTTAGTTGCATCAAAATTCCCTTTTGTTTTTCTTCTAATTACATCATTTTTTTACTCATTCATACAGATTTCCAGAAATCAGTTGGTTGAACATATACTATTCAGGAACAAACAGGTTAATATCACACGAAATCACATTTTTTTAATTAATTCTTTCTTTTAAAGCTCAGTAATGCATAGCCACAAATATTTTCAATTTTCGGTAAATTATTTGGAATATTCTGATATTATACAAAATATTAGCTAGTCATTTTTCTAGAATGTTAATAAATAGTTTTGAATTTTCGCCTTTACTTAGGCTTTTAATTTTAATGAGAAAGACTACCTGAAACCAAATTAGTGCCTTCTTTCATATTTAAAGTATTTTTATAGAACATTTTTATGAACATAAAACTGAAAATATCGGAATTTCAACCCTTAAAAATACATATAATTTCGAAACATTACTGTATATTATTATTCATAATGCCAGTTTTTAAGATAAAATATTTGATCTAATTTATTAGAGGAAGATCTACACGAGAGGAAACCCTTCTAGGGGTAAAAAATGCAGCTGTAGAAATAATCTGTTGCCGGCGATTGTTGTTAAAAGTAAACAACGCCCATTGTCTCTAGTCGTAGCCTACGATGATAGTTAAAGAATCTGTTATTTTGGGCCAAATTTCCTGAAAAAAAAACTTAAACACTTTTGATTTCCTCCAACGCCACCAGAGGCCGCTTTCAGTGAGGACAACATTATCTTAATTTTAATGCTTTTTGTATACTGCCGTACGTTACGAAGCTACATACCTCTCGTTGTTTTTAAATTATTTTTACATAAAAGAAATGAGTTATTGTTGTGTGCCTTTTGTATATTCTCACAAGCAAGTTTAGGGCAGGTTAATATGGAAATTTTTATTTGTTTATATGATACCCATGCAGTTTTTGCTGTGTGCATTTTCGAATTCCGTAATTTTTGGTAGCAGTAACCATGTTAATATCAAACTGGAAGGAATTATAGTTCATAAAATAGTGACGTTTTTAAGTTTAGCGTTAGATTTGTTTTTAATTTGCACGAACGTTTCATGAATTTGAGTTTGAAATAGAAATGGGTAGGTACCTCAAAATAATTACGAATTTTATTAATTCAGAAGCGTTTTCTCACACATCGGCGGCAAGTTACAATGAACAATTAGAAATATTTGCAACGAAAAAATGCGATTCAGCGAAAACAACATGCGCAATAGCCTTGGAAACCATTAGCTTTCCCACACTTTAATGGCTGCCGCTCGCTGTAGTAGGCTACAGGCAAAGTGGTACTGTCCGATTAACGTTATAGTTGTTTTGAAATTTAAAGAACATTTTATGGCGGCAGCCTCATAGATATCTCATTCTAAACCCTTGGGAATAACTGACTGGCACATACCATCATGTTCATTTGTGTACAACATGCATTCTAATATGGGGAATTATAATAATATCATACGACTATTACATAACACTGATGGTATAGTTTATCAGTTTTCTCCCATAATCTATCAGTCCCTTCTGCCTCATTTTATAATGTAAATATTTTAACAAAATTGTGGACAATTCCCTTGCTTTAATTTAATTAAAAATTGGACAACTATGCCAGAGCATTACGCTCCTCTTAAATATATATTTTCACACGAGAAATGGCGTAGACAGCAAAGCATTAGCATAACAAACCCTTTAAGTGTGGAAAGCGTTCAAATAAAGAAGAAAGTAGGTAGTTATGTGAACTTACCATTCCAAATGATTTGGGAACAGTGAATTACTAAACAATATGTATTAAAATTCTTAAAATTATACATAGCACGCCATCGATGTGTCAAACTAATATGTCCCGAAATGCGTAACTTTTTCATTGAGGCAGAACATAACAGACTGATAGATTATGGGAGAAAACTGATAAACTATACCATCAGTGTTATGTAATAGTCGTATGATATTATTATTAATCGCTTTCGTAAGGAAAAATAAAAAAAAAATCAAGCGATTATGGAGAATTTATGCGTTTCAATTCTGAAAATTAACACACCCACCCGCCACCAGCAGCTGCTAATCGTTGTAGTTGCCATCTGTTAAAGCGCCACCTGGTGAGATTTCCGGGGTTAGTACTTGCTCTTTTAAAGGCAGAAATAGCAGGCTTCTTTCACAATACCCCCAAATCAAAAATAAACAATGCCAGAGTGTTGTCCCAGTTCTGTACAGTTTTGTGCACCACCGGAAGTGGTACTTTTGACCCTCCTTTGTGGCTCTCGAGCATGTACTTGGAGTGCCACTTTTCCAAATTCGAAAATAAACACTGCCGGAGTGTTGTCCTAGTTTTGTACAATTTTGTACAACAGTGGAAGTGGCACTTTTTGACTCTCATTTGTGGTTCTCGACCATGTACTTGGAGTGTCATTTTTCCAAAATCGAAATATAAACACTGCCAGAGTGTTGTCCTAGTTTGCACACCCAAAAGAAAATTTTGTACACCACCGGAAGTGGTACTTTTTCACTATCCTTTATGGTTCTCGAGCATGTGCTTGGAGTGCCACTTTTCCAAAATCGAAACTAAACACTGCCAGAATGTTGTACAAGTTTTGTACACCCAAAAGAAAATTTTGTACACCACCGGAAGTGGTTCTAATTGCTCACCAGCATGTACAGAGATTGCAACATTTTAAAAATCGAAAAAAAAAACACTGTCAGGGTGTTTGCATCCTAAAAACAATTTGTACTGTGCATTAGGGGGTTCTTTTCACCTCTCCTTAGTGGTCTCCGGCATGCGCTCTAGTCCTTTTTCTAAAATCAAAAATGAACACTGCCAGTGTGCTGTATGAGTTTTGTACGGTTTTGTACACCACTGAAACGGAACCGTTCACTTACTACCCTTAAGCAAACTAGCATTTGTTTTCGTATAAAGCCATCGCATAAAAGTTTCTATCAAAATGAAAATAGACACCAGTAACACTTTGTGTTTAATGTACCGTGAAAATTAAAATTATTTTCCTGAACAGAATAGTTCTTTTCTACTTGGTGTACCACTAAAAGTGTACTTGCAGTCCAAAATACAAAAGGTCGTTGTATTTTTTTTTCCAGCTCAAAGTGAAATTTTATACTTCATCGGATGTGGCCCTTTTCATCCGTCTTAGTTCAGTACCAGATATGTATTTCTGGTACCATTCCCCAAATCCGAAATATTCACACACGTTTTCTACTAGTTTTTGTCGTATTTTGTAAGTGCCAGAAACGTGCCCCATATTGAAATATAAGAAATAATTTTATAAGATTCCTCAGTGGTAAAACTTTGATGATCTCTGAGAGTGTGTGAGCAGATTACATTTTTTAATTTCCAATATTTGTCTTACTGAAATTTTTGGCACCTGACATTTTTTAACTATGTTTTTGAATTACATGTTCGTACATTTTGAAAATGTATAACGGATATCCTTAGTGTTGGATACCCCTATGACTGCATTAATAACTTTTAGAATATTTGCTTTTCGAAGCCGTAGCTTAAATGGTTAATTAATTTGATTAATGTTCCTAGTTTGTTGCATATAAGACACACTTTTGTAATAACTCAGTAGCCAAACGGCCAAGTAGAAAGATATTTGATTATGTTTAAAATATCTTTGCTTTTAATTTTCCACTCAATGAAAGTTCGAAGATCATCCGTATAAACTATCTTCACGTTGTGATTCATCATTTGACACAAAATAGCTCTTAGATCAACATAGATCTCAATCATATAGCAACAATACGTGTTCGCTTAAATCTCTTTCTTTATACCAATTCCACACAATTACTTGCGATCTCTCTCCCTCTCTCTCTCTCTCTCTACACCATTCCCCCATTATTTACAATTAACGTTTTCTCTATTTATTTCGCTGCGACTTACTGTCAGTGTCGCTAAAATGTACAAGCTGTTTAGAGAATTGAAGAAGGAGACATGTTAGATCTTCCAAATTGTTTCGTTAGATCAGACGTTGCTCATGTGGTCAACTTATTTGCTAAATTTCCGAGCTTGAAATGGAAATTGCGAAAGACACGGCAATAACTTTATTTAAGATCTTTGTTCGCAATTGTTCAGTCAACAGACATGAATGACGTAAGGATTTTGTTAACTCACATTTTTATTGTAACGCTGAATGAAACCGAAGGTAACGACAGATTTTCAGCGAAGAGACCTCTTGCTAGAACAGCGGCGTATATCAGGTTTCGCAACGGTTGACACAGCTATTGAAGAGCCTTTTCTCGATGACACTATGGAAATTCTGAAAGAGAAATACCTTTCGTACATGGGCCTTTAGCGTGGAACAGAATGCTAGGAAATGTATTAATCCACATGGTGATCGTGGAAATCAGCAGTATGCTCCAGGAATAGTAGATGGCATTCTAAAGGTGTGTCATCTAACTCTTTATGGAGAGCTGTATTGGTCCCTCATTTTGGATAAAGAGCCAGAACTGCTTCGAGTGCCTCAGTTGCAAGCAATTTTAATTACTTAAAGAAGAGAGTATGTCAAACCCTTAAATTACCAGCCCAAATTGTTGATTCTTTGCTTACGCATATAAAAAATCTCAGTGGAATGATGAAATTAGCTTCCGTTTCCGTAACTACAGGCGTAAACAAGAATTCCAGCTGTCATCCCGCTGCGAGTGAAAGTGCTAGCGGAAAACTTGAACAAAACCAAGAGATTGCTTTGGACGAAATTCATAATCTTTATCAAAGGGAACGCTGTAAATCAGAAGTAGAAATACTGACACTTTCTCCCAGAACAAATGTAGTAGCACCAGCATTAACCGTTACAGAAGTAAGTGATGTCAAACTTACTGGAATACTGTTTGAACCCAGTGCAAAAGTGGGTGCCCTAAAAAAAGAACGCAAGGAAAAAAATAGTCCGGTTCGCTTCAGAAGATAACTTCAGGAAGAAGACGATGCATTCGAATAAAGACAAACAGAAGGAGAAAAACCCATCAGATGTCTAACAAAAAAACCCTTCAACACATCTTGTTAGGCGCAGAGAGATCATCGAAATAGAAAGGAATTCAGAACGCAAAGCTTTTGAAAACTGAAGAGGACTTGCGGAAGAAAGTGAACATATACGACCAAAGAAATCGTATCTTAAACCAAGTGCAGAAATGCTTGTTATGGTTTCCAGGCCACCAAACAAATGTGTTGCAATTGGTTTTCTGAAAAATGGAAATGGTGTTGGTCTACGTCCCATTTAGATAGGTGAAGAACAAGTTTCAGTAAAAGACACTTGCGCATACGACTCCCTATTTCAGTTAGCTTGCGTTGGTTATTGCAATAGTGAGAAATACAGGGAGGCGATAGACCAACATGCCCACAACGATGCAATGGCTAACATGGTATTTACAGATTGCGGGCTGTAGCGCTTAAATGCATTATTAAAAACGCGAAGAAATGATCCTGTGGTTTAGTGTCTTTAGACGCTGCACTATAAATAGCACAGATGATACTAAGATCATGGGAAGATATGTGTACAGCACAGGAGTTTCCAGAATGAACTTCTTCTGTGTGTTCTAGGAGAAACGTTATTCTTCCTGTTGCCGTAGTGACAGTGGGAACTACCAACGTAAATCTCAGCATTATTCAAGAAATGATTAACAAGGACTTGACAGCAGAACGGAGTGGTATTTGTCAATCAACGTTGGAAGACATAGATCGCACAGATGAGGACGCATACATTGATTGGGAAAAATCAAAGAAACATCAATGTGTAATGGAATTAAAACAATACGGGTGAAACCGTCATTGTATCACATTTATGTAGAAGTAATTGATAAAAATGATGAAAACGTGAAAAATCAGGAAACGGAACCAGCGCAACTGCCTCGAATGCTTGCATTTGGTGAGTGGCAGTACTATTTGAGAGCGGCAGTTTGCTACACTGAAATATGTACTGCTGCCAGTGTAGGTCACTTTAGGGCGTGTTGTTTATCTCAAAACAATGAATGGGAGGTGTATGATGACCTTCATCAAAAAATTTACGAGGTCAATCCCCTGAAGGAAGAAACCTTCCATGTGCTCTTCTATACAATATAGAAATTTATTCACGTTGTACACTGCAGGACAATTGCTAAGGACGGATGACAATAGCAACGATAGCAACCATAAAATGGAAGGCAGGAAAATGTGGAAATTAGCATAAGTGCGGGATACAGTAACACGTGTTGTGCGTATGCAAATTTTGGATTGCCGAACTTGTTCGTGACGTCATAGCGCTGATAAGAGATATAAAGGATTTGACGCGTATTGACCGTTGTTGTTCAAACGCAAAGTTGAAAAGGAAAGAATCAATTGACGAACTTGCAATTTTCAGTATGTCTTCCCGACATCACCTAGATGATTTTACGCGTGGCCGTATTATTGGCAAGATTGAAAAAAGGGCGAAAAATAACAGATGTTGCCAGGGAGTTCGACGTCAGCCACAGTGTTGTTTCAAGGCTTTGAAAATCATTTCAAACATATGGAGAGTGTATCAAACGTCACGGGGAGGTCGTGTTCGCAGTACGATACCTGCAGAAGATCGGTACATAGTGCTATCAACAAAAAGACACCGGCGCAGCACAACTAGTGAGGTAGCAAATCAGTTTATGGCTGCTACTGGCAAGCGCATCTCCCGAAAAACTGTCGCCAGACGTTTGCATGAAGGAAGATTATACGCCCGCCGTCCTGTTGTGTGCATCCCATTGTCCAGACGTCACTGTACCGCCCGTTTGCAATGGTGCCATCAACATCGCAATTGGACTGATAACGACTGGTCTGCTGTCCTCTTCTCAGATGAGAGTAGATACAGTCTATCGTCTGATTGTCGACGACAACTGATCTGGCGTGATAGTGGTACTGCATATTGTCCAGCAAACATACAGGAAAGGGACCGATATCCGGCATGTAGTGTCATGGTATGGGCTGGCATCATGATCAATGGCCGTACGTCCCTCTATGTGCTTCCAACTGGGACTATGGCTGGCCAAATATATTAATGATGTTCTGCTACCTCATGTTCGCATGTTCCGTGGTGCTTTCGGTGATAGATTCATTTTCATGGACGACAACCCAACATGTCATCGAACAGTCGCTGTCCAGGAGTGTCTTGAGAGCGAGGATATTGAACACCTCGTATGGCCAGCACGTTCTCCAAATCTGAATCCCATTGAAAATGTGTGGGATGCTTTGGGGAGGAGTCTTGCTGGTCGCCAATGCCCTCCAATAAACAAGGACACCCTCATCCGTGCACTGACAGAGGAATGGGATAAATTACCCCAACAACTGTTTGATAATGTTGTGCAAAGCATGACACAACGTGTGGAATCTTGCATCGCCCTCCATGGTGACCATATCCCGTATTGACATCTTACGCCGGAACGCCTGCGGACGGTAATTGCATTTTTTACGTTTACGTATTCTGCACAAAATGGCCTGTTTGTCCCTTGAACACGTTCCAAAGCCTTCTGGATTTCAGAGCACAATAAATTGTCTTTCTTGTAATGTCCTGGCATTCTGACATTATTTTATTTTACTTGGCATCCAACCACACTTACTTTTTTATGCGCTATATAGCCGTTTAGGATCCGTCCTTAGCAATTGTCCAGCAGTGTAAATTCTGCCGTTGACTCCCACATTTTCTGAACGATTCGTAGGAAGCAAAAGATACTCTCCAACATTGTATTTGGCATTTTGGCTGTATCATATAGTTTGAGTTCGGTTATCTGAATTTGCGAATTCGACGCTACGGGTGCTGAAGTCGAGCTGATAGGATCAGCTGTTTGTCACTTACAGCTGGTTCCACTTCATTATGAGCCTCCGTTTGGCCGTCAAGCTGCTATTGAGAGATTTATTACATCCACCTTGTATATCGCTGTGAGACCAATCGATACACAAGAATTGAAAGTTTAAACATTGAGTCAACCTTATCGTTCAAACAGTGACTTTGGATTTCTTGCCTCTAACAAGGTTTAGTCGCCTGAACGATCGTTGATCACAGCTCTGTCAGATGGAGAAGGCGTGATGACGTAGGTCCAACCGTTTTTGAAATTTGGAAGAAACAGCTGTTCCATAGGAAAGATTACACTGGTAGAATATTAACATCATCTCAAGGGCATGATGCTCAGTAATAAAGCAAACTGGGCCATTTCATAAAGTGTTTATAAAGTCAATTAAATTATAATATATTTAATGTCCCGTGGCATAGATTATGGTGGAAGGTTCTGTAGTTTTGTTTTATTTAATTTGCTTTTGCAGAGGATTTAGTTAGGTTTTGTTGTTATTGTTGCAACCAGGGTATCAGAAATTATTTTAATTTTCATTGATTTATATTATTAATTAATTGATTATGGCCTTGCTTTTATTATTTTATAGGTTATGAGATTCTGAGTTTCTAGGGCAGTTACGTTAGTTATAGAATAGTCATATGTTTCAGCTGTCAGGTTATGTATAAAATTTATAGTTTTTTTCTTATTATTTATTTATTGGATGTTCGTAACACTTGTTTCAATTTAATTGGTATATTGGACTGGTTGTATATTAGATTTCTTAACAGTAATGTGTAATGTTTACATATTGTTGTTCTTGCATATGCTGTTCATTTACATTCACAGTGTGAAAAACTAGGTTTTGCACAGTGAATAATTTCTTTCTATTCATACTTGTAGTTGGTGAAATGTCATGATTACGTATTATTGTAATGCTATTGTTGCTCATGAAAGCCAGATGCAAACTTAGTTAATTAAAAATTGTATGATATATGCTAGTGTATAATTATTTCTTACTGAGCATAAGTTGATTATTTCGTATAGAATTTTACGGTGTTTAGCAGTGATGTTATTGTTTACTGTAATGTTTACATGTTGTTCATGCATTATGCTCTTCATTTATATTCACATTATGAAAAATCCGTTTTTACGTAGTGAATAATTTCTTTTATTAACACTTGTAATACGAATTATAATATCATTTCACTGATATAATTGTTGATAATTTGATTGAGTTGCTGAAGAAAAAGAAGTTCAGCTGCTTATCAGTATATTCTTCTTCACATGCATGAGTAACTTCAATTTGTTATCTGAGTGACTAACGTAGTCACCGACATCACCTCTAAACAGACGCACGTGAGGCAGGAGAGTATCGGTAGAATAGCGGACAACAGTGACTAAACCGCCTTGGAAGATGTGGCGGTCAATACGACTACCAAGCCTGATACCGCCCCAGAAAAGGGAGCAAGAGTATTTTATAGATTCCTTTTTTCATAGAAATACTGTAAGTTTTTAATTATATATTACAAACACAACGTACAGTGGAACACCTCTACAACAAGGTTAGTGGATGAGTTAAAAATGTTTGATGTAAAAATAAATGTCATCGAAGTAGTTTTTAAAGTCTGAGGGTCTGAAAAAAAATACTTAATTTCAGCAAAAAATAATGTGGCAAAGTGTTGATATTCAGTAAAGTAACAAAACGCATTTTAGGTCATTCCACACGAAATCGTCAGATTTTAATATAATTTCCATCAACGCACCTCTGATTCTTGCATTTTTTTTTAATTTTCCATCAACACACCTGTGATTCTTGCGATTGTTTTACTTGATAAATATTCGCAACTTACACAATTCTTGATAACATTTTTTTTTCATTTCCGATAGATCAGAAGATTTTTGAATTTTAGTGCTTGGAGGGGGTGCATTCAGGGCAGTATTTTAGAAACAGAGAAAGCCAGTGCAAAAGAAAATGCATTTAAGCCCCATTTAAGAAAACTGCGAATGATTTAAATTGCATAATATACGAAGATCTCTTCACACTGAAATGACTGAATCACAAAATAAAAACTGCAAAAATTTTCTAGAATCTGTCGACCTAACATTTAAGAGACACACTCGTACTTCAGCTTTGTGGCGAAAATTCACGTTAGAAAAATTTCAAATGATATGCATTTTTTTCCGAAAGAGATGTCAGGAAAATAAATGCCTTTCGATGGAAAAATAGGGGTAATGTTTTTTGCTACAGAGATGATGGTGATTTTCTCGCATAGTACGAAAATTATGCTTAACGTATCGAGAAAAGGAATGGATCAGTATTTTTTCGCAAATCAAAAGTTTTCTCTCAAAAAAACACTTTCTCAGTTGCAGGGCTTCATTCCAACATAATATCAATATCTTAAACGCGGATTTAATTCGATCAGGTTCTTAAGGTAGAAATTGCATGAGAACCTCATTTGCCCGACTTAGCCGGATAAACTTTCCTTAAAAAAAAAAAAAAGAACCAGAGCAGAACTACATTCCAAAGGACGACTAAGAGTGTCTGCCAGTTGATAACTATGGACACACCATTCAGTAAAAAATTATTTCCCGAAAAATGATGTAAATTTTAAGCTATATTTTACACGGAGTACGGAGGTCCCGTATATGTCGAATGGTTATTTTTTTTCTTTTTTTGTTTTGGATATTTCTCATACTCGTGGATACTGCAGACGTATATTGCATAGAACCTATAATGAAAATAAATCTCAGCTTGGAAGAAAAACAAATAGTCATTGCTTGAGCCAAGTGATAATTGCGATTCACGTTACATTACATAAACTCAATATAGCCATCAAAGAAATTAGCGCTCAAATTTCAATTTAATCATCACACGAACGCAAGAAAAAGTCTGGTGGTTGTTTTACAGAAAAACCATTATAATGAAGAAGACAAAAAGCTTATCGCGGATGGCCATTATAGATAAATAAAGAATGATCCATGAGATAAACACTTAAATACAGAAAATTATCAGAATAGCTATACTAGTAATTCGAATTTCTTGGCGTAGATTATAAATCAAAGTTTCCAGGCTGTCGCAAATCAACAAGATGAATTTTTAATGGAAGGTAAACAGAAAACTGAATTCAACCCTGCCACAATTTGAACGCGTTAAAAAAAACAATTTGAACAATATTTATTCAGTTTTTCAATTTGCTGTCTACCTTCCTTGAAAAAGTCATCTAGTTGATGTGCGAAAGCTTGGAAACTTTGATTTATAATCTACGCCAAGAAATTTGAATTTTCATTATAGTTATACTATTTTAAGTATAATTGGTGTATAGTTCCTTATTATGTTAATGATCAGAAGTTTGGAAATTCTTAATCAAAATAAATAAGACACGCTTAAACCGTAATACACCTGTTGTGCGCGGTTCTATTCTCTCCCTATGATATATAAATGAGTCATTTCGTTCCATCCTGTAGTAAGTTATGTCGACACAGCATCATACATGTTACTTAAATTCTTTTCGTCAAAATTGTGCTTTGGCCTCTTTAAACGAAACATGTGTGAAAAATTGCATTGAGTATGGCAATCGACTCAAAAACATCCTAGTGTATATCAACTTCTGCTATACTTTGACATCGTATCTATAATCACCAGTTTTCCACCAAAACTCTCTTCGGAATTCCTAAAAGTCCTATAGAGCATCATTACAGGCAACCTGAAGCAGACGAAACAACGAGACTAATTGAAATTTCCATAAAACAGCCGCGCTTTCCGTGAGACGTTTTGTGAAAAGACTGGAAGTCTAACGTTTATAAAGGTTAGCTTTCGGTGTATAAAAAGACGTGTGGGTTAGATATCCTTCAGAGCAGACTGGAGTGTCTGTCGACAGCATTTAAATTTACGATGTTCATAAGTAAACAGTAATGATAATCCTACGGTCTCTGTAACAATCGAAACATATATAATCTAAGACGAGACACTTGTGATGTCCAGGTAGAATAAATTATCAACGTTTATTCACAAAAAAATGTGCTACTAACACTACTATAATTTCTCAGAGCGTTTGGCTCATCATTAAGAAGTACTGATGCAGAGTCAAACGGTCTGCGAAACTATAGTCGACTTTAATAAAACATTTAATTGTGAATAAGCGATAACTTATTCTAAATCAAAACTTGCCTTTGTTAAGCGGTGTCCGCAAACTGGGCTTTCTCTGCAGAGGAAACACAGAGTCACCCAGCTCACAGACGCACATGTTTGCACTTTGTGTGCGCGTGTGTGTGTGTGTGTGTGTAATCTTCGTTTCGTGATGCAGATGAGATTGCGAAGATCCCGTGAGCTTATATTTATTCAGCAACTATTTCTAGCATTTACGCAAAACATAGTAGTATTGTTTCGTTTTTCTAGCTTTGCTTTACAATTGAGAATTTAAATATCCGAAGCTCCAAAACTCTGCTCTGCGCATTTGTGGATCGTTTGTTTTTCGCACATATCATTCAATGCAGTTAGGAGAGAGGAGTCAAGTTAGGAATTCATTAAGTGAGTGGAATCCTCTTCCCCTCAAAGAAATTTCAAAGCGTTCGTACTTAGAAAGGTGGGTGTCTTCCTTTGAATTAAAAAAAAATTTCTTAGTTTTATACTGCATACTTTTGTTTAAGTAATATGAATTTCATAAGAAAGATATGACTTCATTGGTAAGAAGAAATGATATCAATTTCATAGATTAAAACTAAATGTTTGGCGAAAAATGAGAGAGAAATATTTAAGAACAACATATTTCCATATTTTCATATAAAAAGTTCCAATCGTAGAATCAAATCATTGGATATTTCAGACATGTTTTTTTCCATTTAATATAGTTCTGTTATCAGAAATGTCGGCAATGCTGGATACGGGAACGTGTTATACAATAACTACAAAATTATATTTTCATGCTTAAGAAGCATTGTTTGAATTAGGTAATTACGTGTGCCCCAATGACGAATAATATACGTGTCCTCTCACTCATGAGATTCTAAAATGTAGATGTCTAGTTTTTCACAAACGTTTCCACTAGGCATTCAACCAGAAAAATGACATCGACTTTTCGGCTTTAAGATGTGCGACTTCTGAATTCCTTTCGACATCATTAAAAAGTTTCAAAATAATTTATAAACAATTGGACCAGTAACAAAAGAAAGAAAGATCAAACGAGCCTCCTCATTTTCTGAAATAAACAGAAATAAAAAAGTTACTTTCCCTGTCAATTGACTTAAAATTACGTTTTTAAAATTAGCAATTTATTCACAATAGGGTTCTCATAGCTGAGGGAAGACGGCAGAGACAATGGAATTTTCTAAATCGAACAGTCAAGAAACATATTCAGGAAGACGTGATATACGTCTACCTACTTTAGCGGATGAGTTTTTAATAAAAGTACATGATGTGCAAAAAGTATTATTCATAAGAAAACCTGTGCTAAGACTGGGAAAACATCTTTAACACGTCTCCTGGAAGTAAAGAGAAGGTTAAAAAGTATTGGAGGGACCGAAAAATAATGTCGTTTTTGGGGTTAACGTTCGGTAGCAGTTGTGAGATGCTTCGGCACATTCAACGTAAAGTAAGTGTATGTACAAGTGCATGAGCTTTTGGCCTTAACATTATGTAGGTGTTACTTCCAAAACCAGGGCAACAATCTCTCTGTGCACGTTAATGAATCCAATACTAGTGAAACACTTAAACACTCTAGAGCTCCAATGTGTTTAATAGCACACCAATTCAGTAAAATAAGAACAAATAACCTGATGAGATATTTCGAGTTTCCTAAAACTCATTTTGAGATGAAAAGCAAATTAAACCCTAAGTTCGGGTAATCATGGTATATATATATACATATGTTACAACTACGTTGGTGTGCAACGGGTGAGGTACATAGCACCTCATGTTATTGGTTGGGAGGATACTCATGTAGAAGTTTGACAGCCGTGAGGAAATAACTACACAGAAAGAGTGAAAAAACAAGTGGGTGCGGGGTGGGTGATCCACCCCGAATTTATAGCATATTGACAAGAAGCTGATGGTATTATATAATAGTTCAAAGAAGACGACGAATTTAAAACGTGAAGAATAAGTTGCAACCAAAACCAGTGCGGCAATCCTTCGGTGCACGTTAATGAATCCAATACTAGTGAAACATTAAAACTCGCTAGAGCTCCATAGATTTTATTAGCTCACGAATTCAGTAAAATAAGAACAAACAACCTCAGAGACCTTTCGAGTTTCCTCAAACTTATCTTCAGATGAAAAACAAATTAAACTCTAAGTTTGGTTAATTATGTTGGTGTTTCTGGCTTCCAGATTTGCAGAACAAAAATGAGTGACATCAAACTTGAGGAGAGCCATGTTAATAATTGTATGCTGTATGTTTTCAGAAGAGGAACAATGCAATCGTGGCCACCAATAACATTTGCACTGTTTATCCAAATGCGCTAAATGCCCGCAAGTGTCGGCGTTGGTTCTTCCAATTCTGGTCGGTCAATTTTAACCTCTGATGCCCTTCGTGCAGGAAGGCCCACGGAGCTGGAAGAATGCGCTGCTGAGTGCAGCCGGTGAGGCAGATCCTCGTCAAACCATTAATGAATGTTTACAACATCATAATGCATCATGATCTGCTGTTCAAGTACACCTGCAACAGATATTCACCTGACAACAAAGAATCTTTGCTCAGCCGACAGGAAAATGATCCATTTCTTCATCGAATTGTCACTTGGTATGAAAAGTGTGTTCTTTACGTGAACAACAAATTCAAAAACCAGTGGCTTTCTCCAGGTCAGACACCAGTTCCTACGCCAAAGCCAGGCTTACATCCGAAAAAGGTTTTGCTCTATGTTTGGTGGACTACCTCTGCCATAGCTCCCTTTCAGCACTTGGAACCCGGAGAGACTATTACGCCAGACCTCTACTGTAAACAACAAGACAGTTTCAACAAGCTCTTACTATAATTCCTCCAGCACTGGTCAACAGAAAATGTATCATCATCCAGCATGACAACCCGAGATCTCACAAGGCGAAACGGACCCAGCATACGATTAGAGATTTTGGCTGGGAAGATCTGCCCCATCCCCCTTAGTCCCCTGACAGTGCACCATTTTCTTAATGGGAAAATATTCCACAATATTTATAATATCAAAACGGGGCTAATGGACTTCTTTGCATTATATCCAACATCTTTTTATACAGACGGCATTGAAAGTTTGGTTTCACGATGGACAAGAGTGTTCGATAATGATGGCGATTATATAACTGGTTAAGAAATAAATTTCTTCTGTTGCAAACAATGTTTTTCTTTCTTTTCCAAAAACGACATTACTTTCCGGTCACCCCAATATTTCCTATTGCTGTACTCTCGCACGAAAGCTGCCCATTATTTCAATAAAGCAGTGATCCCTATCTTTGGTATAGTGAATGGAATTCAGTAAAAAATGGAATTTTTCAGTAGGATGTATAAAAGCGAAGTTAAGCTGCAAATAAAAATGTACACTAACGCCTCATCACGGTAAAAGATAAGCTAACAAAACAAAAAGTACGTGTAAAGTTTTCCAAGTGGAAAAGTAGGGCTCGATGTTGATGTAAATTTTTAAATTCGGCATTTAGAAGCAGAAATATCGAGAAAAAATTTACACTTTTCGCTCCCCTAGGAAGGCAAATGTGCATTAAACTGAAAAGGAAATATTGACAAAAATGTTTCGCAGTTTGTGGTATTTGACTCAAAATGATATCCATGTGATTATTAGACACGGATATTATTAGATTCATAACCGGTACACGAACTGCGCAGAAAACAATGTAACTACAATATTAATACAAATGTATTGGCGTAGAATAAAAATCAGTTTTCCAAGCTTGCGTACATCAACCAGATGGTTTTTTCAAGGAAGAGAGACAGAAAATATCTTCCTTGAAAAAAGCCATCTGGTTGATAAGCAACAGCTTTGAAAACTGAATTTTATTATACTCCAATAAATTCGGCTTACTGGTATAGTCACACTATTTTCTGCACAGATACTGTAAATGTGCTCTAAACATAAATTGGGAATTATGCACTCTCGTGGCCGACTTGTATGTTGAGAAATATTTCAAATTATATACTAATTATTTCGTACCAGAAACGCTCTGCGATCAAAGATTTTTCAACTCGGACTGTTAGAAGCAGGGATATCGAAGAAATAAGGTTACGATCTATGACTTTGGCTACAAAATTTTGCAATACATTAAAAAAAGGAATGTTGAATAATTTTTCCGTAGTACTCCGTATTTAAAACCAAAAATGCTTTTCAATTGATTTTCAGAAACGCATATATTGTTGCAATAGAATCAGAAAGAGGAATATTTGTACTCTAAAGCCCTTCAGTTGGAAAACAGTTCTTTACCAAAAAAAATAGAAAATTACATGCAAAACATTTCTCAATAGGTAGTCTGTCCGATGTGAAAAATATCAAATCCCTCATTAAGGACAGATATTGGGGAAACCTCAGTTTAACTGTAAACCTTTCCAGAGAAACTATGTATTACTTGGAAAAACAGATACGCTACCGAAAAGTGTTTTCGTAATAAACAGTACCGAAGGGAAGAAATTATTTTTTCCATTCGGATGTTTAGAAGAAACGACATGGGACGAAATGTATCTTGAATTCGATTGCATCTGCTTTTCCGTGTCTATCTCCACAGCTCTGCATCGGAACGAAATATCCGGGGAAAAAAAATTCATGGTTCTTACATTTCAGGTTACTTATCGGGATGCACTTCAATCTTCGTCCCCGTATCGTCGTCTGCTTAAGCTCTGAAGCGCTGCTGGAATGCCAGGAGAAAAATTTCGCGATAGGTGGCGTTTCACCTGCGTCGGCGTTTTCTGCTCCTTCGCTGCGTGCATTACGTAATCGGTGTGTGTGTTGTGCGGGAGGAGTGGTAGGGAGGCGAAAGATAGGGGCATTTTTGAAAGGAAAGGGTTTATTTTGTAATATGGCTCTCCCTGTAAAGGGCCTTTATGGAATGTAAGTAGTTGAGGTGTTGTTAAATATTTATAACGACGGAAAAGAAGTGTTTCCTCCTCATTGAGAACCTGTCTATCTAGTACGAATATTTAAGTGGAAAATATTACGTACTGGGAAAGAACTGTTTGATGATAGCAATCATTACCTCAAAATATTGTTCAGAGGAAAGACGACAATTTCGTCGGAAAAACATCAGAATGTGGTCCGCCAAGTGGTCTTTGTGAATGCCATTAGATAGTGGGCATTTGAGGGGCCGCCAATTGCTCTCAACCCCTTGCGTATGCGACCCAGTAGTCGAATCGACGAAATTGAGTGAGTGGTTTACTGACAGATGTTGGAAACCACAGGATGGGAGATTGCGGTACGCAGCCCACTGATCCGTAATGACAGTAGTTTCGGGATGAACATGTTTCTAGATGAGCGGCAGCAATGGGTTAGCAGAGCGGTTATTCAGCGGGCAGATCTCAACCCTGAATCGTTTCGAATCTCGTTCAAAGATTCCAAGGATCCAGGTGCCCTCAACGAGACGACCACGATAATACTTCCGCTTCCCAACCTTAGCCTCATACACTTCTACGATGACACCAGGGCCTCCAAGCTGTCCTTCGTCTTGTTCGTAAGATACCATAAACTCTGCGATTAGTTCTCTGCAAGACTGATAATAGTCACTGACTGTCGCAGAGGATGTGGAAACCACACCCTGGGAAGGATCCTCACTTGCGTCATCGTAGGACAATCCTTTGGCGAAACAAAACAAAAGAGTCATCACCTTATCAAGAGGAATACAAGCAGCTTCAAACCACGTCCCAAGTAAACGGGAACACTGCTCACTTATCCCTGTAACGTGAACCTTCCTACACCTGAATTGTCCTAAACGAAGAGACATAACCCCTCGCAAACTCATTGGATGACCTGCGGAACATCTTCTTTCGGTTGGAAGCAATCATTTCCGCTCACACCATGCAATACATGTTTCTTCATACTTCCCAACTTCGTTGAAGAAACGCTTCCAGTTCCACATGGCTACTGACAGAGCTACAACGCACGCTGAAAAGAACAGCTTAGAACAGGGCGAACAGAAAACGGAAGACGCACTCAGCAAATAGCGATTACGTAACACACACAGCGCGGGAGAAACGCCGACGCAGCTGCAGTGCCGTTTCTACCGGCATTCCATTCGCACGATAGCGAAGCAGACGATTGAGGCCCGAGCTCTAAAGTGTAGCCCAACTTTCTCTAGTTTTGGAATATAATCCTTAACTATTGGAAACTCTTCTGGGTATGCGTACCTACTTCCACGTATTAATATCAATTTGGTGCATTAGTTTATTCCACACAAGATAAATTCTGAAAAGGTATAATTCCATTTTTTGATATTTTTCTTTATCTTTCTTATCATTAACTAAATTACATACTTTTCTCATATTACTCTTCTCAGATATTTTCCTTTGACCTCCAATATATCAGAGGCGTTTCTTATTTTATATTGTAGCTACCTTACTGTTCCCGATTGTATTTCATTAATTATTTTAGTAATTTGACTAAATATATTGTAAATTTCACCATGCAAAGCAAAAACAATGTTCTTTAATTTTATATGCTGAGAGGACTCCAGACAATTGTCACATTTCAAAATGTGTTGTTTTGTGTCGGAAATTCTTGAAGAATAATATAATACATTTGAAATTTCTCTGAGGCAAAGGTATATATTAGTATTAAACAAGTAGTGTTGCACAGAGGATTATAACTTGTCGGGGCTATAATTTTTTGATGTTTAAGTCTTATTTGAATATTTGTCCCTTTTAAGAGAAAATGATTGTGATTGAAACTATATATGATTAAAATTTGCAATTCTTTTGTTTCCGTAGCGAGAACATTTCCAAATTTCAGCTTCCTGAAAAACCTACAACTTTCTACTGGGACAAAAGAAAAAATAACCCTGAAGATTAAAAAAACACTATTTGGAATCAAATTGTCATTAGAGGATAAATTAAAAAAAGGCTTCCAGATATATGAAACGTACAGCATCATTCAAGTGCCCATACTATTTATGAAGGTGAGCAATATGTTGCACATAAAAATTCAATATAAAAATGTTGTAAATTGATCGACGTATTGCCGTATTTATTAACTTCAGTTCCCTTTTAAAGTCTTTCCGTCAATCACGTTAACAAAACAGAAAATGAAAGCCAAATGAACGGCGCAAAGCTATGTTTAAAATGCTTAATGTGATCGAAAGGTAAAATAAGGTAATTTGTATATACAAATATCTTTTAGGTGTTAAACTGCAAAACAGTTTAACACCTAAAACTGCAAAACAGTTTAATATCTAAAAATATATTAATTTCAAGATTAATGAACATCAAATTTAGGATTTCGTAGAAAATTGCCATTTGTGACTACTCAGCCTATTAAAAAGATTTAATTAATTTTCTTATTACGCTCTGGCATGTGTAAGAAATCACCTGTTTTTCTCATATTTTCATTAAATAATGAATAGATTTATTGGATTTGTATTCTTCTTCTGTTGTCTTAAAACACTCCTCTGATGCATTACTTCTCGTCATTTTCTCTAGCCAGCAATACTGAACTAAATATCGGGAAGATATGACACTTTCTATCCATGCAAATAAAACATGGTAACTTCATGCAATGTTATGCATCAACTCCTATAATTAAGCTGTCAGAAAGGTGGAGACTGATATTCATAGGTGGTTTGACTATGTTAAATGAATGAGTGACGAGATGTTACTAACAAACATTTTTCAGCCCAAGTGGCAGTAGATAAAGGTAGAGGATGACAAAGGAAATTCAAGAGTCTTTGCAGGAGGGAAAATTATAAAGCACAAAAGGTCTTTAAAGTACGTCGTGTGATAGATGTCAGTGAAGCTCGAACGGTGTAAAAAGATATCTCTAAATGAAGACGTTTGATACACCAAAGTCAATATCCAGTTAAAATTAATCTACTGAATTTTCTTTCTTTTTGAAGCTAACCTTTGAATCTCAGAGCACAGCTTAATGTGGTCGTATTTTTTGTCCTATAGATCAGTATTTCTAAATATTTGTTATGAATGTACTGTCTCTTAAAGAACTGGGTTCAAAAAACACAATTCTTGCCATTATAGGTGATATCTTTTAATTCCGTGGAATTGCTCAGGGTAGACAGATTTGTGCAATTAGAAATGCCAAACTGCCTGTGAAGTGCTGTCTGATAAAACTTCAGAAGGCCAGGCGATATTTGAATGACCGATTGTACATTTGAGATAGAATGGACGTGGAGAGAAGGAACATATGTCCTAATTTTTTACAACCAGGTAATTTAAAGAAATTAATATGCCCCGTAACCGGTCAAGAAGTTTGAGCAGGAATGTTCCATGTTAACTATTAAAAATTTTGAATTAACGGCTATATTTAGGAACAAGTTTTCCGTTACATTTACTTTTTCTCAAAAAAAAAAAAAAAAAGTGTAATGCTACTCCAAGTACTGTTTCAGTGCGTTTTAGAACGCACACGTATTTGGTCCCAAAACTGTATTGAAATAACAGAGGATTGGAATGTCAACGGATTTTAATAGATATTCGTTAATAATCGCCAATTTTACGTGTGTTACATACAGGTACGGAGATCGTTGGCCAAACATGACCCTTGCGCCATAATAATCCACCAAACACCAACAGCTGTCAGCATGAAATTAATATTTACTTAGTACTTTGCGGTATTTCCTTCTCTTTTTATTTTTACAGATCCTTCTGCAGCTTGCATGATTTCCTCGGCCTGACATGTCGAGTTCACCGCACATTGTTCAAAAGCATAGCAGTAGTGGTGCTTTAGTTAGGTACGTTAGGTGAGCATATAATGCTCCCATTTTCTTCACTGAAAACGAAGTACTCCTCTAAATCTAAATTTCCCGTGCTTTTCTTTTTTCTTTATCAAGGTCATATGTTTTTCCTCCTCAAATCTTTATTTCTGCCTCACAATTTGTACATTTCGTAATCACCACATTAGGAAAATACCTTGTCAGGGTTCTTCGACTTGATTTCATATCATATGGATAATGCATGTATTGAGCTCAGACGTATCACCTTCATGCAAAGATCTTTTCCAATCTCTGTTGTCTACAAATGTTGAAATTTATATATGTGTTTTCTCATGAATTTCTCGAGTTTCAAAACAGACTCTGTGACATGATAAGTTACCTTTCACTCATTGTTACCTGTATATCTGCACGTCACGAAAACTATAGCTAACAAGAAAGAGGCTTGTTACAGGCCGAAAACATTTGCCTAATAAAATGCTTCTAAATCAGATGTTTGTTTAAATTAAAAATGTCAAGTACACTGGCGTGCAAAAATTAAGGACGAGACGGTTTTTCGAATGTAACGTCGTGCAGAAGTGCTCCACATCGACTCAAATCATACTATAATATCACCAAGATGTAAGAATATGGGACAAGTGAGCAAAAACTGTCAAAACATGGAATCCAAAGCATTCAAAGGCACTTTAGTGAAAAGCTAGCTTTGAGCGCAACTGAACAGAAGACAGCAACGCCCATGTGACAGGCGGCTGCCAAGAAAAAGCCAGTCTTTAGTAGAGGATATGATCACCCCTGACTGCATTACAAGATTTACAACGTTTGTCCATGCTGAGGACACGATTGTCAAGGAGCTGTTGAGGCATCGTGGTTCATTCCTTTTGAAGCGCCAATCGCAGCTGAGGATTCGTTGCTGGCGGCTGGTGACGTGCTGCCAAGCGTCTCCCGAGAAGGTCCCACACGTGTTCGATTGGATTTAGGTCCGGGGACATTGCGGGCCAATCCATGCGTTGAATATCTTCACCCTCCAACAGCTCTGCGACAGCCACTGTACGATGAGGTGTGGCGTTGTCGTCCATGAAGAGGAACTCAGGACCCACAGCACCTATCAACAGACGTACGTGAGGCAGGATAACCTCGGTACCATAGCGGACACCAGTGACTGAACCTCCTTGGAAGATGTGGAGGTCAGTACGGCTACCAAGCATGGATACCGCCCCAAACGAGAACTCCGCCACCACCAAACCGGTCCCTTTCGATGGTGTTGGAGTTTTGATTGTGTATTCACTGCTCTCTCCAGATGTGTATACGTCCAGAATCGCTCGTCAGACTAAATCGGCTCTCATCCGCAAAGAGAACTCGACCCCACTGCTGATGTGTCTAGTTCTTGTGTTCCTGGCACCACAGAAACCGTTGTTACCGATGAGCAGGCGTTAATGGCGCACACCGTAGTGGTCGTCGTGCAAATAGACCACCTTTGCACAGCCTCCTGGCAACGGTAAAACGCGATGACCGACGTCCAGCTGTCTGTTGCATGTGCCTTGCGGTTTCTCCCGCTGTCTGCCGTCTGTCTCTTCTCGCCTTTAGGACAATATACCGGTCGTCCGCTGCTGTGGTTGATTGAGGCTGACCACTGCTAAACTCTCGGACAGCTAATCCTCTTGTTTGAAATGCTCTCCAAGCTCGTGAAACGATGCTGTGAGCGATCCAGAACTCCTCGGCTACAGTAGTCACACTTCGAACTTCTTTCAACTTCCCAATGACGCGACCTCGGGTAAAGTAATCCAGATGTCGCCTACTGGATTGCCTGTTGGCAATATCGCACGGTGGGCGCAACTCGATGTCGTTCAAACCGATGTACACCATGCAATAACTTTCACCGAATTTTTGAGCGTACACCGCCCGTGTGCTTTATACTCTTCCGACACTCCACCCCCTACGTCACGCTGCATATATGCACATTCCCTACCGTACCGGACCCTAGTCTATCTCCTGAGTGGTCTTTCGTTCCGTTCTGCCTTTTCGTTCCGCTGTTATGCTAATTTCCCCTCTTCGTTCTTAATTTTTGCACACCAGTGTAATATTGTAAATATAAATTTTCTGATTAGTAAAGTATTGATACCTAAAAATTACCTTTATGATGTCATGTTAATTAGTTAGGGCAAAGGAATTAACAATCTGTTAAAATTTAATACATATAAATAATTATGAAAATATGTTGAGTACGAATGAGAATGTATTTTAGGTAATATAGAATAGTTAATCTGGAGAAATGCCATAAGAGAAAAAAAAAGGAAATGGCAGAAGAAACTCAAAGTAAAAAACAGTAAACTTTTACAATTTAAATGTATGAAACGGGTTTCGATTTTAATCTTCCGTACAACGCAAACTGGCGATCGCAGAAGAGATATCACCTTGTCATCATATACAGGTAGCACACGGCTTAGATTTCGTTTCTTATATGAAAAGTTAGAGGTTAGGGCAAATACTGTTTCATTTTTGTACAGCAACAGTATGTGTGTGCTGGTGAATCCCCAGCATTGTGCGGGGCTCCAAGAAGCAGCCTGCCAACTTGGCTTGGTAGTTAGCATGTGTGAGTCTGGAGGAATTCGAGGCCGCTGTGGTGTAGCGGAAGCATATCCGGCGCGTAACTGAAAGACCCTGGGTTCGACTCCCGGTGGCGGCCAATGAGAATTTTTCCGTGACTCGTTATAAAACGTAGAAAGAGCGAATATCTTTGTTTGATGTATCTGGTCCACGTTGAATTTCTGTATTAATACCAGAAATCATTACTCAAGTTATGAGGATAATGGCTGTGGAATAAATCTCGCTTCTGTGTCCTGACCTGTGACCCCATTTTGATAATATTCAACAGGACCGGTTCAGTACACCTCAAGAATAGCATGCAAAATCTTTGTCGCAATAGAAGCAGTTTTACGCAAGTTATGAGAATAATGGCTGTGGAATAAATCTTGCTTTTGTGCAATGACCTTTGATCCCATTTCGTTGATATTCAACAGAACCGGTTCACTATACCTCCGGAACAACATGATCACGTTTTGTCGCAATCGAAACATTTTTTGGTAACTTATGATGCACAAGGGCAATGGAATTGACCCCACTCCAGTGTCCTGACCTTTGACCGCATTTCGCCCATTTTCAATAGGGTTCGTCCCCAGTGGCTCCCTACCACATACTAAAATTTCATCGAAATCGAACCATTTTTACCCAAGTTATGACGCATAAGGGCAATGGAACAAACCCCACGCTTATGACCGGCCTGACCTTGGACCCCATTTCGCCCATTTTCAATGGGGTTCGTGCCCAGGTGGTTCCCTACCGCATACTAAAATTTCATCGAAATCGAACCATATTTACGCATGTTACGATGCTTAAAAGCAATGGAATGGATTCCACCTTTATGCCCTGACCTTTGATTCCATTTCGCCCATTTTCAATAGGGTTCGTCCCCAGGTTGTTCCTTACCAAATACTAAAATTTTATCGAAATCGAACCATATTTACGCATGTTATGACGCATAAAGGCAATGGAATCGATTCCACCTTTATGACCTGACCTTTGACCCCATTTCGCCCATTTTCAATAGGGTTCGTCCCCTGGTGGTTCCTTACCACCTACCAAAATTTCATCGAAATCCAACCATTTTTACGCAAGTTATGACGCAAAAGGGCAATGGAATAAATCCCGCTCTTATGCTCTGCCCGACCTTTGTCCCAATTTGCCAATTTTCAATAGGGTTCGTGCCCAGGTAGTTTCCTACCACATACTGAAATTTCATGCGAAATCGAACCATATTTACGCATGTTATGACGCATAAAGGCAATGAAATGGATCCTCCTCTTATGGCGTGACCTTTGACCCCACTTCCCCCATTTTCAATAGAGTTCGTCCCCTGGTGGTCCCCTACCACATACTAAAATTTCATCGAAATCGAACCATATTTACGCAAGTTATGACGCATAAAGGCAATTGAATGGATCCTGCTCTTATGGCGTGACCTTTGACCCCACTTCACCTATTTTCAATAGGGTTCGTCCCCTGGTGGTCCTCTACCACATACTAAAAATTTCTTCGAAATCGAACCATTTTTACGTGAGTTATCGTGCCGACAGACGGACGGAAAAAGCTGGAGCATATACGCTTCATCAACCTACGGTTGGAAAGCGTAAAAAAACAGGTACCTCTTGACGTACACAATCTTCATGCTTTTCACAATGCTATAAATAATATCGCCACGTGCGCTCAAGAAGTACGTTGCCTGGACAAAATAAAAATCAGAGATACCTCAGAACACAGCAGAAAACTAGTGTTCTTATTCAGTCACTTTCGTTTCAGTTCTACTAACCTACTCTGAATTTGTCTTCGTATGAGACCCCCAAATCATGAGGGCTGGGAGAAAGGAGCGCCCGAATGTGCTCTCGCACGACGTCCCTTCCCCCATACACGAACTTTGTTGCAACACATCTTCACACTGTTCACCACGCCCAAAATAAACACCTAGACATGGTTCACTGATGATTACACATACTCCCACCACGGCCCAACAAGCAACACCAGACAAACCCCCGAGTCATACAGATCCTCCGAAGAACTCGAAAGGACCCGCACACAAAGAGCCGGCGAGGTCACTTAGAACGGCAGCTGCACCCCAAAGGTACACCCGGAACGTCCATTTAGGCGGACAAATGTCCACTTCAGAGGTGACCATGTGACAACGACCCGGACGGGAGACTGTCAGAGAGGACACCGGGCCGACGGGTGCCTCTCCGGCCTACTTCCACGCGGAACCGGCACACCACAAACATCAAATACACAACACCCTCCCTTCATACCACATCATAAGAGAAAGAGCAGATACAGAACCAAAACACTCACTTTTGTCTTCGTATAAAACCCCCAAATCATGGGGGCTTTGAAAAGGGAGCGCCCTAATGTGCTCTCGCACGACGTCCCTTCCCCCATACACGAACTTTGTTGCAACACATCTTCACACTGTTCACCACGCCCAAAATAAACATCTAGACATGGTTCACTGATGCTTACACATACTCCCACCACGGCCCAAAAAGCAACACCAGACAAACCGCCGAGTCATACAGATCCTCCGAAGAACTCGAAAGGACCCGCACACAAAGAGCCGGCGAGGTCACCCAGAACGGCGGGTGCAGCCCGAAGGTACACCCGGAACGTCCACGTAGGCGGACAAATGTCCCCTTCAGAGGTGACCAAGTGACAGCGACCCGGACGGGAGCCTGTCAGAGAGGACACCGGGCCACGGGTGCACCAAGGCACTCACACGACCCATGACAGGTGCATCCCCGGCCTACTTCCACACGGAACCGGCACACCACAAACATCAAATACACAACACCCTCCCTTCAGATACCATCCATTCATACCACATCATAAGAGAAAGAGCAGAGACAGAACCAAAACACTCACTCCCCCCGACTCACACAGGCTCCTGCCGTCTCGGTCAGCGGCCAGCACCGCCGACCTCGATCGGAGAGAAGACAGATTAAACCGCCGATGAAAGGGTCGGAGGCTAACCTCCACACCCTTCATCAAACACAAGTCACAGAAACATAACACTAGAAAAAGCGCAACACTGCCCGAGACATCCCTCGGGCTTCAAGGGTCAAAACTAAGGGGGTACGTTACCCCAATGAAAGGTGTAGTTGTTCTTGGTCCCGGTAACAATCCGAGGCCAAGTCCCCCACCGATACCTAAAGGCTCGGTCGGTCAAAGTGCGGGCGTCCACTCTCGCCCTGTCTCCGAGCTCACACTTGACTCGAAAGATAACCGTTGTCGGAGAGAAGCCCTAGTTAGCCGTCCGGGAATGCAGAACCCTGTTCCTCTCCCTCCACATCTTATAACAGACCTCGGTGATAATCCTCCTCCAGACCTCCCTGCCCGCCGCCGGGGCAGGATGCAGATAAAACACATTAACCGGGTGAAACTGGATGGCGTCAAGCCTTTTGTGCCAAGCCCAAGTCCAGATTCCCTGCCAAACCTTGTGCGCCATGGGGCAGGCCCAAAAGAGATGGAACCTGTCCTCAATGCCCGCACACGAAAGGCATCTATCGGAAGAGATACTACCCCACCGAAACTGCCTACTCTTGGTTGGAAGGGCATTGTGGGCCAACCGCCACCTAAAGTCCCTCTTCTTGCAGTCCACACCCGTCGAGTGAATGCTCATTCAAGCCTCTCTCATGCAGAAGTTCCTAGGAACGTGGAAATCTTTGACGACGTGTTCCCTAGGCCTAGTGAGCAGGTTAATGTACATCTGCTGCACCGACTCTGAATTTCCAGGGATTGTTACCACACCCGGTTAAAAATCTCCAGGACTAAACAGATAACACTGCGAAACAATTTTATTAGAATAAATATAAATTTTGTTTTTAATAAATTACTGCAAGCAGGCTTATAAAGTTCATAATTATGGCTGATGACACATTATGGCATAGATTTCGAAGAGGCTTATGTTCATCGAATAATTTCAAAAAGCTAGAGATACATTTTTCATTTTAAAGGATGGTATACTTCAAAATTCTGTATTTTACTGCCATAGAAAATTTTCGCTCTAGAGCATTGATTTCAGCGGGACAGTGTTGTATTTTGTGTGCTTCGAATCACAATAAAACTTCAAGCTCAGCTTCTTGTTCTTCCTTTCACTCTGTGAAATGCGTATATATTACGGAAAAATTTAAGCCACATGTGGACAACATTGGCTGACGGATGTGTCTTTGACCAACTAAATGTTCAATTATTTTGGCCCTGTAGCCATGCATTTCGTGCTCATCCTACCTTCGACTTTTCTTTAAATTGGTTTCACACACATTCAGCATCTGGTGAGTCAGAGCGCATTAACAATCTCAACACAGCCTATCGAAAAATTCTGAACGTGTCTAAAAATTCTGAACGTGTCTTAGGATAGATCAAGAAACAGATAACGGGCGTATGGAACTCGCTATGCAGAGAAAAAAGGAAGGTTTTTTAATAACAGTACAAATATACTTTGTTGTAAGCATTAAAATATTTACCTTTCACAACAAGATACTTGCATATTTTACGTTTAATTCTCGCTTTACTGAGTAAAGATTTTGTTTTACGTTTTAACAAAGTTAATTTCAGTGAGGAATCCTTCAGTTAACCTTGCAATGCTACGTCTGCTATTAAGTTTACTGTTGAATAAGTAATAAACGCTACACCATTGAAACCAAGGGAAAAATAAAAAAATGTCGCAAAAATCTTCCGTGCAATGAAAGTCTATAAGAAAAGTACTGATTTATTTCAAAAGGACCAGATTCGTGTGCTGCCTCGAAAGTGGCTCGGGCTTTCGACATACTGTATTTGAAGTCCCAATGGGTGATATTATTCCAAATCTAACAAAGGTGTAGCAGTCTGTTTTATTCATTTCTGCTTCCTGCAGGGCTGGAACAAGGCCGTTTAGAAAGTGTGATGCCAAGACATCAGGGAGACGAGTTCCCTCCTTTTTCGACGTCACTCTCATGTTACGTCCGTTTCGGATTTAGCATTACACACGACAGTGTTGGAAACCAACAGGAAGATTTGGTTTCCGCAGAACGTCAGTAAAAGCGAAAATTGAGAAGCCTACCTTAGGTGAGTCAGTTGCCTTCTCTAACAAAAAGCTAAATAGATATTGTGTAAGAGTCACACACTCGGACGCTTACACGAAAAATGGAGGAGCCGTCCATATTAGGTATTGCACTGTTTTATAAGAACTTTTACGAGGAAAAGATTGTCGAAAATTTTAAAGTCATAAAGTGAGAAAAAAATTGAAGATCAGCACTATTTTTCGGGCTTTCAGTTGCGTGCTCCGAGGGGAAACGAACTCCTTATATCATTTGAATATCTGAATGGGGGACTCATTGAATCTGATCTATATCCTGTAGGAAATTAAAACGTAATGGAGCTTTCCAGTTGGTTGTTCTAGTGGTTTCTGTAAAAATTACAACTTCGTAAATGCATATTCACATTTTATTTTCTTGCAGAAATATTCGTTCACGAAAAAATTCGTGCCGCGTAGGGTTGCTCATTGTTCAAATGTATGTCAGTTAAATGCCCTGAACATCGCCAGAGGCATTCTAAGTACCCTCGTAGGTTTTTCTGGAACCTACAGCACCACATAACTCTTGGCGACATAAAATGGAGATTTTTGTCATAAATCCTTAGCGCATGTTCTTGCGAGTATTTCTACCTAGAAATATGGCAATCGTCCTATAGATGTCTTACTACAGTGTTGTAAGCTCCTCCACTTTGACTGTAATCACCAGGTTATCTAGACGCTCACATGAAGTTATTAGAGCAACAATTCTGTATTCAGACAGTAATTTCCACCTCCATTTTATTGGATGTAATATTTATAGAACAGGTATTTTTGAGAAATAAATCACTTTAAATGTAAATTTATGCTACATCATTTCAGACTCAGTGCCGGACTTCTACACATAGTGGCCACTGAAATCAAAAACTTTATCCAACATAGGGTTGGGCCTACTGAGAGAGAATTAATCATTTAACAAAGATAGCATAACACTTTTAATTTTTGTTACAGAATCATTTTTCTGGGAACGGAAGCAGCCTAAGTGTTATGGCAAATGTCTCTTGCTTTATGAAGATCAAACGTTCTAATCGAATTAAGCAGAAATCTGATAACGAATCATTAACAACTGATGGAGACAGGAAGTAGAATATCACGGAGTTACTTTAGAAACGAGACGAATGCATTTCTTTGTTTTGTTAGCTACATCGGTGGACTCTCCTCTTCATCCTAAATCCTCTGTTCGACTAAGTCTAATCTAAAGTCACACGTACAAATACGCTGATGTGCAATCGATGTGTTGATGGTTCGACATGCGTTGGATCAAAATGCAGTTTTGTTCAATCCGTGCCAAAGCCATTTGTTTCTCTTTCTAATGTAGGAGAGCTAACCAATTCCTTGGTCAGAATTTATTAAACTTTGCCACAGACACACACAGGAATTATGTTATACCTACAATTTTAAACGTACCGAGTTGTTTAGGCACTCCTGGGGAAGTATAAATTTTAGGGTAAAACACATGATGCTTGTGTCGGAATTTTTTTTTTGTTTAACAGATGTAAGTCCTCAAACAATGCAGTTGCGAATATTTAGTAATACTTCTTTTGAAAAAGTAACAGTTATCAACTGGGTTTTTCCAAATTATGCTATCTCGTATTCCTTTTGTTGTTTATAGTACTATATAAGATACAGTGTTATATTCTCTGATATTATTTAATTTATTAAAAGTTATGTATAATGTTATTTCTCTAATTGTAATCTTCAGAACAAAATAAACAGCTGGTTCATTAGGTATTCAGTTCAATATAATGAAAAGTCATTTTATGTAAGTTTGGTAAATAAAGTAGTTACTGGGAACAAAGACGGAGGTAGTTCATAGATTATGTCCTTTGGGTTGTTGCAATATTTTCAAACTATGCTTCACTCTTTTCGAAAGGCACTTTTTACAGTTTGCCGACAAAACGTAAGAAACCGCTCATCAACATAAACTGTTCGAACCAATTTGGGGAACAGGCGATGCCGAAGGTGAAAAGACACACAGCTGAGTTTCCGTTCCAAACATGATTAGCAGTAAACCGTAGTATAAATCACAAAAATTGGAGAACTAGTAAACAAATCACGCTCATTGTGTAGAGCATGTGTTACAGGTAACTGCTAACACATCAGCTTATTTGCGTGGCATTTGTTAAGCAAAATCCTGCATAAAATCCTACTTCAGATCTTGATAGTTCGTTTGAGTTGTGGGAAAAGACACATTAAATGTTGGTATCAATTCCCAGGGATGCTTTCTTATATTTATGGTGAATCCCGTGCCAACCTGTCAGTTCAATGCTATCCTCAACCATGATGAAGATAACTTCAGGGGCCCCATAAGGCCGAATACTATTATCAATGAAAATGTCTGAAAATCAGCTTGCAATAGTATAGGATATAGTGTTTTGTCGCAGTGCTTTATTTCTATATTCTATTGCTTTTAGAATTTCATTCTTGATGACGTGGAGGCCTGTAATCATACAGATAGTGACGCATCTCGAAAGCATCGTAAAAATGATACCGCTGCTGAAAATCGGAAAATATGTTGTGTTTTTCTTGTTCCCCTAAAACGAGAACTCCTCGATTATGAGACTTAACGCTAAAGAGCATATCGTCACTGAATTTAATTGACAGCTACTATTACTTCTCTAAGCGGAATGTTCGTCATCCCATTCTGGGAGTTCCGTGAGTATATAAAATGTTACAGGGATACGCGACATCCCTTCATGGTAAAGGCGTTTGGGTATTGTACGGACTTTTCTTATATCCATGCAAATCACGAAACGGTGATATCCATTTTGCCACCAGGAAAGCACAACAACTGAATCCACAATCATTCACGTAGAATTTATTTTGCTCCGTCTGTTCCACAAGGGAATCATTTTAATCGAGTACTTGAAACGAAGACACTGGGTGGAACTTTGACTATCACGGTTGGAAAGCTGTTATAAAAAAAGAAGTCAGAAGCACACACTAGTATTCGAGATCAGAGAAGTGCTCTGGGTTGGACAATATATTCCCATTCTTCAAACGGGGGACTAGTGCTTACGGTCTGACTGCTTAACGTGCCATTCGACGTAAAGCCTGTATTTTGTTGTTCAACACATCTGACCTAAATAGGAGGGATTCTTGAGACCTATCCTTTTCGTATGGTCTGTCATGGATTCATACATCCTAAATTCATATTCTAAATTGTCAAGAAATGCTATTGAAATCTGGACTCTGTTTCATTTCCAAGTAACGTCTCTCATTTTAAAACACTAAGAAAAGTCGAACGGGATGCATGTTTTAGAAGATATTGCTCGGAAAAGTGAAATAACGATATTATTAGTTAAATATGTTTATCGTATTGCAGATTACAGGGGGGGATCATATTCCACATTGCGTTTGAAGAAAGATCGACATTAATGTATTTTTTTTATTTTATTTCGATACGTGTGCTGATCTATCTGTTTTCCGTTGCATGTAAGAAATATTAAGTAATATAATTTTTACGTACTTAACTTTATTTGTGTGTACAATGTTTCCGAGATATGGATTAGAAAATATATTATTTTAAACTGCCTTTCAGTACCAAAAGTTACTCCACCTAATACCCCATTGAATCAGAACGTTTTGAAAAATTCACATTTTTGACCTACAAAAAATTACGAATCAAATTGCTTTCTTATATTATTTTGAAAGAATGGAATAGTGTGAAGTCAGTATAAGGCATTCTTTATTTTAAATTCCATTTTTCTTATCTGAAAACATGACATAAGTTGAATATTAAAAATATATATCGAAGTTCCGCTTCCAAGCGGTATATGGTTTCAATTTAGTTTATTTAAAATAATAAATATTACGATTTTTTCCTGAAGAACGTTCCTACACCGGCGGTGTGAAAAGTATATTAAACACCTTTTAGCAGGTTTAAATCCAAGATGAGTTTTAGGTGAATTCATGAGGTTGCTTTAAGATTTATACTCAGGAAATCTTCTTTGGAACGCTATTCTCGGTTCTACCCAATGTTTAATCTATTGTTTGCCCAGAGACTGGAATGATTGGATGTGTTTAAGAGTCAATAAACGCGTTTGATATAATTAATTTGCACAGAAAATAAAGTATTGAGTTATGAGATCGAAACTTGGGACTACGAAATCTAGAGCAAATTCTTCAAATAGAACGGGTTGCTTGAACATAGTTTCTTCTATCAAATATAGGATATACTTACACTGAAGAGCAATTGAATTAGAGATACCTGCCTAGTAACGTGTAGCGCCACCTTTCGCACTGATGTCGGTGATTCGTCTCGTCATGGACTCGACAAGACACCGGAAGCGTTGGGAAGCCATACGGATACACGACCCCTGAACAAGCTCACACAGATCACGAAGATTTGATGGAGGGAGGGTCAGAGCCTCGAACATCTCTCTCGATGACATCCCAGATGTGCTTGATGGGATTGAGGTCAGGTGACCTAGCTGGCCAAGGAAGCGAGGTCACGTCGGTATAGTATTCATACAACCATTCGGATACAATTCAGGTGCGATGGCACGGTGCATTGTCTGTTGCGGAATGAGGTCCCCAGTGGGATGTTGAAGACCCACAAACGGAAGCAAATGGTAGTCTAGGATATCCCGGTAACGTTGACCTGTGAGGGACGATGTCTCACGTAACAGGTGTCCTGTTTCGATCCCCGTTAACAGTCCCCAAACGAGAATGCCACTTCCACCAGCTTGAAGAGTACCCTGCTGGCAAGAAGGATCCATTGCTTCATGTGGTTTGCGCCGTACTCGTATCCTGCCATCCGCATGTACCAACGTAAATCTCGTCTCATCAGTCCAGGCAACATTTTTCTACATGTCTAGGGTCCAGTGGCGATGTTCCCGCGACCATGCAAATCTTTGCACCCTGTGATGTGCGGTCAGCAGCGGTACCCTCGTGGGACGATGGCTTATGTACCTCATAGCGAGGAGATGGTTCTGCATGGTGTGGCTACTTACACGTTTTTGTGCACCAGCGTGAAATTTCCGAATGATTTCTTGCACTGTGGCCCGTCTATCCGCTGTTACAATTCAAGCTAGCCGACGATGACCCTCTCATCCACACGCTGTTGTCTACTGCAGGTGGCCCTTGCAGGGATGGATTTACCGGATTCGATATACTCACGGTGCACCCGTGATACAGTGGCTCGTGAAAATCCCAGTTCCAACACGACTTCCGAGATGGAGTGACCCATTCGTCGGGCCACGACAATTTTCCCACGATCAAATGCGCTTATATCCTTCGTCTTACCCATACTGCGTCTGACTCTAACTGATTCCCGTCGCATTACTCCTTATATTGTCGGATCGCTGCATACGTCATGTCGTTTCCGTTTACAGGGCCGTCCACAACGCCACATTTGCATAATGAGAGCTGTCCGTAATTCAATTGCTCTTCAGTGTATATATATATATTGAAAAAAACTTTGGTCTAAAGAAAGATTTGCTACCGTTATAAAAGTAAGTAAACCGTAATTCACCAGTAAATAGTTTTCATTTTTCAAAAGCATTGTTTCAATCTACCCAACCCCCCCCCCCCCCCATTAATTTTGAAATTAATGGGTGTGGTGGAAGTATTGGTTTAAATAAGAATTAATGAATTTCGGGGCTTTGTCTGGTTGACATTGGGAAAAATCGGACGAAGTTTTATTCTGAGTTAAGAAGGAAAACCAAAAGGAGGAATCTCGCAAGGTTTGTGTGCTTCAGGCCGCCGATGCCGATATGTCCTAAATAGTGGTAATGCAGGTCGTGGGGGACGTGTCGCCTAAGCATCTTTGGTGGTTTTCAACGAGACATTGCAAGCCGCTTGCAGGTTCTTAACGGAAAGAGGTACAAAAGCGGCGTATTATCGTAAATTCGTCAATTGTTTAAGTTCAGTTTTGGGTACAATTGCTCTCTTTGTGTGGTCCATCTGCACGCATGATCTCAGCACTTGAAGTGGATGACAAGAACAGAAAGTCCAGTTCCGTTTGAGATCTTCTTTGAGGAAGAGCTAGGAGCATCCTGTGAAGAACTCTGATCTCCTGCATTCGGAGAGTACACGAGGAAACTGAGAAGCAAACTAAAAGGGCGTAAGTGAAGAGAAATACTGCCTGTAAAAGTACAATCGATAACAAGAATTTTATCCACGTCTTAATCTTTAGTAAGGACGGACAGTTACGTGTAATATCAAGTCAAAGTGAATCCCAGAGAAGAAGACCAAATGCGAATGTGCCGGCCAGCGGATCCTTTCCAACCAAACTAAATGAGGTTTACGGCAGCAAAGTGAGTCAATGACAATCACCGAGAGGAGAATTTAACGCTGAGAGAGTCGTGGAAGGTAAATACACCACTTTCATCACCCTCCCAGGCCCTGCGCAGGTGAAGTCTACAAGGAGAATCGAAGTTCCCCGGACGAACGTGATGTGTCTGAGTGTCTGTGTGAGTGTGTGTGTGTTTGTGTGTGTGTGTGTGTGTGTGTGTGTGTGTGTGTGTGTGTGTGTGTGTGTGTGTGTGTGTGTGTGTGTGTTTGTTTGTTTGTTTGTGTGTGTGTCTGTGTGTCAGGCATCGTAAAGAAAAGACCGGCTAGCTCCTCAGCGCAAGTCATAATCGTTGCAGTGTTACCCTGGCGTGCAAAAATTAAGGACGAGACGGTTTTTCGAATGTAACGTCGTACAGAAGTGCTTCACATCGACTAAAATCATACCATAAGATCCCCAAGATGTAAGAATATGGGATAAGTAAGTAAGTGAGCAAAGCCGTCTAAACAAGGGATCCAAAGGTTACAACTTCACTTTCTTGAAGAGGTAGCTTCGAGCACAACTGGACAGAAGACAGAAACGTTCATGTGGGAGGCCACTGCCAAGAACAATTAAGTCTTTAGTGGGGCATATGATCACCACTGACTGCGTTGCAGGATTTACAACGTCTGTCCATGCTGAAGACGAGGTTGTCAAGGAGCTATTGAGGCATCGGGGCCCATTCCTCTTGTGGCGCCAAACGCAGCTGCGGAGTCGTTGCTGGAGGCTAGTGACATGCTGCCAAGCGTCTTCCGAGAAGTTACCATACGTGGGCGATTGAATTTAGATCCGGGAAACTTGCAGGCCAATCCATGCGTTTAATATCTTCAATCTCCAACAGCTCTACGACAGCCACTGCACGATGAGGTGTAGCGCTGTCGTCCATGAGGAGGAACTCACGACACACATCACCTCTAAACAGACGCACGTGAGGCAGGAGAATCTCGGTACAATAGCGGACACTAGTGACTGAACCTCCTTGGAAGATGTGGAGGTCAGTACGGCTACCAAGCATGATACCGCCCCAAACGTTAACTCCGCCACCTTCGATGATGTTGGAGGTATGATTGCGTGTTCCCGGCTCTCTCCTGATGTGTAAACGTCCAGAATCTTAAGTCAGGTTAAATCTGCTGTCATCCGTAAAGAGAACTCGACCCCATTGCGGATGTGTTCAGTTCTTGTGTTCCTGGCACCACAGAAACCGCCGTCTCCGATGAGCAGGCGTTAAGGGACACACCGTCTGGTGGTCGTGCAAATAAACAACCACTGTGCATTCTCATGGCCACGGTAAAACGCGATAACCGACATCCAGTTGTATGTTGCATGTGCTTATCGATTTCTCCAGCTGTCTGCCGTCTGTCTCTTCTCGCCTGTAGGACAATATACCGGTCGTCCGCCGCTGTGGTTGCTCTTGGACGACCAATGCTAAATTTTGAACACCTGTTCCTGTCGTTTGAAATGCTCTCAAAGCTCGTGAAACGATGTTGTGAGCGATCTCGGACTCCTCGGCCTCACTAGTCAGACTTCGAAATTCTTCCAACTTCCCAATGACGCGACCTCGGGTAAAGTCATCCCGATGTCGTCTACTGGATTGCCTGTTGGCCATATCACACGGTGGCAGCAACTCTACGTCGTTAATGTAAGAAAAAGGGACAAGTGGCACCGTGGAATAGCTTTCACCGAATTGCTGAGCGTACTCCGCCCGTATGCTTTACGCCCTTTAGACCCCCCCCACGTCGAGCTGCATAAATGCGCATCTCCTACCGTTCCGGACCTTAGTCTATCTCCTGAGTGGTCTTTCGGTCCGTTCAGCCTGCTCGTTCCACTGTTTTGGTAATTTCTCCTCTTCGACCTCAGTTTTTGCACACCAGTGTATATAGAATGTCTATCTTGATGAGTGATGTCACCTATACAAAGTTATGTCCTACATTTATTTGGATACCACATCAGCAGCATGCACTAGTAAGTGCGTTATTCTTGTTATAATCGTGCAATCGATATTGATGGGGAACTATTACAAAAGCAGATGCCGAATTGTTTCACTTTTGAGTGATAGGACTGGTCTATTTTTAAGAACTCAACTCTCGATTAAAAATTGGATGTCGATCAAAAGTGGCTCTTTCAATCGCCATAGCTTTTCTTGTTCATAATCAAAAATTTGGTGTCTTTGTATAGTCTACTAAATTGTTTTGATCTGTGAGGATAGAGCAGTCCTCTGACATTTTTTGGATGATGTGGTGATCTTGAATTGTTTAAGTATTGGACCAGAAATTCAGTCTTCGTGTCGAGGACAATTTTTCCTAATCGTGAATTTTAATTCATAGCTCGTTCACGGTTACAACATTATTGTTTTGCATTGGGATAGTGACCACCGCATTGGTGGCAGCTTATGGAATAGAAAACATAACGTTGGTAGCAACTACGGGACGGCCTACGGCAGAAAAATAGTGGTAGTTTAGCCAGTAATTTTAAAGCACAAAGTAGATTGAGGTCCCTTAAACGGTAAAATCGGAAGAGGAAGACGCTCTTTACAGTGCACGTGGACTAGATCCCGCAGTAGGATAATGGCAGAAATAGGGGAATTGAAAATTCTTTTGACGAACATGAAAGAAATGATTGCGAAACAGAGCGCTTAATGGACTGCAAGTTTAGATTAGAAAAACACTGAGCTGTCTGCACGTTTAGATCAGAAAAACACTGAGCTGTCTGCACGTTTAGATCAGAAGAGCGCTGAGCTGATTGGTCGAGTTAATGAGAAGAGCGCTGGGCTGGCCGAACAATTCACTATACAACGTAAGGATGTGGCACAACAACGTGGGGATTTAACACAACTAACTGATATGACACAAAAAGTAACTGTGCAGCAGAACGAAATATCAAGTGAGTGAATCTGGAAATTCCAAGCCCAGGATAAACGACTGAAAAAGTTAAAGACAAGAGAAGCCGAAAAGGTTGCCCAGATTCCTAAGATAATAAATAAGCAGCAGGATGAAGTGAAAGCGAAAACGTCCCGACTACAGAGAGAAGTTACCTCCCAAATTAAAATGATAAAAGATCACGTCGGTGACGAATGGAGTCAGGCACACCAAAAAATAGAACAAACTGGTAATATGCTAAGTCAGGAGATACTGAAACAGCGTTCTCGTGTTAAAGAAAATTTGTTAGAATTAGAGGTGGTCAGGCAGAAAGAGGCAAGAGCGGGACGGGATAAGGAATATCAATATGGCCTAAGAAAAGAAGTGTTGGTGGCATTTGAATTAATGGACAGAGTAAATTATATTTTAATTTAACATCACGACTTGGAAATATTACACCTCATTTTTTCCATTATTCCAGAAAGGCTTCTATCAGTAGTGTTAAATCTCATTCCTAATTGATTTGAAAGAGTTGATTTATTTTTCTCATTCACTTAGGCTCACGTTTATGTTTTACTTTTTGATTCTTTAAACTTCTTCACGCCATGCCTTTTCAAAAACCACATATTCAGTGTAAACTTAAAGACATGTTTTATAGCTAGAGTTATGTTTCACACACTTTCTTGCTGCAATGTCAACTTTGGATAATTTTTATGGAAGGAGGAGGAGGAGGATCAGCGTCATTTTCTTGTAGGACTTCCGTCCACAGGGAGTAGAGTTTAGGTCCCAGCCACCTACAGCGAGATCGCCCTTTGGGCAGGACACAGAAACGGAAGGAATGAGAGCAAGTCTAGCGACTTTGACAGAACAGTTTGTAGTGAGATTAGAGTACAGTAGATGGCGCCACCGTACAAGTACGATATTGCACATAGAGGGGTGAGAGAATTTCAGGTGGGGTACAGGAAAGGATACCCATTTAACCAGTGGGTCCAGCCTGGGGGCTGTCACTTAACGTGCTCGTCCGATGCACGGCGGATATTCAGCGATTGTTAGTAAATCACACCATCTCTGAAAGATCAGCCCAGGCTTGAACCTGGGGACCCAGCATCGATAGTCTGAAACACTAACCACTAAGCCATCCGCGGAAACAAATGCAGTTTTAAATTTGTAAATTTTTTTAAATAAACTGCTGGCCATTTAAAATGCATCACCAAGAAGGACACCAGGTATCAATGTCAGATTTACTAGACACATAACAACACATACAAATATGAAACGATTAAGTTTAGAAGCCCGTGCGACTTGCGGAACACGCAGACATCAATAGTTCGTGTGGCCTCCATGGCTGGCAATAACGGCAGCTACACGCCGCGTCATGGAAGGAAACATGCTTTGGATGTGGGCTTGAGTTATGTCGCTCCAGACTGCTTCCACACGTTGCCACAGTTCATCAAGCGTAGCAGCGGGTCTTGCTTGCCGGGCCACTCGGTTGCCGATCAGCGACCAGACGTGTTTGATGGGCGAGATATCAGGAGAACAAGTGGGCCATGGCAGAAGTGACGCCTGGTGGGCCGTGAAGAATTGTTGCACGATGCATGACACGTGCGGGCGCTCATTGTCCTGTTGAAACGTGGACGCTGGGAGGTCTTGCAGGTAAGGGAGGACTACAGGCTCTAAAACGTCGGAGATGTAGCAGTGGCTATATCTCCAACGTTTTAGAGCCTGTAGTAGATGTAGCAGTGGCTATATCTCCGACGTTTTAGAGCCTGTAGTCCTCCCTTACCTGCAGGACCTCCCAGCGTCCACGTTTCAACAGGACAATGAGCGCCCGCACGTGTCACGCATCGTGCAACAATTCTTCACGGCCCACCAGGCGTCACTGCTGCCATGGCCCACTTGTTCTCCCGATATCTAGCCCATCAAACACGTCTGGTCGCTGATCGGCAACCGAGTGGCCCGGCAAGCAAGACCCGCTGCTACGCTTGATGAACTGTGGCAACATGTGGAAGCAGTCTGGAGCGACATAAGCCCACCACCAAAGCATGTTTCCTTCCACGACGCGGCGCGTAGCGGCGTGTTGTGTTTTCTATTCCATAAGCTGCCACCAATGCGGTGGTCACTATCCCAATGCAAAACAATAATGTTGTAACCGTGAACGAGCTATGAATTAAAATTCACGATTAGGAAAAGTTGTCCTCGACACGAAGACTGAATTTCTGGTCCAATACTTAAACAATTCAAGATCACAACATCATCCAAAAAATGTCAGAGGACTGCTCTATCCTCACAGATCAAAACAATTTAGTAGACTATACAAAGACACCAAATTTTTGATTATGAACAAGAAAAGCTATGGCGATTGAAAGAGCCACTTTTGATCGACATCCAATTTTTAATCGAGAGTTGAGTTCTTAAAAATAGACCAGTCCTATCACTCAAAAAGTGAAACAATTCGGCATCTGCTTTTGTAATAGTTACCCATCAATATCGATTGCACGATTATAACAAGAATAACGCACGTACTAGTGCATGCTGCTGATGTGGTATCCAAATAAATGTAGGACATAACTTTGTATAGGTGACATCACTCATCAAGATAGACATTCTATATACACTGGTGTGCAAAAACTGAGGTCGAAGAGGAGAAATTACCAAAACAGTGGAACGAGCAGGCTGAACGGACCGAAAGACCACTCAGGAGATAGACTAAGGTCCGGAACGGTAGGAGATGCGCATTTATGCAGCTCGACGTGGGGGGGGTCTGAAGGGCGTAAAGCATACGGGCGGAGTACGCTCAGCAATTCGGTGAAAGCTATTCCACGGTGCCACTTGTCCCTTTTTCTTACATTAACGACGTAGAGTTGCTGCCACCGTGTGATATGGCCAACAGGCAATCCAGTAGACGACATCGGGATGACTTTACCCGAGGTCGCGTCATTGGGAAGTTGGAAGAATTTCGAAGTCTGACTAGTGAGGCCGAGGAGTCCGGGATCGCTCACAACATCGTTTCACGAGCTTTGAGAGCATTTCAAACGACAGGAACAGCTGTTCAAAATTTAGCATTGGTCGTCCAAGAGCAACCACAGCGGCGGACGACCGGTATATTGTCCTACAGGCGAGAAGAGACAGACGGCAGACAGCTGGAGAAATCGATAAGCACATGCAACATACAACTGGATGTCGGTTATCGCGTTTTACCGTGGCCATGAGAATGCACAGAGGTTGTCTATTTGCACGACCACCAGACGGTGTGTCCCTTAACGCCTGCTCTTCGGAGACGGTGGTTTCTGTGGTGCCCGGAACACAAGAACTGAACACATCAGCAATGTGGTCGAGTTCTCTTTACGGATGACAGCAGATTTAACCTGACTCAAGATTCTGGACGTATACACATCAGGAGAGAGCCGGGAACACGCAATCATACCTCCAACATCATCGAAGGTGGCGGAGTTAACGTTTGGAGCGGTATCATGCTTGGTAGCCGTACTGACCTCCACATCTTCCAAGGAGGTTCAGTCACTAGTGTCCGCTATTGTACCGAGGTTCTCCTGCCTCACGTGCGTCTGTTCAGAGGTGATGTGTGTCGTGAGTTCCTCCTCATGGACGACAACGCTACACCTCATCGTGCAGTGGCTGTCGCAGAGCTGTTGGAGATTGAAGATATTAAACGCGTGGATTGGCCCGCAAGTTCCCCGGATCTAAATCCAATCGCCCACGTATAGGACCTTCTCGGAAGACGCTTGGCAGCATGTCACTAGCCTCCAGCAACGACTCCGCAGCTGCGTTTGGCGCCACAAGAGGAATGGGCCCCGATGCCTCAATAGCTCCTTGACAACCTCGTCTTCAGCATGGACAGACGTTGTTAATCCTGCAACGCAGTCAGGGGTGATCATATGCCCCAGTAAAGACTTAATTTTTCTTGGCAGCGGCCTCCCATATGGACGTTTCTGTCTTCTGTCCAGTTGTGCTCGAAGCTACCTCTTAAAGAAAGTGAAGTTGTAACCCTTGGATCCCTTGTTTAGACGGCTTTGCTCACTTACTTACTTATCCCATATTCTTACATCTTGGGGATCTTATGGTATGATTTTAGTCGATGTGAAGCACTTCTGTACGACGTTACATTCGAAAAACCGTCTCGTCCTTAATTTTTGCACGCCAGTGTAACACTGCAATGATTATGACTTGCGCTGAGGAGCTAGCCGGTCTTTTCTTTACGATGCCTGACACACAGACACACACACACACAAACAAACACACACACACACACAAACAAACACACACACACACACAAACAAACAAACAAACAAACAAACAAACACACAAACACAAACAAACAAACAAACAAACAAACAAACACACAAACACAAACAAACAAACAAACAAACACACACACACTCACTCATCAATTTCGTCCGGGGAACTTCGATTCTCCTTGTAGACTTCACCAGCGCAGGGCCTGGGAGGGTGATGAAAGTGGTGTATTTACCTTCCACGACTCTCTCAGCGTTAAATTCTCCTCTCGGTGATTGTCATTGACTTACTTTGCTGCCGTAAACCTCATTTGGTTTGGTTGGAAAGGATCCGCTGGCCGGCACATTCGCATTTGGTCTTCTTCTCTGGGATTCACTTTGACTTGATATTACACGTAACTGTCAGTCCTTACTAAAGATTAAGACGTGGATAAAATTCTTGTTATCAATTGTACTTTTACAGGCAGTATTTCTCTTCACTTACGCCCTTTTAGTTTGCTTCTCAGTTTCCTCGTGTACTATCCGAATGCAGGAGATCAGAGTTCTTCACAGGAGGCTCCTAGCTCTTCCTCAAAGAAGATCTCAAACGGAACTGGACTTTCTGTTCTTGTCATCCACTTCAAGTGCTGAGATCATGCGGCCCACCAGGTGTCACTGCTGCCATGGCCCACTTGTTCTCCCGATATCTCGCCCATCAAACACGTCTGGTCGCTGATCGGCAACCGAGTGGCCCGGCAAGCAAGACCCGCTGCTACGCTTGATGAACTGTGGCAACGTGTGGAAGCAGTCTGGAGCTGCTTCCACACGTTGGCTATTGAGTTAGTGGCTATTGAGTGTACCGGCGATGCGTGCCAGAGGGGTGCGGTTGTCATATCCAATTGCGCCACAAACCATAACGCCAGGCGACGGACCGGTATGGCGATGCTTAATGCAGGCGTCATACAGTCTCTTGTCGCGATGCCGCCACACGCGGATTCGACCATCGTGGTGTTGTAGGCAGCAGCCGGATTTGTCGGAGAAGACAATGTCATGCAATTCCGTAATCCATCTGCGGAGTTCAACGGCCCAGTGCCGCCACACTCGTCGGTGGTGTAACGTCAATGGTAATCGGAGCAATGGGTGCCGTTAGAGCAGTCCCCGCTGCTGCAGACGATGTCGAACGGTACGTGCTGACTCAGGTTGTTGCGCAACACACCCTAATTCCTGCGTTAACGTTCGCGATGTGGCGGTGTGAGCCGTCAATGCCCGCCGCACAACATGCCGGTCCTCACGGTCGGTGGTCTGCGCTGGTGCGGCAATCGCTCACGTTGGTCCGGATGTCTCTCCTGCACCCACCGAATCCATACTCGCCTTACTGTGGCTGGATGTTGTCCCGCACGGGCGCCGATGTCTTGGTGCGATAAACCGCTGTCGCGATAAGCCACTATACTTCCGCTGTCGAACTCCGAAATGTGCTTGAATGACTGCCGTATTCTGCGACGAGGCATCAGGAAGTTTCCCACGCACAGGTCCGGCAGCACAACACACTTCCAGTACTTACACCACGCCTTCTGTACAACCTTCTTATAGTGCTTCTCGGTGGCGTGCCGCGCGCACATAATTTGCATATGCCCTGCATTGCTAATCGTTTGCATGTCCTCTCGCGGGCGACGCATGCTGCTAATTTCAGGCCAATCGGATGCTTCCTTCTTGGTGTTGCAGTTTGGGTGGCCAGCAGTGAATAATAAGAAAATGTAAGCTTTCTGCAAATATGAAAACTCAAAAGTTGCGATAAACTTCTCCGTTAATTTGAAGAGCATGCTGTTGTAACTCATTTGGTGTTGTTCAATTAGCGGACCGATGTTTTCAATTTCATGAAGATAAACCTCTTCCCTCGAATCAAACACAGATCCCTACCTGCAGAAATTCTCAAGTACTACCCATTTCTACAATAAGATTTAGAAAGTAGAACATAATCGTACAAAATAAATCAGGATTATTAGGAATATAAGAAATGTGTTATTACTTTCAGTATATAAACTAAAAACTTTATTTTATAAATCTCAAGCTTTGTACCTGTTGCCATTTATTAATCATGTGTTGTTCCAGGAAATTCCTTTCGGAATAAACAAGAAAATCGAAGGCAAAATGCTACCGGAAGCCAGTAGAATTCTAAGTTACTTGAGTTCTTCAGCCGGTGCAAGTTTCTGAAGGAGCGCTTATGGAACAGCGCCAAGTTCAAGAGGTGTGTTATCAGTACGGGTGGGTGTTTTAGCAATGAGGTTCCAATTATCGTAAACACCAACAATTGCACGTTTTTACAGCCGGCATCTATGCGCAATGCTTATTCGAGATTCGGTAACCAAAATCAAGCTGAATTATGAATTTCTTCGAGAGAAACTCAATGCCTATGTGGTAGATTTTAGCACTCATTTATACAACGTAGAATTCTCCATATGTCATATTTGGGTAATACATTAAAATCGGTTAGCAATGTAACTCCCAGTAAACCATATGCACAAAAGAAATTGTTTTTTAAAAAACGGAAGTTCGAAATTAATTATAAACACGTTTTAACATTTTAAATTGCAATTTAACAATATAATTCCGTCATGTTATATTTAACTTAAAATTCAATATGTACCACAAGATTATTGTACTCCCGTTGCTCTTCTGTTAATCGAGAGACACTTAACTAAATATAATGATACCACATAGCATTTAAAATACAAAGACAAGGATGAATTTATAAATGCATAACGAACTCCATAACTGTTTGTAATTCTTCTTGGAACTCAATACCTTATCCCAAAGTAATATTTCTGTCACTTTCTTAATATGAAAATTTTGCATTTTAATTATTGTCTCTATATTCCACCAAGGCTATGTTTCTGAAAAAAATAACTGGTTCTGGAATTTTGTTTCTAGTTCCAGGAAAGATTGCGGGTTCCTGTGATACTGGGTAGTTGTTCGGATTACACATATGTGAATTTCTTTCATTTAATTAAAAGTTCAAGGTGTGGCAGAAAAACGGGCGCTTTTGAATGCAACAAAACTGATACTTCGTTCAGTGAGAAAACAATTACAAACACATCCGTTGTACCCTGACACATTGTCATCTGTGAAATATGTACAGTCATGTTCATGTTTTGAATATTATGTCCAGAAGGTGACGACAATTCCGATGTCTACACTCGAACATTCTGCGACGGAAATCGCCATTCGGCACGTTCCAACATCTCAACAGGAATGTTTGTGACTTCTGTACGGCTGTTATGTTTCAGCTCAGCAATGGTGTATTGGCACCTTCCACACACCTCATTTTCAGGGTACCCCCACAGGAAGTAATCACAAACTGACAAGTCTGGTGACCTGGGGAGCCAAGAAATGTCACCATTCCGGAACATGATGTGGTTTCTTAAATGTCAGTGTACAGCTTCCATGGAAATTCTTGCTCAGCGAGACTTAGCGCCATCTTGCTGAAACCAAATCGCTCATCTGAAGGAAACCATGCAAGTTGTGGTGCGACGAATGTGTTAATAATATCGGCATACCCTTGAATTTTTTCCATTGTTGCTTGTCCTTGATCATCCGGGAAAATATAAGGGCCGATTGTTCTCATTGAAGAGACCGCTTACCACACTGTAACTAGCTGACTGAGTAACGGCCGTTGATGCGGTTGACGAGGATGATCCTCTTACCAGTAGTGAAAGTTTTGTTTATTCACAAAACCACTGAGATGAAAGTTGGCCTCGTCACTCAACCACAGTAAACGCAAGAAAGCTTAATTGCTTTACATTTTAGCCAAAAGCTCAACACACAGAGCCATTCGGTGTGTTGAGCTCATTTATTGCAAATAATGCGTGTTTCTTTAAAACAGGTGTGTTGAATTCGTGGGCCATGAATCACTTTCGAATGAATCGGGAGACGCTGCCCGTACAGAAAATTCTGAAATACAAAACAAATAAATAAATAAAAATTACATTTTCGGAATGAAGAAATGAATACACAAGTACCTTGGGCACATGGATTATAATTATAATTAAAATTGTGTCTTAATAATTAAAAGGCATAAAAAACATGAGTTTTAATTTTATTTTTCGTGTGGCCAGCAAGTCCTACTATATTTTGCCATGTCTTCAGCTTTTCAGAAACGGCTAAAACCAATTTTTTATACCAAGTTATTGAGGTGCGACTTACTCCTCTTTCACAGATTTCTGCCGGTAAAGTGGTGCTAATCGCATTTTTTACCATGAAAGCCTTTTGTTGGTGGACTTTAAAGAGCCTCACGTTAATATCAGTACCAACCGCTAAAAGGACACAAAGGACAAGCTGCATAAATCTGTCAAGAATAAATGACCCAGCATGATTCTGCGTGGTGTGATTTTGTTGTACGACAATACACGTCTGCATGTTGTGAACATTGTGAAGGATGAGTTAGCACGGAAAGGGAGGGAGTTCCTGCATCACCCAACCTATAGTCCCGATGTGTCACCATGTGACTTTCTGTTGTTTGGACCCTTAAAAAAGCTCTAAAGTGACAACGATTTCACTCCGATGCAGCCGTCATGACCGCGGTAAACAAATGGTTCAAGGAGCAAACAAAATCCTTCGCGGACGGTGCCGCCCTCTCCATAACCAGTGAGATGCGTGTCTGAATGCAAATGCGACTTCTTCTAAGGAACACTGGTGCTTTATTGCTTCCTTATGTATTGTTTTGTTTAATTCTGACACCTGTGCATGCACCTCTTCGTTCGCCTTAATAAATCCACTCGAAGGAGTTTCATATGATCATGCATAATACTCAAACTTATCTTTTCACGCGTAGATCTGCTTTTTATTCAGAAAGAATGCAGAACAATGGGAATGCGTGAAAAGATGTAATCTACTTCCGTGCAGAAAAAAATAATGTCTAGCATCGAAATACACATCTTGTCTCTTCCTTTCCCTTTCGTGCTATTCTATTTACACTTTTGCCACGACGGACACATCACATAAACACGACCGGCAATCTACAGGAGGGAAGAGGTGCAGTCTTTCATGGCGATAATGCGACCTCTTTCGAAATGGCTGATGCTACTGTACCGCTATCTAGCACAGGGATGAAACAACCTTACCCGCTGCTGAGCGAGCTCTGCAATCTCGACCGAGCTACGAGACGCTTATAACAGAAAAAGGCTGTTTCTGGTCTATGACGTTGTGCGATCTGATTTGGTACAAATGGGCCTATCACGCCGAAATACTAATCATTTCTGAGATATTGCCTGATTAGCTTGTCCTGTAAAAATCAAAGTTGTAGCTCGAATCATTTCCGTTCTTGTTTTACGAACAAGAGTATATGCACTTTTGAAGCGATTCCCACATGTTCCACCTTTTCAAGCAGAATAGTTCAGTAGTTTTACACAAAATACTTTCACCTGAAAAGTTTTCTTTGTAATTTAATTGTTATTCAGTTTTCAAATAATAAACTCAATTTGTCCTTATACTGAGTTTCAATGACGTATTCTATTAACTATCTCAAACAGGTTTTCAACGCAAGATATAGAAACAATTTAACTAATTGTGCCATGGAAACCCACAATAGGGAAATACCAAATGTTCTGGATTATACTTTCTATCTCTCAGCTAGAGGTATTTTGCAGGATCTTGGAAAATTAGGTTAAATCATATTATAAATAAAACATTTTTCAGTATCTGACTCCTTCTGTTACTTCATAAAACGTATAGCTTAGGAATTCATTTTAAAACATTTCCAAGTGTGCTTAAAATTTATATTTGATGAAGTGGCCCATTATATGTCGTTCTATTGTGAATACGTCCGTCCAACTGAAAGAATATTGTTCGTTTATTCTGATTCCTATGAACCATGTAGTGTTTGTTCCCTTAACCTCAGGTATATTTTGTTTAAGATAAAACTTTTGCTTTTAAAGACCGAAAAGTTTAGTCGGAATTCGGCGAAAAATACTGGCAACTATCCTTAAAATTGATTGTTTAGTCCTGCACCTCAGCGTTTAGTTTGCGCTACTGAAATTTTCATAACACGAATGATTGCAGATGGCATACTACTATATATTAGCATACTACTATTCTGTTAAGTGTTTCTTGATATTTGTACCATGTCTGCAAAACACGATCGTGCAGTTCCGTAAATTACGTTGTTTGTGTGATGTTTTTCGAACCCGTTTTTCTAATTTAAACAACAAATGCTCCATAGGATTCATGTCCAGGAATTTGAGGGCCATGTCAATAAATGGATTTACTCCATGATTTTGGAACCATTCCTTGTCCATCTCCGGAGTATGGCACGAAGCATTGACTCGTTGAAAAACGACATTTCCGCCTAGGAATACAGTTGCGATAAAGGGGTGTACTTGCTCAGCCACTTTATTCAGGAACGTGACAATTATCAATATCCGCCCTACAAGGATAATGGCTAGAAGTATTATTTCCCAGAAAAATATTGCCCAAACTACCGCAATCCCTTCAGCAGCCTGGATCCGTCCCACAGTGTATCCAGGCGAGAAGTTTTCCTTTGGTAAATGTCGCAGACAAGCTCGTCTATCGACACGATGTAACAGAAAACGGGATTCACCTGAAAATGAGGCCCTCTAACAGACAGCTTAAGTCCAATGTCAATGTTTACATGCCCACTGCAAACGTTGACGACGGTGAACAGCTGTGAGCATTGGAACATGAATGGGTCTGTGGCTGCGGAGACCCATATCCAAGAGAGTACGATGAACTGTATGTTCGGACTCATTGGGTGCTTCACTGCAATTGACATTATGTCCAATATCAGCCACAGCAGCCTTAATTTGCCACGAAGAGGACCACACAGCCTGCGCTCCTCCCTTGCATCAGTGAGGACCGGTCTGCCCTCTCGGAGTCGACGGTTCGAAGTGTCACTTGTTTCCGACAATCTTTGACAGGTACTAACTACTGCATAGAGTGAGCAGCCTACGATGATGTATATATTACTAGGATCGTCGTTCTCTCAGTCAGAAATCTTGACTGAGGGAAATCCGACCCAGGTATTATAAATGAAGTACTAAAAGTAATGGGATACGATACACTACCCCAATCCTGGAGAAGTGCAATAATTCGACGTTGCATCGATTCCATAAATTGCCGGAAAACTTCTGGAGAGATGTTGAGCCATGTCTTTTGAATACCCGTCCACAGTTCCCTGCTTTTTGCGTGGTGGCGACACCATCGGCCGGAGATATCTAGAATTCTACTAACAAATTTTAATAAACTAGGCCGAATGACATAGCGAATTATCCGTGTAGAAAATTCCGTGGTTGGTGACGTACATGAAGTCCATGAAGAGCTGGAAATGGTCAAGCAGCAAAACAAACAAGCGATTACCGGTTAATGACGTGTTTGCGAGTAACAAAGGACCCAAACCGTGCCACGCAAGGAAACCCCGACCCAGGCATGGACACACCACCTGATTGCACATTGCCTTTTTGACTGCTTGGGTCCATGGCCTCATGAGGTCAGCGCCAGACCCGAACCTAATCATCAGTTTATAAGAACTGGTAGCTTGACTCATCTGACCACGCCACATGTTGCCAGTCTTCCGGGATCCAATTACCGTGTTCACGACTCCAGGTGATTCTCTGTGTCAAATGTCGTGGTGTTAACAAAGGCACACTGGTGAGCCTTCTGCTCCCATACCGCATGGACGCTACTTTACGCTACACTGACCTGATGGATATGTCTCTGGTACCTCCACCATTGAATGTGCACTTTATTTGAGCCAGTGTCACTTGTCTGTTAGCATGGACAATCCGGGTCAGACGCCGCTGGTCACCGTCTTTCAGGACCCATGGTCAACCACTGCGCGGTCCATTGTGGGTGCTAATGCCTTCCATGAGGCATTCTCGGTACACACGTGACACCGTTGATCTAAGAATGTTGAATGTTTGCACAACTTCGGGAATTGAATGCCCCATACGTCTGTCTCGCTCTACCACGTCTCGTTCAAACTCCGATATTTAACGAAGGCTTGCCATAATCGCACAGGTGGTTGCTCAATTTAACTCACGAGATTACAGCTCGCAACTGATAAAAATAGTGGCGTGCGTCGATACGTTTATACAGTAGCGGCGTGAGTTAAAAATTTGCATACGGCTATCCCATGATTTTTGACGCTTCAGTGTATGTATCGTTCGCGCCCTTTGCACGTGACGCTGTTTGGTTGCACGTCAGCTTATTTTACATATATAAAATTTGACGGTGCTGGATCAAGACTTGTTTTTCGCAACTAGTGACCACCATGCAGATTATTTTGTGGCACTACGATATCCGTCGCAGACTGATTAGCAATTTTCTGCTACCGGGCTGTCTAAGAATGGTTTGCATGTATTTTAATTTTTTCAACAGACCTTTTATAAGTTGATGTTTTTCAGGCGTAAAGCCCCTTTGCACAATGCAACGTTACTGCGTTGTGTACACACACATAAGCGAAGGGATCGGCCATAAACGGCGATTGCAAGCACGGTTGAAACCAGTAGTACTTTTGCTGTCCACCCAACCTGATGTGGGTAGGTTATATAAATAATTTAATAGGATTTACATCCATCTGACATTTACAATTACTTTTTAGTTTTGAAATTTATTCTTTTATTTTATTATTTGACGATTTTACTGATAGGCGTGGAATTCATAGCAAATGCGTTGTTTTCAAACCGTTAAGACAGTTTATCTGTTCCTAGGTTATATGTGAACTTACGTAGAGTTTCGCTTAAAGCAATACGTATTCCTGGTAAATAATAAAAATTAATGACGTTCTGTAGCGTACGAGTACATCTCCTTAATTACAATCAGCTGTTTGAAAAAGAAGTTACTTCAATCCATCCGAGTGACAACAAATGCGAACAGACATAATGAAAGTCATTGACAGAGAACTACATAAGCGTTCATTTCCTATTCATTTTTACGACATAGTACCGAATATTAATATTGAAAATGGAATTCCCCATTTGGCAAATTTAAGTTAGAGGGATGCTTGTAATTTTAGTGTGCTTAACTGATAAAAGCATTCCTTGGTTTTCTTGTGAATACAGATTTGCGTTCTTTCTGTTCTGCTAACTAGCCTGATATCTTAATCCGTTTCCCGCAATTCCATAAATGTGCATGGCCGGTTTGCGGGTATCTTTACTTTCTTACCGGGACTTTACATGTGCCAGACAGATGCGATATAAATGCACTCAAACCCGATTTTCCGTGCGGGGATATTCACTTTGGGTAATATCCGCGCATCGCAAAAAAAATGGTTGTAAATAGTATAATGACAAAGTACAGTAAAAACTCGACTCAACAAACGCCCTGCTATCAGGATCTCTCCGATAAACGACGTAGCTGAAGAAATTTGAAATTCAAATGTTCTTAGACTAGTTATTAAAGATAATGAAAAACCGGTAGTTTTTGGATGAAACTCAGGATTTTTGATGCTGTGAATCTCATTTGTAACGCTTGGAATGAAATTAAAAGCTTAACATTAATTTATGACTGGAAAAAAACAGATTCCTCATATCGTAAAGGAAGAAGGTTCTGCCGAAGAAGAGGTAATAGCATCGGGACTTGTTGAAATCATTTCTGGTGTTCAAGAATTTGAAAATGTGTGGGAAGAAAACGTGTAGGATTGGCTGATAAAAGCCAAGAACCATGAAAGCTATAGCCTATTTTCAGACCAAGAGATTCTGGAAGCTACGACTCAAGAGGAGCTTGCGGGAGTGCGGCAAGGAGAGAGTGAAGACGAAGGTGAAACAGCAAGAGTCAGGAACAGAGGGGCACTGGAATGCGCAGACAACATACAATATCCTAATATATAAAAGGCTTAAGTTGCCAACGATGTGGACACGTCATATCGAAAACCGAGACACAAATGGTTGTGACGTCACGCTTATATTTTAGTGTTTTCGTGCAGGTGACGTTATCATCTACACGCGCACAGAACACACATATATCACTTTTGTTTTCATAGCAACAAAGAACACAGCTGCTGGTGTGAAGTCATCCCATCCAAATCATTCTCACATGACATCAGAGATGTGTAACGTCACACGGCTAACTGACACTCCATTGCAACGTAGACCAACGTCTTTACTAAGTGTTGTTAACCAATGTGCAAAGGCCGCCGCGGTGGCGCAATGGTCTAAGCGATGATTTCTGATCATTCGTCTGAAAGGGGTCAGGATTCGAATTCCGATGAGGCATGGATGTTCTGTTTGTCTTACGTCATTGGCTCTCCCCTTCCCTGGAACCAGCGACCCTAAATTAAGGACGGGCGACTGCTTATAGCAGAACGAGTTTCTCACGGTGGTCGTTAAGCCTCCAATCAAATATAAAATGTACAAATCCACGGTCGAGGGTTACACATTTGCGGTACTATCAACATCGTCTTTTGATCCGTGACGACTTTAATCCATTATGAAGCGTGGGAAAATAATACTTTGGCCACCAGGGGCGTAAGCGTTAATTTTCGCTTTTTATGTATTTGCCATAAAATATAAGCTTCTAAAATAACGATTGCAAAATTATTTCGTGGACTGATGCCACTCACATCGATAAACCTTTTCGGAATACTTTCTTCCTAAAATATTCCACAGTTTTTCCGCCAGGGAGCGAT